>CAUEHS010001013.1:0-47439 GCA_958510865.1 Myrrha octodecimguttata
CTTAAGCTTACCCTTACCCTTACCCTTACCCTTACCCTTACCCTTACCCTTACCCTTAACCTTACCCTTGCTTTTACCCTTAAGCTTACCCTTACCCTTACCCTTACCCTTACCCTTGCTTTTACCCTTAAGCTTACCCTTACCCTTACCCTTACCCTTACCCTTAAGCTTTCCCTTACCCTTACCCTTACCCTTACCCTTACCCTTACCCTTACCCTTACCCTTACCCTTACCCTTACCCTTACCCTTACCCCTTACCCTTACCCTTACCCTTACCCCTTGCTTTTACCCTTAAGCTTACCCTTACCCTTACCCTTACCCTTACCCTTAAGCTTACCCTTACCCTTACCCTTACCCTTACCCTAACCCTTACCCTTACCCTTGCTTTTACCCTTAAGCTTACCCTTACCCTTACCCTTACCCTTACCCTTAAGCTTACCCTTACCCTTACCCTTACCCTTACCCTTACCCTTACCCTTACCCTTGCTTTTACCCTTAAGCTTACCCTTACCCTTACCCTTACCCTTAAGCTTACCCTTACCCTTACCCTTACCCTTACCCTTACCCTTACCCTTACCCTTACCCTTACCCTTACCCTTACCCTTACCCTTGCTTTACCCTTAAGCTTACCCTTACCCTTACCCTTACCCTTACCCTTGCTTTTACCCTTAAGCTTACCCTTACCCTTACCCTTACCCTTACCCTTAAGCTTACCCTTACCCTTACCCTTACCCTTACCCTTACCCTTACCCTTACCCTTACCCTTACCCTTACCCTTACCCTTACCCTTACCCTTGCTTTTACCCTTAAGCTTACCCTTACCCTTACCCTTAACCTTACCCTTACCCTTACCCTTACCCTTACCCTTACCCTTACCCTTGCTTTTACCCTTAGGCTTACCCTTACCTTTACCCTTACCCTTACCCTTACCCTTACCCTTACCCTTACCCTTACCCTTACCCTTACCCTTACCCTTACCCTTATCTTTACCCTTACCCTTGCTTTTACCCTTAAGCTTACCCTTACCCTTACCCTTACCCTTACCCTTACCCTTACTCTTGCTTTTACCCTTAAGCTTACCCTTACCCTTACCCTTACCCTTACCCTTACCCTTGCTTTTACCCTTAGGCTTACCCTTACCCTTTCCCTTACCCTTACCCTTGCTTTTACCCTTAAGCTTACCCTTACCCTTACCCTTACCCTTACCCTTACCCTTACCCTTACCCTTACCCTTACCCTTACCCTTACCCTTACCCTTACCCTTACCCTTACCCTTACCCTTACCCTTACCCTTACCCTTACCCTTACCCTTACCCTTACCCTTGCTTTTACCCTTAGGCTTACCCTTACCTTTACCCTTACCCTTACCCTTACCCTTACCCTTACCCTTGCTTTTACCCTTAAGCTTACCCTTACCCTTACCCCTACCCTTACCCTTACCCTTACCCTTACCCTTACCCTTACCCTTGCTTTTACCCTTAAACTTACCCTTACCCTTACCCTTACCCTTACCCTTACCCTTACCCTTACCCTCACCCTCACCCTTGCTTTTACCCTTAAGCTTACCCTTACCCTTACCCTTACCCTTACCCTTACCCTTACCCTTGCTTTTACCCTTAAGCTTACCCTTAGCCTTACCCTCACCCTTACCCTTACCCTTGCTTTTACCCTTAGGCTTACCCTTACCCTTACCCTTACCCTTACCCCTGCTTTCACCCTTAAGCTTACCCTTACCCTTACCCTTACTCTTACCCTTACCCTTACCCTTACCCTTGCCCTTGCTTTTACCCTTAGGCTTACCCTTACCTTTACCCTTACCCTTACCCTCACCCTTACCCTTACCCTTACCCTTACCCTTACCCTTACCCTTACCTTTACCCTTGCTTTTACCCTTAAGCTTACCCTTACCCTTACCCTTACCCTTGCTTTTACCCTTAAACTTACCCTTACCCTTACCCTTACCCTTACCCTTACCCTTACCTTTACCCTTACCCTTGCTTTTACCCTTAAGCTTACCCTTACCCTTACCCTTACCCTTACCCTTAAGCTTACCCTTACCCTTACCCTTACCCTTACCCTTACCCTTACCCTTACCCTTACCCTTACCCTTACCCTTACCCTTACCCTTACCCTTACCCTTACCCTTACCCTTGCTTTTACCCTTAAGCTTACCCTCACCCTTACCCTTACCCTTACCCTTACCCTTGCTTTTACCCTTAAGCTTACCCTTACCCTTACCCTTACCCTTACCCTTAAGCTTTCCCTTACCCTTACCCTTACCCTTACCCTTACCCTTACCCTTACCCTTACCCTTACCCTTACCCTTACCCTTACCCTTACCCTTACCCTTACCCTTACCCTTACCCTTACCCTCACCCTTGCTTTTACCCTTAAGCTTACCCTTACCCTTACCCTTACCCTTACCCTTAAGCTTACCCTTACCCTTACCCTTACCCTTACCCTCACCCTTACTCTTACCCTTGCTTTTACCCTTAAGCTTACCCTTACCCTTACCCTTACCCTTACCCTTAAGCTTACCCTTACCCTTACCCTTACCCTTACCCTTACCCTTACCCTTGCTTTTACCCTTAAGCTTACCCTTACCCTTACCCTTACCCTTACCCTTAAGCTTACCCTTACCCTTACCCTTACCCTTACCCTTACCCTTACCCTTACCCTTACCCTTACCCTTACCCTTACCCTTACCCTTACCCTTGCTTTTACCCTTAAGCTTACCCTTACCCTTACCCTTACCCTTACCCTTGCTTTTACCCTTAAGCTTACCCTTACCCTTACCCTTACCCTTACCCTTAAGCTTACCCTTACCCTTACCCTTACCCTTACCCTTACCCTTACCCTTACCCTTACCCTTACCCTTACCCTTACCCTTACCCTTACCCTTGCTTTTACCCTTAAGCTTACCCTTACCCTTACCCTTAACCTTACCCTTACCCTTACCCTTACCCTTACCCTTACCCTTGCTTTTACCCTTAGGCTTACCCTTACCTTTACCCTTACCCTTACCCTTACCCTTACCCTTACCCTTACCCTTACCCTTACCCTTACCCTTACCCTTACCTTTACCCTTACCCTTGCTTTTACCCTCAAGCTTACCCTTACCCTTACCCTTACCCTTACCCTTACCCTTACCCTTACTCTTGCTTTTACCCTTAAGCTTACCCTTACCCTTACCCTTACCCTTACCCTTACCCTTGCTTTAACCCTTAGGCTTACCCTTACCCTTTCCCTTACCCTTACCCTTGCTTTTACCCTTAAGCTTACCCTTACCCTTACCCTTACCCTTACCCTTACCCTTACCCTTACCCTTACCCTTACACTTACCCTTACCCTTACCCTAACCCTTACCCTTACCCTTACCCTTACCCTTACCCTTGCTTTTACCCTTAGGCTTACCCTTACCTTTACCCTTACCCTTACCCTTACCCTTACCCTTACCCCTGCTTTTACCCTTAAGCTTACCCTTACCCTTACCCTTACCCTTACCCTTACCCTTACCCTTACCCGTACCCTTACCCTTGCTTTTACCCTTAAGCTTACCCTTATCCTTACCCTTACCCTTACCCTTACCCTTACCCTTAGCCTTACCCTTACCCTCACCCTTGCTTTTACCCTTAAGCTTACCCTTACCCTTACCCTTACCCTTACCCTTACCCTTACCCTTGCTTTTACCCTTAAGCTTACCCTTACCCTTACCCTTACCCTTACCCTTACCCTTACCCTTGCTTTTACCCTTAGGCTTACCCTTACCCTTACCCTTACCCTTACCCTTGCTTTTAACCTTAAGCTTACCCTTACCCTTACCCTTACCCTTACTCTTACCCTTACCCTTACCCTTACCCTTACCCTTGCTTTTACCCTTAGGCTTACCCTTACCTTTACCCTTACCCTTACCCTTACCCTTACCCTTACCCTTACCCTTACCCTTACCCTTACCCTTACCCTTACCCTTACCCTTACCCTTACCCTTACCCTTACCCTTGCTTTTACCCTTAAGCTAACCCTTACCCTTACCCTTACCCTTACCCTTAACCTTACCCTTACCCTTGCTTTTACCCCTAAGCTCACCCTTACCCTTACCCTTACCCTTACACTTACCCTTACCCTGACCCTCACCCTTGCTTTTACCCTTAAGCTTACCCTTACCCTTACCCTTACCCTTACCCTTAAGCTTACCCTTACCCTTACCCTTACCCTCACCCTTACCCTTACCCTTACCCTTGCTTTTACCCTTAAGCTTACCCTTACCCTTACCCTTACCCTAACCCTTACCCTTGCTTTTACCCTTAAGCTTACCCTTACCCTTACCCTTACCCTTAAGCTTACCCTTACCCTTACACTTACCCTTACCCTTACCCTTACCCTTACCCTTGCTTTTACCCTTAAGCTTACCCTTACCCTTACCCTTACCCTTACCCTTACCCTTACCCTTACCCTTACCCTTAACCTTACCCTTACCCTTACCCTTACCCTTACCCTTGCTTTTACCCTTAGGCTTACCCTTACCTTTACCCTTACCATTACCCTTACCCTTACCCTTACCCTTACCCTTACCCTTACCCTTACCCTTGCTTTTACCCTTAAGCTTACCCTTACCCTTACCCTTACCCTTACCCTTACCCTTACCCTTACCCTTACCCTTACCCTTACCCTTTCCCTTACCCTTGCTTTTACCCTTAAGCTTACCCTTACCCTTACCCTTACCCTTACCCTTACCCTTACCCTTACCCTTACTCTTACCCTTACCCTTGCTTTTACCCTTAAGCTTACCCTTACCCTTACCCTTACCCTTACCCTTACCCTTACCCTTACTCTTACCCTTACCCTTGCTTTTACCCTTAAGCTTACCCTTACCCTTACCCTTACTCTTACCCTTACCCTTACCCTTACCCTTACCCTTGCTTTTACCCTTAAGCTTACCCTTACCCTTACCTTTACCCTTACCCTTACCCTTACCCTTACCCTTACCCTTACCCTTACCCTTACCCTTACCCTTACCCTTACCCTTACCCTTACCCTTACCCTTACCCTTGCTTTTACCCTTAGGCTTACCCTTACCTTTAGCCTTACCCTTACCCTTACCCTTACCCTTACCCTTACCCTTGCTTTTACCCTTAAGCTTACCCTTACCCTTACCCTTACCCTTACCCTTACCCTTACCCTTGCTTTTACCCTTAAGCTTACCCTTACCCTTACCCTTACCCTTACACTCACCCTTGCTTTTACCCTTAGGCTTACCCTTACCCTTACCCTTACCCTTACCCTTAAGCTTACCCTAACCCTTACCCTTACCCTTACCCTTACCCTTACCCTTACCCTTACCCTTACCCTTACCTTTGCTTTTACCCTTAAGCTTACCCTTACCCTTACCCTTACCCTTACCCTTACCCTTACCCTTACCCTTACCCTTACCCTTACCCTTGCTTTGACCCTTAGGCTTACCCTTACCTTTACCCTTACCCTTACCCTTACCCTTACCCTTCCCCTTACCCTTACCCTTACCCTTACCCTTACCCTTACCCTTACCCTTGCTTTTACCCTTAAGCTTACCCTTACCCTTACCCTTACCCTTACCCTTACCCTCACCCTTACCCTTACCCTTACCCTTACCCTTACCCTCACCCTTACCCTTGCTTTTACCCTTACCCTTGCTTTTACCCTTAGGCTTACCCTTACCCTTACCCTTACCCTTACCCTTGCTTTTACCCTTAAGCTTACCCTTACCCTTTCCCTTACCCTTACCCTTACCCTTAACCTTACCCTTACCCTTACCCTTACCCTTACCCTTACCCTTACCCTTACCCTTACCCTTACCCTTACCCTTACCCTTGCTTTTACCCTTAGGCTTAACCTTACCTTTACCCTTACCCTTACCCTTACCCTTACCCTTACCCTTACCCTTACCCTTACCCTTACCCTTACCCTTACTCTTACCCTTGCTTTTACCCTTAAGCTTACCCTTACCCTTACCCTTACCCTTACCCTTACCCTTACCCTTACCCTTACCCTTGCTTTTACCCTTAAGCTTACCCTTACCCTTACCCTTACCCTTACCCTCACCCTTACCCTTACCCTTACCCTTACCCTTACCCTTGCTTATACCCTTAAGCTTACCCTTACCCTTACCCTTACCCTTACCCTTACCCTTACCCTTACCCTTACCCTTACCCTTACCCTTACCCTTACCCTTACCCTTACCCTTGCTTTTACCCTTAGGCTTACCCTTACCTTTACCCTTACCCTTACCCTTACCCTTACCCTTACCCTTACCCTTACCCTTGCTTTTACCCTTGAGCTTACCCTTTCCCTTACCCTTACCCTTACCCTAACCCTTACCCTTGCTTTTACCCTTAAGCTTACCCTTACCCTTACCCTTACCCTTACCCTTACCCTTACCCTTACCCTTGCTTTTACCCTTAAGCTTACCCTTACCCTTACCCTTACCCTTACCCTTACCCTTACCCTTACCCTTACCCTTATCCTTACCCTTGCTTTTACCCTTAAGCTTACCCTTACCCTTACCCTTACCCTTACCCTTACCCTTACCCTTACCCTTACCCTTGCTTTTACTCTTAGGCTTACCCTTACCTTTACCCTTACCCTTACCCTTACCCTTACCCTCACCCTTACCCTTACCCTTGCTTTTACCCTTAAGCTTACCCTTACCCTTACCCTTACCCTTACCCTTACCCTTGCTTTTACCCTTAAGCTTACCCTTACCCTTACCCTTAACCTTAACCTTACCCTTGCTTTTACCCTTAGGCTTACCCTTACCCTTACCCTTACCCTTACCCTTGCTTTTACCCTTAAGCTTACCCTTACCCTTACCCTTACTCTTACCCTTACCCTTACCCTTACTCTTACCCTTACCCTTACCCTTACCCTTACCCTTACCCTTACCCTTACCCTTACCCTTACCCTTACCCTTGCTTTTACCCTTAGGCTTACCCTTACCTTCACCCTTACCCTAACCCTTACCCTTACCCTTACCCTTACCCTTACCCTTACCCTTGCTTTTACCCTTAGGCTTACCCTTACCTTTACCCTTACCCTTACCCTTACCCTTACCCTTACCCTTACCCTTGCTTTTACCCTTAAGCTTACCCTTACCCTTACCCTTACCCTTACCCTTACCCTTACCCTTACCCTTACCCTTACCCTTACTTTTACCCTTAAGCTTACCCTTACCCTTACCCTTACCCTTACCCTTACCCTTACCCTTACCCTTACCCTTACCCTTGCTTTTACCCTTAAGCTTACCCTTACCCTTACCCTTACCCTTACCCTTACCCTTACCCTTACCCTTACCCTTACCCTTGCTTTTACCCTTCAGCTTACCCTTACCCTTACCCTTACCCTTACCCTTACCCTTACCCTTACCCTTACCCTTACCCTTACCCTTACCCTTACCCTTACCCTTACCCTTACCCTTACCCTTACCCTTACCCTTACCCTTGCTTTTACCCTTAGGCTCACCCTTACCTTTACCCTTACCCTTACCCTTACCCTTACCCTTACCCTTACCCTTACCCTTACCCTTACCCTTAACCTTGCTTTTACCCTTAAGCTTACCCTTACCCTTACCCTTACCCTTACCCTTACCCTTACCCTTGCTTTTACCCTTAAGCTTACCCTTACCCTTACCCTTACCCTTACCCTTACCCTTGCTTTTACCCTTAGGCTTACCCTTACCCTTACCCTTACCCTTACCCTTACCCTTACCCTTACCCTTACCCTTACCCTTACCCTTACCCTTACCCTTACCCTTACCCTTACCCTTACCCTTACCCTTACCCTTACCCTTACCCTTACCCTTACCCTTACCCTTACCCTTACCCTTACCCTTACCCTTACCCTTACCCTAACCCTTGCTTTTACCCTTAGGCTTACCCTTACCTTTACCCTTACCCTTACCCTTACCCTTACCCTTACCCTTACCCTTACCCTTACCCTTACCCTTACCCTTACCCTTGCTTTTACCCTGAAGCTTACCCTTACTCTTACCCTTACCCTTACCCTTACCCTTACCCTTTCCCTTGCTTTTACCCTTAAGCTTACCCTTACCCTTTCCCTTACCCTTACCCTTAACCTTACCCTGACCCTTACCCTTACCCTTCCCTTGCTTTTACCCTTGAGCTTACCCTTACCCTTACCCTTACCCTTACCCTTGCTTTTACCCTTAAGCTAACCCTTACCCTTACCCTTACCCTTACCCTTACCCTTACCCTTACCCTTACCCTTACCCTTACCCTTACCCTTGCTTTTACCCTTAAGCTTACCCTTACCCTTACCCTTACCCTTACCCTTACCCTTGCTTTTACCCTTAAGCTTACCCTTACCCTTACCCTTACCCTTACCCTTAAGCTTACCCTTACCCTTACCCTTACCCTTACCCTTACCCTTACCCTTACCCTTACCCTTGCTTTTACCCTTAAGCTTACCCTTACCCTTACCCTTACCCTTACCCTTACCCTTACCCTTACCCTTGCTTTTACCCTTAGGCTTACCCTTACCTTTACCCTTACCCTTACCCTTACCCTTACCCTTACCCTTACCCTTACCCTTACCCTTACCCTTACCCTAACCCTTACCCTTGCTTTTACCCTTAAGCTTACCCTTACCCTTACCCTTACCCTTACCCTTACCCTTACCCTTACCCTTACCCTTACCCTTGCTTTTACCCTTAAGCTTACCCTTACCCTTACCCTTACCCTTACCCTTACCCTTACCCTTACCCTTGCCCTTACCCTTGCTTTTACCCTTAAGCTTACCCTTACCCTTACTCTTACCCTTACCCTTACCCTTACCCTTGCTTTTACCCTTAAGCTTACCCTTACCCTTACCCTTACCCTTACCCTTACCCTTACCCTTACCCTTACCCTTGCTTTTACCCTTAGGCTTACCCTTACCTTTACCCTTACCCTTACCCTTACCCTTACCCTTACCCTTACCCTTGCTTTTACCCTTAAGCTTACCCTTACCCTTACCCTTACCCTTACCCTTACCCATACCCTTGCTTTTACCCTTAAGCTTACCCTTACCCTTACCCTTACTCTTACCCTTACCCTTGCTTTCACCCTTAGGCCTACCCTTTCCCTCACCCTTACCCTTACCCTTGCTTTTACCCTTAAGCTTAACCTTACCCTTACCCTTACCCTTACCCTTACCCTTACCCTTACCCTTACCCTTACCCTTACCCTTACCCTTACCCTTACCCTTACCCTTACCCTTACCCTTACCCTTACCCTTACCCTTACCCTTACCCTTACCCTTACCCTTACCCTTACCCTTACCCTTACCCTTACCCTTACCCTTACCCTTACCCTTACCCTTACCCTAACCCTTGCTTTTACCCTTAGGCTTACCCTTACCTTTACCCTTACCCTTACCCTTACCCTTACCCTTACCCTTACCCTTACCCTTACCCTTACCCTTACCCTTGCTTTTACCCTTAAGCTTACCCTTACCCTTACCCTTACCCTTACCCTTACCCTTACCCTTACCCTTAGCCTTGCTTTTACCCTTAAGCTTACCCTTACCCTTACCCTTACCCTTACCCTTACCCTTACCCTTACCCTTACCCTTACCCTTACCCTTACCCTTACCCTTGCTTTTACCCTTAAGCTTACCCTTACCCTTACCCTTACCCTTACCCTTACCCTTGCTTTCACCCTTAGGCTTACCCTTACCCTTACCCTTGCTTTTACCCTTAAGCTTACCCTTACCCTTACCCTTACCCTTACCCTTACCCTTACCCTTACCCTTACCCTTACCCTTACCCTTACCCTTACCCTTACCCTTACCCTTACCCTTACCCTTACCCTTACCCTTACCCTTACCCTTACCCTTACCCTTACCCTTACCCTTACCCTTACCCTTACCCTTACCCTTACCCTTACCCTTACCCTTACCCTTACCCTTACCCTTACCCTAACCCTTGCTTTTACCCTTAGGCTTACCCTTAACTTTACCCTTACCCTTACCCTTACCCTTACCCTTACCCTTACCCTTACCCTTACCCTTACCCTTACCCTTACCCTTACCCTTGCTTTTACCCTTAAGCTTACCCTTACCCTTACCCCTACCCTTACCCTTACCCTTACCCTTACCCTTACCCTTACCCTTACCCTTACCCTTGCTTTTACCCTTAAGCTTACCCTTACCCTTACCCTTACCCTTACCCTTACCCTTACCCTTACCCTTACCCTTACCCTTACCCTTACCCTTACCCTTGCTTTTACCCTTAAGCTTACCCTTACCCTTACCTTAACCCTTACCCTTACCCTTACCCTTGCTTTTACCCTTAAGCTTACCCTTACCCTTACCCTTACCCTTACCCTTACCCTTACCCTTACCCTTACCCTTACCCTTACCCTTACCCTTACCCTTACCCTTACCCTTACCCTTGTTTTTACCCTTAGGCTTACCCTTATCCTTACCCTTACCCTTACCCTTGCTTTTACCCTTAAGCTTACCCTTACCCTTACCCTTACCCTTACCCTCACCCTTACCCTTACCCTTACCCTTACCCTTACCCTTACCCTTACCCTTACCCTTACCCTTACCCTTACCCTTGCTTTTACCCTTAGGCTTACCCTTACCTTTACCCTTACCCTTACCCTTACCCTTACCCTTACCCTTACCCTTACCCTTACCCTTGATTTTACCCTTGAGCTTACCCTTACCCTTACCCTTACCCTTACCCTTACCCTTACCCTTACCCTTACCCTTACCCTTACCTTTACCCTTGCTTTTACCCTCAAGCTTACCCTTACCCTTACCCTTACCCTTACCCTTACCCTTACCCTTACCCTTACCCTTGCTTTTACCCTCAAGCTTACCCTTACCCTTACCCTTACCCTTACCCTTAAGCTTACCCTTACCCTTACCCTTACCCTTACCCTTACCCTTACCCTTACCCTTACCCTTACCCTTACCCTTACCCTTACCCTTACCCTTACCCTTACCCTTACCCTTACCCTTACCCTTGCTTTTACCCTTAAGCTTACCCTTACCCTTACCCTTACCCTTACCTTTACCCTTGCTTTTACCCTTAAGCTTACCCTTACCCTTACCCTTAAGCTTACCCTTACCCTTACCCTTACCCTTACCCTTACCCTTACCCTTACCCTTACCCTTACCCTTACCCTTACCCTTACCCTTACCCTTACCCTTACCCTTGCTTTTACCCTTAAGCTCACCCTTACCCTTACCCTTACCCTTACCCTTACCCTTACCCTTACCCTTACCCTTGCTTTTACCCTTAGGCTCACCCTTACCTTCACCCTTACCCTTACCCTTACCCTTACCCTTACCCTTGCTTTTACCCTTAAGCTTACCCTTACCCTTACCCTTACCCTTACCCTTACCCTTACCCTTACCCTTACCCTTACCCTTACCCTTACCCTTGCTTTTACCCTTACCCTTACCCTTACCCTTACCCTTACCCTTACCCTTACCCTTACCCTTACCCTTACCCTTACCCTTGCTGTTTCCCTTAAGCTTACCCTTACCCTTACCCTTACCCTTACCCTTACCCTTACCCTTACCCTTACCCCTACCCTTGCTTTTACCCTTAAGCTTAACCTTACCCTTACCCTTACCCTCACCCTTACCCTTACCCTTACCCTTGCTTTTACCCTTAAGCTTACCCTTACCCTTACCCTTACCCTTACCCTTACCCTTACCCTTACCCTTACCCTTACCCTTGCTTTTACCCTTAAGCTTACCCTTACCCTTACCCTTACCCTCACCCTTACCCTTGCTTTTACCCTAAGGCTTACCCTTACCCTTACCCTTACCCTTACCCTTACCCTTACCCTTACCTTTACCCTTACCCTTGCTTTTACCCTTAAGCTTACCCTTACCCTTACCCTTACCCTTACCCTCACCCTTACCCTTGCTTTTACCCTTAAGCTTACCCTTACCCTTACCCTTACCCTTACCCTTACCCTTACCCTTACCCTTACCCTTACCCTAACCCTTGCTTTTACCCTAAAGCTTACCCTTACCCTTACCCTTACCCTTACCCTTAAGCTTACCCTTACCCTTACCCTTACCCTTACCCTTACCCTTACCCTTACCCTTACCCTTACCCTTACCCTTACCCTTGCTTTTACCCTTAAGCTTACCCTTACCCTTACCCTTACACTTACCCTTACCCCTACCCTTGCTTTTACCCTTAAGCTTACCCTTACACTTACCCTTACCCTTAAGCTTACCCTTACCCTTACCCTTACCCTTACCCTTACCCTTACCCTTACCCTTACCCTTACCCTTGCTTTTACCCTTAAGCTTACCCTTACCCTTACCCTTACCCTTACCCTTACCCTTACCCTTACCCTTACCCTTACCCTTGCTTTTACCCATAAGCTTACCCTTACCCTTACCCTCACCCTTACCCTTACCCTTACCCTTACCCTTACCCTTACCCTTACCCTTACCCTTACCCTTACCCTTACCCTTACCCTTACCCTTACCCTTGCTTTTACCCTTAAGCTTACCCTTACCCTTACCCTTACCCTTACCCTTACCCTTACCCTTACCCTTGCTTTTACCCTTAAGCTTACCCTTACCCTTACCCTTACCCTTACCCTTACCCTTACCCTTACCCTTGCTTTTACCCTTAGGCTCACCCTTACCCTTACCCTTACCCTTACCCTTGCTTTTACCCTTAAGCTTACCCTTACACTTACCCTTACCCTTACCCTTACCCTTACCCTTACCCTTACCCTTACCCTTACCCTTACCCTTACCCTTACCCTTACCCTTACCCTTGTCCTTGCTTTTACCCTTAAGCTTACCCTTACCCTTACCCTTACCCTTACCCTTACCCTCACCCTTACCCTTGCTTTTACCCTTAAGCTTACCCTTACCCTTACCCTTACCCTTACCCTTACCCTTACCCTTACCCTTACTCTTACCCTTACCCTAACCCTTGCTTTTACCCTTAAGCTTACCCTTACCCTTACCCTTACCCTTACCCTTAAGCTTACCCTTACCCTTACCCTTACCCTTACCCTTACCCTTACCCTTACCCTTACCCTTACCCTTACCCTTACCCTTGCTTTTACCCTTAAGCTTACCCTTGGCCTTACCCTTACCCTTAAGCTTACCCTTACCCTTACCCTTACCCTTACCCTTACCCTTACCCTTACCCTTACCCTTGCTTTTACCCTTAAGCTTACCCTTACCCTTACCCTTACCCTTACCCTTACCCTTACCCTTACCCTTACCCTTGCTTTTACCCTTAGGCTTACCCTTACCTTTACCCTTACCCTTACCCTTACCCTTACCCTTACCCTTACCCTTACCCTTGCTTTTACCCTTAAGCTTACCCTTACCCTTACCCTTACCCTTACCCTTACCCTTACCCTTACCCTTACCCTTACCCTTACCCTTACCCTTACCCTTACCCTTACCCTTGCTTTTACCCTTAAGCTTACCCTTACCCTTACCCTTACCCTTACACTTACCCTTACCCTTACCCTTGCTTTTACCCTTGAGCTTACCCTTACCCTTACCCTTACCCTTACCCTTACCCCTACCTTTACCCTTACCCTTGCTTTTACCCTTAGGCTTACCCTTACCTTTACCCTCACCCTTACCCTTACCCTTACCCTTACCCTTACCCTTACCCTTGCTTTTACCCTTAAGCTTACCCTTACCCTTACCCTTACCCTTACCCTTACCCTTTCCCTTACCTTTACCCTTACCCTTTCCCTTGCTTTTACCCTTAAGCTTACCCTTACCCTTACCCTTACCCTTACCTTTACCCTTACCCTTACCCTTACCCTTACCCTTACCCTTACCCTTGCTTTTACCCTTAAGCTTACCCTTACCCTTACCCTTACCCTTACCCTTACCCTTGCTTTTACCCTTAAGCTTACCCTTACCCTTACCCTTACCCTTACCCTTAAGCTTACCCTTACCCTTACCCTTACCCTTACCCTTACCCTTACCCTTTCCCTTGCTTTTACCCTTAAGCTTACCCTTACCCTTACCCTTACCCTTACCCTTACCCTTACCCTTACCCTTACCCTTAACCTTACCCTTACCCTTACCCTTACCCTTACCCTTACCCTTACCCTTTCCCTTGCTTTTACCCTTAAGCTTACCCTTACCCTTACCCTTACCCTTACCCTTACCCTTACCCTTACCCTTACCCTTACCCTTACCCTTACCCTTACCCTTACCCTTACCCTTACCCTTGCTTTTACCCTTAGGCTTACCCTTACCTTTTACCTTTACCCTTACCCTTACCCTTACCCTTACCCTTACCCTTACCCTTGCTTTTACCCTTAAGCTTACCCTTACCCTTACCCTTACCCTTACCCTTACCCTTGCTTTTACCCTCAAGCTTACCCTTACCCTTACCCTTATCCTTACCCTTACCCTTACCCTTACCCTTACCCTTACCCTTACCCTTACCCTTACCCTTACCCTTACCCTTACCCTTTCCTTACCCTTACCCTTGCTTTTACCCTTAAGCTTACCCTTACCCTTACCCTTACCCTTAAGCTTACCCTTACCCTTACCCTTACCCTTACCCTTACCCTTACCCTTACCCTTACCCTTACCCTTACCCTTACCCTTACCCTTACCCTTACCCTTACCCTTACCCTTACCCTTACCCTTACCCTTACCCTTACCCTTACCCTTACCCTTACCCTTGCTTTTACCCTTAAGCTTACCCTTACCCTTACCCTTACCCTTACCCTTACCCTTACCCTTACTTTTACCCTTAAGCTTACCCTTACCCTTACCCTTACCCTTACCCTTAAGCTTACCCTTACCCTTACCCTTACCCTTACCCTTACCCTTACCCTTACCCTTACCCTTACCCTTGCTTTTACCCTTAAGCTTACCCTTACCCTTACCCTTACCCTTACCCTTACCCTTACCCTTACCCTTACCCTTACCCTTACCCTTACCCTTACCCTTACCCTTACCCTTACACTTGCTTTTACCCTTAGGCTTACCCTTACCTTTACCCTTACCCTTACCCTTACCCTTACCCTTTCCCTTACCCTTGCTTTTACCCTTAAGCTTACCCTTACCCTTACCCTTACCCTTACCCTTACCCTTACCCTTACCCTTACCCTTACCCTTACTTTTACCCTTAAGCTTACCCTTACCCTTACCCTTACCCCTACCCTTACCCTTACCCTTACCCTTACCCTTGCTTTTACCCTTAAGCTTACCCTTACCCTTACCCTTACCCTTACCCTTACCCTTACCCTTACCCTTGCTTTTACCCTTCAGCTTACCCTTACCCTTACCCTTACCCTTACCCTTACCCTTACCCTTACCCTTACCCTTACCCTTACCCTTACCCTTACCCTTACCCTTACCCTTACCCTTACCCTTACCCTTACCCTTACCCTTACCCTTGCTTTTACCCTTAGGCTCACCCTTACCTTTACCCTTACCCTTACCCTTACCCTTACCCTTACACTTACCCTTACCCTTACCCTTACCCTTACCCTTGCTTTTACCCTTAAGCTTACCCTTACCCTTACCCTTACCCTTACCCTTACCCTTACCCTTGCTTTTACCCTTAAGCTTACCCTTACCCTTACCCTTACCCTTACCCTTACCCTTGCTTTTACCCTTAGGCTTACCCTTACCCTAACCCTTACCCTTGCTTTTACCCTTAAGCTTACCCTTACCCTTACCCTTACCCTTACCCTTACCCTTACCCTTACCCTTACCCTTACCCTTACCCTTACCCTTACCCTTACCCTTACCCTTACCCTTGCTCTTACCCTTAGGCTCACCCTTACCTTTACCCTTACCCTTACCCTTACCCTTACCCTTACCCTTACCCTTACCCTTACCCTTACCCTTACCCTTACCCTTACCCTTACCCTTACCCTTGCTTTTACCCTTAAGCTTACCCTTACTCTTACCCTTACCCTTACCCTTACCCTTACCCTTTCCCTTGCTTTTACCCTTAAGCTTACCCTTACCCTTTCCCTTACCCTTACCCTTAACCTTACCCTTACCCTTACCCTTACCCTTCCCTTGCTTTTACCCTTAAGCTTACCCTTACTCTTACCCTTACCCTTACCCTTGCTTTTACCCTTAAGCTAACCCTTACCCTTACCCTTACCCTTACCCTTACCCTTACCCTTACCCTTACCCTTACCCTTGCTTTTACCCTTAAGCTTACCCTTACCCTTACCCTTACCCTTACCCTTACCCTTGCTTTTACCCTTAAGCTTACCCTTACCCTTACCCTTACCCTTACCCTTAAGCTTACCCTTACCCTTACCCTTACCCTTACCCTTACCCTTACCCTTACCCTTACCCTTACCCTTGCTTTTACCCTTAAGCTTACCCTTACCCTTACCCTTACCCTTACCCTTACCCTTACCCTTACCCTTACCCTTGCTTTTACCCTTAGGCTTACCCTTACCTTTACCCTTACCCTTACCCTTACCCTTACCCTTACCCTTACCCTTACCCTTACCCTTACCCTTACCCTTGCTTTTACCCTTAAGCTTACCCTTACCCTTACCCTTACCCTTACCCTTACCCTTACCCTTACCCTTACCCTTACCCTTGCTTTTACCCTTAAGCTTACCCTTACCCTTACCCTTACCCTTACCCTTACCCTTACCCTTACCCTTACCCTTACCCTTACCCTTACCCTTACCCTTACCCTTACCCTTGCTTTTACCCTTAAGCTTACCCTTACCCTTACCCTTACCCTTACCCTTACCCTTACCCTTACCCTTACCCTTACCCTTGCTTTTACCCTTAAGCTTACCCTTACCCTTACCCTTACCCTTACCCTTACCCTTACCCTTACCCTTGCTTTTACCCTTAGGCTTACCCTTACCTTTACCCTCACCCTTACCCTTACCCTTACCCTTACCCTTACCCTTGCTTTTACCCTTAAGCTTACCCTTACCCTTACCCTTACCCTTACCCTTACCCATACCCTTGCTTTTACCCTTAAGCTTACCCTTACCCTTACCCTTACCCTTACCCTTACCCTTACCCTTACCCTTACCCTTACCCTTACCCTTACCCTTACCCTTACCCTTACCCTTGCTTTTACCCTTAGGCTTACCCTTACCTTTTACCTTTACCCTTACCCTTACCCTTGTCCTTACCCTTACCCTTACCCTTACCCTTGCTTTTACCCTTAAGCTTACCCTTACCCTTACCCTTACCCTTACCCTTACCCTTACCCTTGCTTTTACCCTTAAGCTTACCCTTACCCTTACCCTTATCCTTACCCTTACCCTTACCCTTACCCTTACCCTTACCCTTACCCTTACCCTTACCCTTACCCTTACCCTTACCCTTACCCTTACCCTTGCTTTTACCCTTAAGCTTACCCTTACCCTTACCCTTACCCTTAAGCTTACCCTTACCCTTACCCTTACCCTTACCCTTACCCTTACCCTTACCCTTACCCTTACCCTTACCCTTACCTTTACCCTTACCCTTACCCTTACCCTTACCCTTGCTTTCACCCTTAAGCTTACCCTTACCCTTACCCTTACCCTTACCCTTAAGCTTACCCTTACCCTCACCCTTACCCTTACCCTTACCCTTACCCTTACCCTTACCCTTACCCTTGCTTTTACCCTTAAGCTTACCCTTACCCTTAACCTTACCCTTACCCTTACCCTTGCTTTTACCCTTACCCTTATCCTTACCCTTAAGCTTACCCTTACCCTTACCCTTACCCTTACCCTTACCCTTACCCTTACCCTTACCCTTACCCTTACCCTTACCCTTACCCTTACCCTTACCCTTACCCTTACCCTTACCCTTACCCTTACCCTTGCTTTTACCCTTAAGCTTACCCTTACCCTTACCCTTACCCTTACCCTTACCCTTACCCTTACCCTCACCCTTGCTATTACCCTTAAGCTTACCCTTACCCTTACCCTTACCCTTACCCTTACCCTTACCCTTACCCTTACCCTTACCCTTACCCTTACCCTTACCCTTACCCTTACCCTTACCCTTACCCTTACCCTTACCCTTACCCTTACCCTTACCCTTACCCTTACCCTTACCCTTACCCTTACCCTTGCTTTTACCCTTAAGCTTACCCTTACCCTTACCCTTACCCTTTCCCTTACCCTTACCCTTACCCTTACCCTTGCTTTTACCCTTAGGCTTACCCTTACCTTTACCCTTACCCTTACCCTTACCCTTACCCTTACCCTTACCCTTACCCTTACCCTTACCCTTGCTTTTACCCTTAAGCTTACCCTTACCCTTACCCTTACCCTTACCCTTACCCTTACCCTTGCTTTTACCCTTAAGCTTACCCTTACCCTTACCCTTACCCTTGCTTTTACCCTTAGGCTTACCCTTACCCTTACCCTTACCCTTACCCTTAAGCTTACCCTTACCCTTACCCTTACCCTTACCCTTACCCTTACCCTTACCCTTACCCTTACCCTTACCCTTACCCTTACCCTTACCCTTGCTTTTACCCTTAAGCTTACCCTTACCCTAACCCTTACACTTACCCTTACCCTTACCCTTACCCTTACCCTTACCCTTACCCTTACCCTAACCCTTACCCTCACCCTTGCTTTTACCCTTAGGCTTACCCTTACCTTTACCCTTACACTTACCCTTACCCTTAAGCTTACCCTTACCCTTACCCTTACCCTTACCCTTACCCTTACCCTTACCCTTACCCTTACCCTTACCCTTACCCTTACATTTACCCTTGCTTTTACCCTTAAGCTTACCCTTACCCTTACCCTTACACTTACCCTTACCCTTACCCTTACCCTTACCCTTACCCTTACCCTTACCCTTACCCTTACCCTAACCCTTACCCTTACCCTTGCTTTTACCCTTAGGCTTACCCTTACCTTTACCCTTACCCTTACCCTTACCCTTACCCTTACCCTCACCCTTACCCTTACCCTTGCTTTTACCCTTAAGCTTACCCTTACCCTTACCCTTACCCTTACCCTTACCCTTACCCTTACCCTTACCCTTACCCTTGCTTTTACCCTTAAGCTTACCCTTACCCTTACCCTTACCCTTACCCTCACCCTTACCCTTACCCTTACCCTTGCTTTTACCCTTAAGCTTACCCTTACCCTTACCCTTACCCTTACCCTTACCCTTACCCTTACCCTTACCCTTACCCTTACCCTTACCCTTGCTTTTACCCTTAAGCTTACCCTTACCCTTACCCTTACCCTTACCCTTACCCTTACCCTTACCCTTACCCTTACCCTTACCCTTACCCTTACCCTTACCCTTACCCTTACCCTTACCCTTACCCTTGCTTTTACCCTTAGGCTTACCCTTACCTTTACCCTTACCCTTACCCTTACCCTTAGCCTTACCCTTACCCTTGCTTTAACCCTTAAGCTTACCCTTACCCTCACCCTTACCCTTACCCTTACCCTTGCTTTTACCCTTAAGCTTACCCTTACCCTTACCCTTACCCTTACCCTTACCCTTGTTTTACCCTTAGGCTTACCCTTACCCTTACCCTTACCCTTACCCTTGCTTTTACCCTTAAGCTTACCCTTACCCTTACCCTTACCCTTACCCTTACCCTTACCCTTACCCTTACCCTTACCTTTACCCTTACCCTTGCTTTTACCCTTAGGCTTACCCTAACCTTTACCCTTACCCTTACCCTTACCCGTACCCTTACCCTTACCCTTACCCTTACCCTTACCCTTACCCTTGCTTTTACCCTTAAGCTTACCCTTACCCTTACCCTTACCCTTACGCTTACCCTTACCCTTACCCTTGCTTTTACCCTTAAGCTTACCCTTACCCTTACCCTTACCCTCACCCTTACCCTTACCCTTACCCTTGCTTATACCCTTAAGCTTACCCATACCCTTACCCTTACCCTTACCCTTACCCTTACCCTTACCCTTACCCTTACCCTTACCCTTACCCTTACCCTTGCTTTTACCCTTAGGCTTACCCTTACCTTTACCCTTACCCTTACCCTTACCCTTACCCTTACCCTTGCTTTTACCCTCAAGCTTACCCTTACCCTTACCCTTACCCTTACCCTAACCCTTACCCTTGCTTTTACCCTTAAGCTTACCCTTACCCTTACCCTTACCCTTACCCTTACCCTTACCCTTACCCTTACCCTTGCTTTTACCCTTAAGCTTACCCTTACCCTTACCCTTACCCTTACCCTTACCCTTACCCTTACCCTTACCCTTACCCTTGCTTTTACCCTTAAGCTTACCCTTACCCTTACCCTTACCCTTACCCTTACCCTTACCCTTACCCTTACCCTTGCTTTTACCCTAAGGCTTACGCTTACCTTTACCCTTACCCTTACCCTTACCCTTGCTTTTACCCTTAAGCTTACACTTACCCTTACCCTTACCCTTACCCTTACCCTTACCCTTGCTTTTACCCTTAAGCTTACCCTTACCCTTACCCTTACCCTTACCCTTACCCTTACCCTTACCCTTACCCTTACCCTTGCTTTTGCCCTTACCCTTACCTTTGCTTTTACCCTTAGGCTTACCCTTACCCTTACCCTTACCCTTACCCTTACCCTTACCCTTACCCTTGCTTTTACCCTTAAGCTTACCCTTACCCTTACCCTTACCCTTACCCTTACCCTTACCCTTACCCTTACCCTTACCCTTGCTTTTACCCTTAAGCTTACCCTTACCCTTACCCTTACCCTTACCCTTACCCTTACCCTTACCCTTACACTTACCCTTGCTTTTACCCTTAAGCTTACCCTTACCCTTACCCTTACCCTTACCCTTACCCTTACCCTTACCCTTACCCTTACCCTTACCCTTACCCTTACCCTTGCTTTTACCCTTAAGCTTACCCTTACCCTTACCCTTACCCTTACCCTTACCCTTACCCTTACCCTTACCCTTACCCTTACCCTTACCCTTACCCATACCCTTGCTTTTACCCTTAGGCTTACCCTTACCTTTACCCTTACCCTTACCCTTACCCTTACCCTTACCCTTACCCTTACCCTTGCTTTTACCCTTAAGCTTACCCTTACCCTTACCCTTACCCTTACCCTTACCCTTACCCTTGCTTTTACCCTTAAGCTTACCCTTACCCTTACCCTTACCCTTACCCTTACCCTTGCTTTTACCCTTAGGCTTACCCTTACCCTTACCCTTACCCTTACCCTTACCCTTACCCTTACCCTTACCCTTACCCTTACCCTTACCCTTACCCTTACCCTTACCCTTACCCTCACCCTTGCTTTTACCCTTAAGCTTACCCTTACCCTTACCCTTACCCTTACCCTTACCCTCACCCTTACCCTTACCCTTACCCTTACCCTTACCCTTACCCTTACCCTTACCCTTACCCTTACCCTTGCTTTTACCCTTAGGCTTACCCTTACCTTTACCCTTACCCTTACCCTTACCCTTACCCTTACCCTTACCCTTACCCTTACCCTTGCTTTTACCCTTAAGCTTACCCTTACCCTTACCCTTACCCTTACCCTTGCTTTTACCCTTAAGCTTACCCTTACCCTTACCCTTACCCTTACCCTTACCCTTACCCTTACCCTTACCCTTACCCTTACCCTTGCTTTTACCCTTAAGCTTACCCTTACCCTTACCCTTACCCTTGCTTTTACCCTTAGGCTTACCCTTACCTTTACCCTTACCCTTACCCTTACCCTTACCCTTACCCTTACCCTTGCTTTTACCCTTAAGCTTACCCTTACCCTTACCCTTACCCTTACCCTTACCCATACCCTTGCTTTTACCCTTAAGCTTACCCTTACCCTTACCCTTACTCTTACCCTTACCCTTGCTTTCACCCTTAGGCCTACCCTTTCCCTCACCCTTACCCTTACCCTTGCTTTTACCCTTAAGCTTACCCTTACCCTTACCCTTACCCTTACCCTTACCCTTACCCTTACCCTTACCCTTACCCTTACCCTTACCCTTACCCTTACCCTTACCCTTACCCTTACCCTTACCCTTACCCTTACCCTTACCCTTACCCTTACCCTTACCCTTACCCTTACCCTTACCCTTACCCTTACCCTTACCCTTACCCTTACCCTTACCCTTACCCTTACCCTAACCCTTGCTTTTACCCTTAGGCTTACCCTTACCTTTACCCTTACCCTTACCCTTACCCTTACCCTTACCCTTACCCTTACCCTTACCCTTACCCTTGCTTTTACCCTTAAGCTTACCCTTACCCTTACCCTTACCCTTACCCTTACCCTTAGCCTTGCTTTTACCCTTAAGCTTACCCTTACCCTTACCCTTACCCTTACCCTTACCCTTACCCTTACCCTTACCCTTACCCTTACCCTTACCCTTACCCTTACCCTTACCCTTGCTTTTACCCTTAAGCTTACCCTTACCCTTACCCTTACCCTTACCCTTACCCTTGCTTTCACCCTTAGGCTTACCCTTACCCTTACCCTTGCTTTTACCCTTAAGCTTACCCTTACCCTTACCCTTACCCTTACCCTTACCCTTACCCTTACCCTTACCCTTACCCTTACCCTTACCCTTACCCTTACCCTTACCCTTACCCTTACCCTTACCCTTACCCTTACCCTTACCCTTACCCTTACCCTTACCCTAACCCTTGCTTTTACCCTTAGGCTTACCCTTACCTTTACCCTTACCCTTACCCTTACCCTTACCCTTACCCTTACCCTTACCCTTACCCTTACCCTTACCCTTACCCTTGCTTTTACCCTTAAGCTTACCCTTACTCTTACCCTTACCCTTACCCTTACCCTTTCCCTTGCTTTTACCCTTAAGCTTACCCTTACCCTTTCCCTTACCCTTACCCTTAACCTTACCCTGACCCTTACCCTTACCCTTCCCTTGCTTTTACCCTTGAGCTTACCCTTACCCTTACCCTTACCCTTACCCTTGCTTTTACCCTTAAGCTAACCCTTACCCTTACCCTTACCCTTACCCTTACCCTTACCCTTACCCTTACCCTTATCCTTACCCTTACCCTTACCCTTACCCTTACCCTTACCCTTACCCTTACCCTTACCCTTGCTTTTACCCTTAAGCTTACCCTTACCCTTACCCTTACCCTTACCCTTACCCTTGCTTTTACCCTTAAGCTTACCCTTACCCTTACCCTTACCCTTACCCTCAAGCTTACCCTTACCCTTACCCTTACCCTTACCCTTACCCTTACCCTTACCCTTACCCTTGCTTTTACCCTTAAGCTTACCCTTACCCTTACCCTTACCCTTACCCTTACCCTTACCCTTACCCTTGCTTTTACCCTTAGGCTTACCCTTACCTTTACCCTTACCCTTACCCTTACCCTTACCCTTACCCTTACCCTTACCCTTACCCTTACCCTTACCCTTACCCTTACCCTTGCTTTTACCCTTAAGCTTACCCTTACCCTTACCCTTACCCTTACCCTTACCCTTACCCTTACCCTTACCCTTACCCTTGCTTTTACCCTTAAGCTTACCCCTACCCTTACCCTTACCCTTACCCTTACCCTTACCCTTACCCTTGCCCTTACCCTTGCTTTTACCCTTAAGCTTACCCTTACCCTTACCCTTACCCTTACCCTTACCCTTACCCTTACCCTTACCCTTGCTTTTACCCTTAAGCTTACCCTTACCCTTACCCTTACCCTTACCCTTACCCTTACCCTTACCCTTACCCTTGCTTTTACCCTTAGGCTTACCCTTACCTCTACCCTTACCCTTACCCTTACCCTTACCCTTACCCTTACCCTTGCTTTTACCCTTAAGCTTACCCTTACCCTTACCCTTACCCTTACCCTTACCCATACCCTTGCTTTTACCCTTAAGCTTACCCTTACCCTTACCCTTACTCTTACCCTTACCCTTGCTTTCACCCTTAGGCCTACCCTTTCCCTCACCCTTACCCTTACCCTTGCTTTTACCCTTAAGCTTACCCTTACCCTTACCCTTACCCTTACCCTTACCCTTACCCTTACCCTTACCCTTACCCTTACCCTTACCCTTACCCTTACCCTTACCCTTACCCTTACCCTTACCCTTACCCTTACCCTTACCCTTACCCTTACCCTTACCCTTACCCTTGCTTTTACCCTTAAGCTTACCCTTACCCTTACCCTTACCCTTACCCTTACCCTTGCTTTTACCCTTAAGCTTACCCTTACCCTTACCCTTACCCTTACCCTTAAGCTTACCCTTACCCTTACCCTTACCCTTACCCTTACCCTTACCCTTACCCTTACCCTTGCTTTTACCCTTAAGCTTACCCTTACCCTTACCCTTACCCTTACCCTTACCCTTGCTTTTACCCTTAAGCTAACCCTTACCCTTACCCTTACCCTTACCCTTACCCTTACCCTTACCCTTACCCTTACCCTTACCCTTACCCTTACCCTTACCCTTACCCTTACCCTTACCCTTACCCTTACCCTTGCTTTTACCCTTAAGCTTACCCTTACCCTTACCCTTACCCTTACCCTTACCCTTGCTTTTACCCTTAAGCTTACCCTTACCCTTACCCTTACCCTTACCCTTAAGCTTACCCTTACCCTTACCCTTACCCTTACCCTTACCCTTACCCTTACCCTTACCCTTGCTTTTACCCTTAAGCTTACCCTTACCCTTACCCTTACCCTTACCCTTACCCTTACCCTTACCCTTGCTTTTACCCTTAGGCTTACCCTTACCTTTACCCTTACCCTTACCCTTACCCTTACCCTTACCCTTACCCTTACCCTTACCCTTACCCTTACCCTTACCCTTACCCTTGCTTTTACCCTTAAGCTTACCCTTACCCTTACCCTTACCCTTACCCTTACCCTTACCCTTACCCTTACCCTTACCCTTGCTTTTACCCTTAAGCTTACCCCTACCCTTACCCTTACCCTTACCCTTACCCTTACCCTTACCCTTGCCCTTACCCTTGCTTTTACCCTTAAGCTTACCCTTACCCTTACCCTTACCCTTACCCTTACCCTTACCCTTACCCTTACCCTTGCTTTTACCCTTAAGCTTACCCTTACCCTTACCCTTACCCTTACCCTTACCCTTACCCTTACCCTTACCCTTACCCTTGCTTTTACCCTTAGGCTTACCCTTACCTTTACCCTTACCCTTACCCTTACCCTTACCCTTACCCTTACCCTTGCTTTTACCCTTAAGCTTACCCTTACCCTTACCCTTACCCTTACCCTTACCCATACCCTTGCTTTTACCCTTAAGCTTACCCTTACCCTTACCCTTACTCTTACCCTTACCCTTGCTTTCACCCTTAGGCCTACCCTTTCCCTCACCCTTACCCTTACCCTTGCTTTTACCCTTAAGCTTACCCTTACCCTTACCCTTACCCTTACCCTTACCCTTACCCTTACCCTTACCCTTACCCTTACCCTTACCCTTACCCTTACCCTTACCCTTACCCTTACCCTTACCCTTACCCTTACCCTTACCCTTACCCTTACCCTTACCCTTACCCTTACCCTTACCCTTACCCTTACCCTTACCCTTACCCTTACCCTTACCCTTACCCTTACCCTAACCCTTGCTTTTACCCTTAGGCTTACCCTTACCTTTACCCTTACCCTTACCCTTACCCTTACCCTTACCCTTACCCTTACCCTTACCCTTACCCTTACCCTTGCTTTTACCCTTAAGCTTACCCTTACCCTTACCCTTACCCTTACCCTTACCCTTACCCTTAGCCTTGCTTTTACCCTTAAGCTTACCCTTACCCTTACCCTTACCCTTACCCTTACCCTTACCCTTACCCTTACCCTTACCCTTACCCTTACCCTTACCCTTACCCTTGCTTTTACCCTTAAGCTTACCCTTACCCTTACCCTTACCCTTACCCTTACCCTTGCTTTCACCCTTAGGCTTACCCTTACCCTTACCCTTGCTTTTACCCTTAAGCTTACCCTTACCCTTACCCTTACCCTTACCCTTACCCTTACCCTTACCCTTACCCTTACCCTTACCCTTACCCTTACCCTTACCCTTACCCTTACCCTTACCCTTACCCTTACCCTTACCCTTACCCTTACCCTTACCCTTACCCTTACCCTTACCCTTACCCTTACCCTTACCCTTACCCTAACCCTTGCTTTTACCCTTAGGCTTACCCTTAACTTTACCCTTACCCTTACCCTTACCCTTACCCTTACCCTTACCCTTACCCTTACCCTTACCCTTACCCTTACCCTTGCTTTTACCCTTAAGCTTACCCTTACCCTTACCCTTACCCTTACCCTTACCCTTACCCTTACCCTTACCCTTACCCTTACCCTTACCCTTACCCTTGCTTTTACCCTTAAGCTTACCCTTACCCTTACCCTTACCCTTACCCTTACCCTTACCCTTACCCTTACCCTTACCCTTACCCTTACCCTTGCTTTTACCCTTAAGCTTACCCTTACCCTTACCTTAACCCTTACCCTTACCCTTACCCTTGCTTTTACCCTTAAGCTTACCCTTACCCTTACCCTTACCCTTACCCTTACCCTTACCCTTACCCTTACCCTTACCCTTACCCTTACCCTTACCCTTGTTTTTACCCTTAGGCTTACCCTTATCCTTACCCTTACCCTTACCCTTGCTTTTACCCTTAAGCTTACCCTTACCCTTACCCTTACCCTTACCCTTACCCTTACCCTACCCTTACCCTTACCCTTACCCTTACCCTTACCCTTACCCTTACCCTTACCCTTACCCTTACCCTTACCTTGCTTTTACCCTTAGGCTTACCCTTACCTTTACCTTACCCTTACCCTTACCCTTACCCTTACCCTTACCCTTACCCTTGATTTTACCCTTGAGCTTACCCTTACCCTTACCCTTACCCTTACCCTTACCCTTACCCTTACCCTTACCCTTACCCTTACCCTTGCTTTTACCCTCAAGCTTACCCTTACCCTTACCCTTACCCTTACCCTTACCCTTACCCTTACCCTTACCCTTGCTTTTACCCTCAAGCTTACCCTTACCCTTACCCTTACCCTTACCCTTAAGCTTACCCTTACCCTTACCCTTACCCTTACCCTTACCCTTACCCTTACCCTTACCCTTACCCTTACCCTTACCCTTACCCTTTCCCTTACCCTTGCTTTTACCCTTAAGCTTACCCTTACCCTTACCCTTACCCTTACCTTTACCCTTGCTTTTACCCTTAAGCTTACCCTTACCCTTACCCTTACCCTTACCCTTAAGCTTACCCTTACCCTTACCCTTACTCTTACCCTTACCCTTACCCTTACCCTTACCCTTACCCTTACCCTTACCCTTACCCTTACCCTTACCCTTGCTTTTACCCTTAAGCTCACCCTTACCCTTACCCTTACCCTTACCCTTACCCTTACCCTTACCCTTACCCTTGCTTTTACCCTTAGGCTTACCCTTACCTTCACCCTTACCCTTACCCTTACCCTTACCCTTACCCTTGCTTTTACCCTTAAGCTTACCCTTACCCTTACCCTTACCCTTACCCTTACCCTTACCCTTACCCTTACCCTTACCCTTACCCTTACCCTTGCTTTTACCCTTACCCTTACCCTTACCCTTACCCTTACCCTTACCCTTACCCTTACCCTTGCTTTTACCCTTAAGCTTACCCTTACCCTTACCCTTACCCTTACCCTTACCCTTACCCTTACCCTTACCCCTACCCTTGCTTTTACCCTTAAGCTTAACCTTACCCTTACCCTTACCCTCACCCTTACCCTTACCCTTACCCTTGCTTTTACCCTTAAGCTTACCCTTACCCTTACCCTTACCCTTACCCTTACCCTTACCCTTACCCTTACCCTTGCTTTTACCCTTAAGCTTACCCTTACCCTTACCCTTACCCTCACCCTTACCCTTGCTTTTACCCTAAGGCTTACCCTTACCCTTACCCTTACCCTTACCCTTACCCTTACCCTTACCTTTACCCTTACCCTTGCTTTTACCCTTAAGCTTACCCTTACCCTTACCCTTACCCTTACCCTCACCCTTACCCTTGCTTTTACCCTTAAGCTTACCCTTACCCTTACCCTTACCCTTACCCTTACCCTTACCCTTACCCTTACCCTAACCCTTGCTTTTACCCTAAAGCTTACCCTTACCCTTACCCTTACCCTTACCCTTAAGCTTACCCTTACCCTTACCCTTACCCTTACCCTTACCCTTACCCTTACCCTTACCCTTACCCTTACCCTTACCCTTACCCTTACCCTTGCTTTTACCCTTAAGCTTACCCTTACCCTTACCCTTACCCTTACCCTTACCCCTACCCTTGCTTTTACCCTTAAGCTTACCCTTACCCTTACCCTTACCCTTAAGCTTACCCTTACCCTTACCCTTACCCTTACCCTTACCCTTACCCTTACCCTTACCCTTACCCTTGCTTTTACCCTTAAGCTTACCCTTACCCTTACCCTTACCCTTACCCTTAACCTTACCCTTACCCTTACCCTTACCCTTGCTTTTACCCTTAGGCTTACCCTTACCTTTACCCTTATCCTTACCCTTACCCTTACCCTTACCCTTACCCTTACCCTTACCCTTACCCTTACCCTTACCCTCACCCTTGCTTTTACCCTTAAGCTTACCCTTACCCTTACCCTCACCCTTACCCTTACCCTTACCCTTACCCTTACCCTTACCCTTACCCTAACCCTTACCCTTACCCTTACCCTTACCCTTACCCTTACCCTTGCTTTTACCCTTAAGCTTACCCTTACCCTTACCCTTACCCTTACCCTTACCCTTACCCTTGCTTTTACCCTTAAGCTTACCCTTACCCTTACCCTTACCCTTACCCTTGCCCTTGCTTTTACCCTTAGGCTCACCCTTACCCTTACCCTTACCCTTACCCTTGCTTTTACCCTTAAGCTTACCCTTACACTTACCCTTACCCTTACCCTTACCCTTACCCTTACCCTTACCCTTACCCTTACCCTTACCCTTACCCTTACCCTTACCCTTGTCCTTGCTTTTACCCTTAAGCTTACCCTTACCCTTACCCTTACCCTTACCCTTACCCTCACCCTTACCCTTGCTTTTACCCTTAAGCTTACCCTTACCCTTACCCTTACCCTTACCCTTACCCTTACCCTTACCCTTACTCTTACCCTTACCCTAACCCTTGCTTTTACCCTTAAGCTTACCCTTACCCTTACCCTTACCCTTACCCTTAAGCTTACCCTTACCCTTACCCTTACCCTTACCCTTACCCTTACCCTTACCCTTACCCTTACCCTTACCCTTACCCTTGCTTTTACCCTTAAGCTTACCCTTGGCCTCACCCTTACCCTTAAGCTTACCCTTACCCTTACCCTTACCCTTACCCTTACCCTTACCCTTACCCTTACCCTTGCTTTTACCCTTAAGCTTACCCTTACCCTTACCCTTACCCTTACCCTTACCCTTACCCTTACCCTTACCCTTGCTTTTACCCTTAGGCTTACCCTTACCTTTACCCTTACCCTTACCCTTACCCTTACCCTTACCCTTACCCTTACCCTTGCTTTTATCCTTAAGCTTACCCTTACCCTTACCCTTACCCTTACCCTTACCCTTACCCTTACCCTTACCCTTACCCTTACCCTTACCCTTACCCTTACCCTTACCCTTACCCTTGCTTTTACCCTTAAGCTTACCCTTACCCTTACCCTTACCCTTACACTTACCCTTACCCTTACCCTTGCTTTTACCCTTGAGCTTACCCTTACCCTTACCCTTACCCTTACCCTTACCCCTACCCTTACCCTTACCCTTGCTTTTACCCTTAGGCTCACCCTTACCTTTACCCTCACCCTTACCCTTACCCTTACCCTTACCCTTACCCTTACCCTTGCTTTTACCCTTAAGCTTACCCTTACCCTTACCCTTACCCTTACCCTTACCCTTTCCCTTACCTTTACCCTTACCCTTTCCCTTGCTTTTACCCTTAAGCTTACCCTTACCCTTACCCTTACCCTTACCTTTACCCTTACCCTTACCCTTACCCTTACCCTTACCCTTACCCTTGCTTTTACCCTTAAGCTTACCCTTACCCTTACCCTTACCCTTACCCTTACCCTTGCTTTTACCCTTAAGCTTACCCTTACCCTTACCCTTACCCTTACCCTTAAGCTTACCCTTACCCTTACCCTTACCCTTAACCTTACCCTTACCCTTACCCTTACCCTTACCCTTACCCTTACCCTTACCCTTGCTTTTACCCTTAAGCTTACCCTTACCCTTACCCTTACCCTTACCCTTACCCTTACCCTTACCCTTACCCTTACCCTTACCCTTACCCTTACCCTTACCCTTACCCTTACCCTTACCCTTGCTTTTACCCTTAGGCTTACCCTTACCTTTTACCTTTACCCTTACCCTTACCCTTACCCTTACCCTTACCCTTACCCTTGCTTTTACCCTTAAGCTTACCCTTACCCTTACCCTTACCCTTACCCTTACCCTTACCCTTACCCTTGCTTTTACCCTTAAGCTTACCCTTACCCTTACCCTTATCCTTACCCTTACCCTTACCCTTACCCTTACCCTTACCCTTACCCTTACCCTTACCCTTACCCTTACCCTTACCCTTACCCTTGCTTTTACCCTTAAGCTTACCCTTACCCTTACCCTTACCCTTAAGCTTACCCTTACCCTTACCCTTACCCTTACCCTTACCCTTACCCTTACCCTTACCCTTACCCTTACCCTTACCCTTACCCTTACCCTTACCCTTACCCTTACCCTTACCCTTACCCTTACCCTTACCCTTACCCTTGCTTTTACCCTTAAGCTTACCCTTACCCTTACCCTTACCCTTACCCTTACCCTTACTTTTACCCTTAAGCTTACCCTTACCCTTACCCTTACCCTTACCCTTAAGCTTACCCTTACCCTTACCCTTACCCTTACCCTTACCCTTACCCTTACCCTTACCCTTACCCTTGCTTTTACCCTTAAGCTTACCCTTACCCTTACCCTTACCCTTACCCTTACCCTTACCCTTACCCTTACCCTTACCCTTACCCTTACTCTTACACTTGCTTTTACCCTTAGGCTTACCCTTACCTTTACCCTTACCCTTACCCTTACCCTTACCCTTTCCCTTACCCTTGCTTTTACCCTTAAGCTTACCCTTACCCTTACCCTTACCCTTACCCTTACCCTTACCCTTACCCTTACCCTTACCCTTACTTTAACCCTTAAGCTTACCCTTACCCTTACCCTTACCCCTACCCTTACCCTTACCCTTACCCTTACCCTTGCTTTTACCCTTAAGCTTACCCTTACCCTTACCCTTACCCTTACCCTTACCCTTACCCTTACCCTTGCTTTTACCCTTCAGCTTACCCTTACCCTTACCCTTACCCTTACCCTTACCCTTACCCTTACCCTTACCCTTACCCTTACCCTTACCCTTACCCTTACCCTTACCCTTACCCTTACCCTTACCCTTACCCTTACCCTTACCCTTACCCTTGCTTTTACCCTTAGGCTCACCCTTACCTTTACCCTTACCCTTACCCTTACCCTTACCCTTACACTTACCCTTACCCTTACCCTTACCCTTACCCTTGCTTTTACCCTTAAGCTTACCCTTACCCTTACCCTTACCCTTACCCTTACCCTTACCCTTGCTTTTACCCTTAAGCTTACCCTTACCCTTACCCTTACCCTTACCCTTACCCTTGCTTTTACCCTTAGGCTTACCCTTACCCTTACCCTTACCCTTACCCTTGCTTTTACCCTTAAGCTTACCCTTACCCTTACCCTTACCCTTACCCTTACCCTTACCCTTACCCTTACCCTTACCCTTACCCTTACCCTTACCCTTACCCTTACCCTTACCCTTGCTTTTACCCTTAGACTCACCCTTACCTTTACCCTTACCCTTACCCTTACCCTTACCCTTACCCTTACCCTTACCCTTACCCTTGCTTTTACCCTTAAGCTTACCCTTACTCTTACCCTTACCCTTACCCTTACCCTTACCCTTTCCCTTGCTTTTACCCTTAAGCTTACCCTTACCCTTTCCCTTACCCTTACCCTTAACCTTACCCTTACCCTTACCCTTACCCTTCCCTTGCTTTTACCCTTAAGCTTACCCTTACTCTTACCCTTACCCTTACCCTTGCTTTTACCCTTAAGCTAACCCTTACCCTTACCCTTACCCTTACCCTTACCCTTACCCTTACCCTTACCCTTACCCTTACCCTTACCCTTGCTTTTACCCTTAAGCTTACCCTTACCCTTACCCTTACCCTTACCCTTACCCTTGCTTTTACCCTTAAGCTTACCCTTACCCTTACCCTTACCCTTACCCTTAAGCTTACCCTTACCCTTACCCTTACCCTTACCCTTACCCTTACCCTTACCCTTACCCTTGCTTTTACCCTTAAGCTTACCCTTACCCTTACCCTTACCCTTACCCTTACCCTTACCCTTACCCTTGCTTTTACCCTTAGGCTTACCCTTACCTTTACCCTTACCCTTACCCTTACCCTTACCCTTACCCTTACCCTTACCCTTACCCTTACCCTTGCTTTTACCCTTAAGCTTACCCTTACCCTTACCCTTACCCTTACCCTTACCCTTACCCTTACCCTTACCCTTACCCTTGCTTTTACCCTTAAGCTTACCCTTACCCTTACCCTTACCCTTACCCTTACCCTTACCCTTACCCTTACCCTTACCCTTACCCTTACCCTTACCCTTACCCTTACCCTTGCTTTTACCCTTAAGCTTACCCTTACCCTTACCCTTACCCTTACCCTTACCCTTACCCTTACCCTTACCCTTACCCTTGCTTTTACCCTTAAGCTTACCCTTACCCTTACCCTTACCCTTACCCTTACCCTTACCCTTACCCTTGCTTTTACCCTTAGGCTTACCCTTACCTTTACCCTCACCCTTACCCTTACCCATACCCTTACCCTTACCCTTGCTTTTACCCTTAAGCTTACCCTTACCCTTACCCTTACCCTTACCCTTACCCATACCCTTGCTTTTACCCTTAAGCTTACCCTTACCCTTACCCTTACCCTTACCCTTACCCTTACCCTTACCCTTACCCTTACCCTTACCCTTACCCTTACCCTTACCCTTACCCTTACCCTTACCCTTGCTTTTACCCTTAGGCTTACCCTTACCTTTTACCTTTACCCTTACCCTTACCCTTGTCCTTACCCTTACCCTTACCCTTACCCTTGCTTTTACCCTTAAGCTTACCCTTACCCTTACCCTTACCCTTACCCTTACCCTTACCCTTGCTTTTACCCTTAAGCTTACCCTTACCCTTACCCTTATCCTTACCCTTACCCTTACCCTTACCCTTACCCTTACCCTTACCCTTACCCTTACCCTTGCTTTTACCCTTAAGCTTACCCTTACCCTTACCCTTACCCTTAAGCTTACCCTTACCCTTACCCTTACCCTTACCCTTACCCTTACCCTTACCCTTACCCTTACCCTTACCCTTACCCTTACCTTTACCCTTACCCTTACCCTTACCCTTACCCTTGCTTTCACCCTTAAGCTTACCCTTACCCTTACCCTTACCCTTACCCTTAAGCTTACCCTTACCCTCACCCTTACCCTTACCCTTACCCTTACCCTTACCCTTACCCTTACCCTTGCTTTTACCCTTAAGCTTACCCTTACCCTTAACCTTACCCTTACCCTTACCCTTGCTTTTACCCTTACCCTTATCCTTACCCTTAAGCTTACCCTTACCCTTACCCTTACCCTTACCCTTACCCTTACCCTTACCCTTACCCTTACCCTTACCCTTACCCTTACCCTTACCCTTACCCTTACCCTTACCCTTACCCTTACCCTTACCCTTGCTTTTACCCTTAAGCTTACCCTTACCCTTACCCTTACCCTTAACCTTACCCTTACCCTTACCCTTACCCTTGCTTTTACCCTTAGGCTTACCCTTACCTTTACCCTTACCCTTACCCTTACCCTTACCCTTACCCTTACCCTTACCCTTGCTTTTACCCTTAAGCTTACCCTTACCCTTACCCTTACCCTTACCCTTACCCTTACCCTTACCCTTACCCTTACCCTTGCTTTTACCCTTAAGCTTACCCTTACTCTTACCCTTACCCTTACCCTTACCCTTACCCTTTCCCTTGCTTTTACCCTTAAGCTTACCCTTACCCTTTCCCTTACCCTTACCCTTAACCTTACCCTTACCCTTACCCTTACCCTTCCCTTGCTTTTACCCTTAAGCTTACCCTTACTCTTACCCTTACCCTTACCCTTGCTTTTACCCTTAAGCTAACCCTTACCCTTACCCTTACCCTTACCCTTACCCTTACCCTTACCCTTACCCTTACCCTTACCCTTACCCTTACCCTTGCTTTTACCCTTAAGCTTACCCTTACCCTTACCCTTACCCTTACCCTTACCCTTGCTTTTACCCTTAAGCTTACCCTTACCCTTACCCTTACCCTTACCCTTACCCTTAAGCTTATCCTTACCCTTACCCTTACCCTTACCCTTACCCTTACCCTTACCCTTACCCTTGCTTTTACCCTTAAGCTTACCCTTACCCTTACCCTTACCCTTACCCTTACCCTTACCCTTACCCTTACCCTTGCTTTTACCCTTAGGCTTACCCTTACCTTTACCCTTACCCTTACCCTTACCCTTACCCTTACCCTTACCCTTACCCTTACCCTTACCCTTGCTTTTACCCTTAAGCTTACCCTTACCCTTACCCTTACCCTTACCCTTACCCTTACCCTTACCCTTACCCTTACCCTTACCCTTGCTTTTACCCTTAAGCTTACCCTTACCCTTACCCTTACCCTTACCCTTACCCTTACCCTTACCCTTACCCTTACCCTTACCCTTACCCTTACCCTTGCTTTTACCCTTAAGCTTACCCTTACCCTTACCCTTACCCTTACCCTTACCCTTACCCTTACCCTTACCCTTACCCTTACCCTTACCCTTGCTTTTACCCTTAAGCTTACCCTTACCCTTACCCTTACCCTTACCCTTACCCTTACCCTTGCTTTTACCCTTAGGCTTACCCTTACCTTTACCCTCACCCTTACCCTTACCCTTACCCTTACCCTTACCCTTGCTTTTACCCTTAAGCTTACCCTTACCCTTACCCTTACCCTTACCCTTACCCATACCCTTGCTTTTACCCTTAAGCTTACCCTTACCCTTACCCTTACCCTTACCCTTACCCTTACCCTTACCCTTACCCTTACCCTTACCCTTACCCTTACCCTTACCCTTACCCTTACCCTTGCTTTTACCCTTAGGCTTACCCTTACCTTTTACCTTTACCCTTACCCTTACCCTTGTCCTTACCCTTACCCTTACCCTTACCCTTGCTTTTACCCTTAAGCTTACCCTTACCCTTACCCTTACCCTTACCCTTACCCTTACCCTTGCTTTTACCCTTAAGCTTACCCTTACCCTTACCCTTATCCTTACCCTTACCCTTACCCTTACCCTTACCCTTACCCTTACCCTTACCCTTACCCTTACCCTTACCCTTACCCTTACCCTTGCTTTTACCCTTAAGCTTACCCTTACCCTTACCCTTACCCTTAAGCTTACCCTTACCCTTACCCTTACCCTTACCCTTACCCTTACCCTTACCCTTACCCTTACCCTTACCCTTACCCTTACCTTTACCCTTACCCTTACCCTTACCCTTACCCTTGCTTTCACCCTTAAGCTTACCCTTACCCTTACCCTTACCCTTACCCTTAAGCTTACCCTTACCCTCACCCTTACCCTTACCCTTACCCTTACCCTTACCCTTACCCTTACCCTTGCTTTTACCCTTAAGCTTACCCTTACCCTTAACCTTACCCTTACCCTTACCCTTGCTTTTACCCTTACCCTTATCCTTACCCTTAAGCTTACCCTTACCCTTACCCTTACCCTTACCCTTACCCTTACCCTTACCCTTACCCTTACCCTTACCCTTACCCTTACCCTTACCCTTACCCTTACCCTTACCCTTGCTTTTACCCTTAAGCTTACCCTTACCCTTACCCTTACCCTTACCCTTACCCTTACCCTTACCCTCACCCTTGCTATTACCCTTAAGCTTACCCTTACCCTTACCCTTACCCTTACCCTTACCCTTACCCTTACCCTTACCCTTACCCTTACCCTTACCCTTACCCTTACCCTTACCCTTACCCTTACCCTTACCCTTACCCTTACCCTTACCCTTACCCTTACCCTTACCCTTACCCTTACCCTTACCCTTGCTTTTACCCTTAAGCTTACCCTTACCCTTACCCTTACCCTTACCCTTACCCTTACCCTTTCCCTTACCCTTACCCTTACCCTTACCCTTGCTTTTACCCTTAGGCTTACCCTTACCTTTACCCTTACCCTTACCCTTACCCTTACCCTTACCCTTACCCTTACCCTTACCCTTACCCTTACCCTTACCCTTGCTTTTACCCTTAAGCTTACCCTTACCCTTACCCTTACCCTTACCCATACCCTTACCCTTGCTTTTACCCTTAAGCTTACCCTTACCCTTACCCTTACCCTTACCCTTGCTTTTACCCTTAGGCTTACCCTTACCCTTACCCTTACCCTTACCCTTAAGCTTACCCTTACCCTTACCCTTACCCTTACCCTTACCCTTACCCTTACCCTTACCCTTACCCTTACCCTTACCCTTACCCTTACCCTTGCTTTTACCCTTAAGCTTACCCTTACCCTAACCCTTACACTTACCCTTACCCTTACCCTCACCCTTACCCTTACCCTTACCCTAACCCTTACCCTCACCCTTGCTTTTACCCTTAGGCTTACCCTTACCTTTACCCTTACACTTACCCTTACCCTTAAGCTTACCCTTACCCTTACCCTTACCCTTACCCTTACCCTTACCCTTACCCTTACCCTTACCCTTACCCTTACCCTTACATTTACCCTTGCTTTTACCCTTAAGCTTACCCTTACCCTTACCCTTACACTTACCCTTACCCTTACCCTTACCCTTACCCTTACCCTTACCCTTACCCTTACCCTTACCCTAACCCTTACCCTTACCCTTGCTTTTACCCTTAGGCTTACCCTTACCTTTACCCTTACCCTTACCCTTACCCTTACCCTTACCCTCACCCTTACCCTTACCCTTGCTTTTACCCTTAAGCTTACCCTTACCCTTACCCTTACCCTTACCCTTACCCTTACCCTTACCCTTACCCTTACCCTTGCTTTTACCCTTAAGCTTACCCTTACCCTTACCCTTACCCTTACCCTCACCCTTACCCTTACCCTTACCCTTGCTTTTACCCTTAAGCTTACCCTTACCCTTACCCTTACCCTTACCCTTACCCTTACCCTTACCCTTACCCTTACCCTTACCCTTACCCTTGCTTTTACCCTTAAGCTTACCCTTACCCTTACCCTTACCCTTACCCTTACCCTTACCCTTACCCTTACCCTTACCCTTACCCTTACCCTTACCCTTACCCTTACCCTTACCCTTACCCTTGCTTTTACCCTTAGGCTTACCCTTACCTTTACCCTTACCCTTACCCTTACCCTTAGCCTTACCCTTACCCTTGCTTTAACCCTTAAGCTTACCCTTACCCTCACCCTTACCCTTACCCTTACCCTTGCTTTTACCCTTAAGCTTACCCTTACCCTTACCCTTACCCTTACCCTTACCCTTGTTTTACCCTTAGGCTTACCCTTACCCTTACCCTTACCCTTACCCTTGCTTTTACCCTTAAGCTTACCCTTACCCTTACCCTTACCTTTACCCTTACCCTTACCCTTACCCTTACCTTTACCCTTACCCTTGCTTTTACCCTTAGGCTTACCCTAACCTTTACCCTTACCCTTACCCTTACCCGTACCCTTACCCTTACCCTTACCCTTACCCTTACCCTTACCCTTGCTTTTACCCTTAAGCTTACCCTTACCCTTACCCTTACCCTTACGCTTACCCTTACCCTTACCCTTGCTTTTACCCTTAAGCTTACCCTTACCCTTACCCTTACCCTCACCCTTACCCTTACCCTTACCCTTGCTTATACCCTTAAGCTTACCCATACCCTTACCCTTACCCTTACCCTTACCCTTACCCTTACCCTTACCCTTACCCTTACCCTTACCCTTACCCTTACCCTTGCTTTTACCCTTAGGCTTACCCTTACCTTTACCCTTACCCTTACCCTTACCCTTACCCTTGCTTTAACCCTCAAGCTTACCCTTACCCTTACCCTTACCCTTACCCTAACCCTTACCCTTGCTTTTACCCTTAAGCTTACCCTTACCCTTACCCTTACCCTTACCCTTACCCTTACCCTTACCCTTACCCTTGCTTTTACCCTTAAGCTTACCCTTACCCTTACCCTTACCCTTACCCTTACCCTTACCCTTACCCTTACCCTTACCCTTGCTTTTACCCTTAAGCTTACCCTTACCCTTACCCTTACCCTTACCCTTACCCTTACCCTTACCCTTACCCTTACCCTTGCTTTTACCCTAAGGCTTACGCTTACCTTTACCCTTACCCTTACCCTTACCCTTGCTTTTACCCTTAAGCTTACACTTACCCTTACCCTTACCCTTACCCTTGCTTTTACCCTTAAGCTTACCCTTACCCTTACCCTTACCCTTACCCTTACCCTTACCCTTACCCTTACCCTTACCCTTACCCTTGCTTTTGCCCTTACCCTTACCTTTGCTTTTACCCTTAGGCTTACCCTTACCCTTACCCTTACCCTTACCCTTACCCTTACCCTTACCCTTGCTTTTACCCTTAAGCTTACCCTTACCCTTACCCTTACCCTTACCCTTACCCTTACCCTTACCCTTACCCTTACCCTTGCTTTTACCCTTAAGCTTACCCTTACCCTTACCCTTACCCTTACCCTTACCCTTACCCTTACCCTTACACTTACCCTTGCTTTTACCCTTAAGCTTACCCTTACCCTTACCCTTACCCTTACCCTTACCCTTACCCTTACCCTTACCCTTACCCTTACCCTTGCTTTTACCCTTAAGCTTACCCTTACCCTTACCCTTACCCTTACCCTTACCCTTACCCTTACCCTTACCCTTACCCTTACCCTTACCCTTACCCTTACCCATACCCTTGCTTTTACCCTTAGGCTTACCCTTACCTTTACCCTTACCCTTACCCTTACCCTTACCCTTACCCTTACCCTTACCCTTACCCTTACCCTTGCTTTTACCCTTAAGCTTACCCTTACCCTTACCCTTACCCTTACCCTTACCCTTGCTTTTACCCTTAAGCTTACCCTTACCCTTACCCTTACCCTTACCCTTACCCTTGCTTTTACCCTTAGGCTTACCCTTACCCTTACCCTTACCCTTACCCTTACCCTTACCCTTACCCTTACCCTTACCCTTACCCTTACCCTTACCCTCACCCTTGCTTTTACCCTTAAGCTTACCCTTACCCTTACCCTTACCCTTACCCTTACCCTTACCCTTACCCTTACCCTTACCCTTACCCTTACCCTTACCCCTACCCTTACCCTTGCTTTTACCCTTAGGCTTACCCTTACCTTTACCCTTACCCTTACCCTTACCCTTACCCTTACCCTTACCCTTACCCTTACCCTTGCTTTTACCCTTAAGCTTACCCTTACCCTTACCCTTACCCTTACCCTTGCTTTTACCCTTAAGCTTACCCTTACCCTTACCCTTACCCTTACCCTTACCCTTACCCTTACCCTTACCCTTACCCTTACCCTTACCCTTGCTTTTACCCTTAAGCTTACCCTTACCCTTACCCTTACCCTTACCCTTACCCTTACCCTTACCCTTACCCTTGCTTTTACCCTTAAGCTTACCCTTACCCTTACCCTTACCCTTACCCTTACCCTTACCCTTACCCTTACCCTTACCCTTACCCTTACCCTTACCCTTACCCTTACCCTTACCCTTACCCTTACCCTTGCTTTTACCCTTAGGCTTACCCTTACCTTTACCCTTACCCTTACCCTTACCCATACCCTTACCCTTACCCTTGCTTTAACCTTAAGCTTACCCTTACCCTTACCCTTACCCTTACCCTTACCCTTACCCTTGCTTTTACCCTTAAGCTTACCCTTACCCTTACCCTTACCCTTACCCTTACCCTTGCTTTTACCCTTAGGCTTACCCTTACCCTTACCCTTACCCTTACCCTTGCTTTTACCCTTAAGCTTACCCTTACACTTACCCTTACCCTTACCCTTACCCTTACCCTTACCCTTACCCTTACCCTTACCCTTACCCTTACCCTTACCCTTGCTTTTACCCTTAGGCTTACCCTTACCTTTACCCTTACCCTTACCCTTACCCATACCCTTACCCTTACCCTTGCTTTTACCCTTAAGCTTACCCTTACCCTTACCCTTACCCTTACCCTTACCCTTACCCTTACCCTTGCTTTTACCCTTAAGCTTACCCTTACCCTTACCCTTACCCTTACCCTTACCCTTGCTTTTACCCTTAGGCTTACCCTTACCTTTACCCTTACCCTTACCCTTACCCTTACCCTTACCCTTACCCTTACCCTCACCCTTACCCTTACCCTTACCCTTACCCTTACCCTTACCCTTACCCTTGCTTTTACCCTTAAGCTTACCCTTACCCTTACCCTTACCCTTACCCTTACCCTTACCCTTGCTTTTACCCTTAAGCTTACCCTTACCCTTACCCTTACCCTTACCCTTACCCTCACCCTTACCCTTACCCTTGCTTATACCCTTAAGCTTACCCTTACCCTTACCCTTAACCTTACCCTTACCCTTACCCTTACCCTTACCCTTACCCTTACCCTTGCTTTTACCCTTAGGCTTACCCTTACCTTTACCCTTACCCTTACCCTTACCCTTACCCTTACCCTTACCCTTACCCTTACCCTTACCCTTGCTTTTACCCTTAAGCTTACCCTTACCCTTACCCTTACCCTTACCCTAACCCTTACCCTTGCTTTTACCCTTTAGCTTACCCTTACCCTTACCCTTACCCTTACCCTTACCCTTACCCTTACCCTTACCCTTACCCTTACCCTTACCCTTACCCTTACCCTTACCCTTACCCTTACCCTTACCCTTACCCTTACCCTTGCTTTTACCCTTAGGCTTACCCTTTCCTTTACCCTTACCCTTACCCTTACCCTTACCCTTACCCTTACCCTTACCCTTACCCTTACCCTTACCCTTACCCTTACCCTTACCCTTGCTTTTACCCTTAAGCTTACCCTTACCCTTACCCTTACCCTTACCCTTACCTTTACCCTTGCTTTTACCCTTAAGCTTACCCTTACCCTTACCCTTACCCTTACCCTTAACCTTGCTTTTACCCTTAAGCTTACCCTTACCCTTACCCTTACCCTTACCCTTACCTTTACCCTTGCTTTTACCCTTAAGCTTACCCTTACCCTTACCCTTACCCTTACCCTTACCCTTGCTTTTACCCTTAGGCTTACCCTTACCCTTACCCTTACCCTTACCCTTGCTTTTACCCTTAAGCTTACCCTTACCCTTACCCTTACTCTTACCCTTACCCTTACCCTTACCCTTACCCTTACCCTTACCCTTACCCTTACCCTTACCCTTACCCTTACCCTTGCTTTTACCCTTAGGCTTACCCTTACCTTTACCCTTACCCTAACCCTTACCCTTACCCTTACCCTTACCCTTACCCTTGCTTTTACCCTTAAGCTTACCCTTACCCTTACCCTTACGCTTACCCTTACCCTTACCCTTACCCTTGCTTTTACCCTTAAGCTTACCCTTACCCTTACCCTTACCCTTACCCTTACCCTTACCCTTGCTTTTACCCTAAGGCTTACCCTTACCCTTACCCTTACCCTTACCCTTGCTTTTACCCTTAAGCTTACCCTTTCCCTTACCCTTACCCTTACTCTTACCCTTACCCTTACCCTTACCCTTACCCTTACCCTTGCTTTTACCCTTAGGCTTACCCTTACCTTTACCCTTACCCTTACCCTTACCCTTACCCTTACCCTTACCCTTACCCTTACCCTTACCCTTACCCTTACCCTTGCTTTTACCCTTAAGCTTACCCTTACCCTTACCCTTACCCTTACCCTTACCCTTACCCTTACCCTTACCCTTTCCCTTACCCTTGCTTTCACCCTTAAGCTTACCCTTACCCTTACCCTTACCCTTACCCTTACCCTTACCCTTACCCTTACCCTTACCCTTACCCTTACCCTTACCCTTACCCTTACCCTTACCCTTACCCTTACCCTTGCTTTTACCCTTAAGCTTACCCTTACCCTTAACCTTACCCTTACCCTTGCTTTTACCCTTAAGCTTACCCTTACCCTTACCCTTTTCCTTACCCTTAAGCCTAACCTTACCCTTACCCTTACCCATACCCTTACCCTTACCCTTACCCTTGCTTTTACCCTTAAGCTTACCCTTACCCTTACCCTTACCCTTACCCTTACCCTTACACTTACCCTTACCCTTACCCTTACCCTTACCCTTACCCTTGCATTTACCCTTAGGCTTACCCTTACCTTTACCCTTACCCTTACCCTTACCCTTACCCTTACCCTTACCCTTACCCTTACCCTTGCTTTTACCCTTAAGCTTACCCTTACCCTTACCCTTACCCTTACCCTTACCCTTACCCTTACCCTTGCTTTTACCCTAAAGCTTACCCTTACCCTTACCCTTACCCTTACCCTTACCCTTACCCTTACCCTTACCCTTACCCTTACCCTTACCCTTGCTTTTACCCTTAAGCTTACCCTTACCCTTACCCTTACCCTTACCCTTACCCTTACCCTTACCCTTACCCTTACCCTTACCCTTGCTTTTACCCTTAAGCTTACCCTTACCCTTACCCTTACCCTTACCCTTACCCTTACCCTTACCCTTACCCTTATCCTTACCCTTACCCTTGCTTTTACCCTTAGGCTTACCCTTACCTTTACCCTTACCCTTACCCTTACCCTTACCCTTACCCTTACCCTTACCCTTACCCTTACCCTTACCCTTACCCTTACCCTTACCCTTACCCTTACCCTTGCTTTTACCCTTAAGCTTACCCCTACCCTTACCCTTACCCTTACCCTTACCCTTACCCTTACCCTTACCCTTACCCTTACCCTTGCTTTTACCCTTAGGCTTACCCTTACCTTTACCCTTACCCTTACCCTTACCCTTACCCTTACCCTTACACTTACCCTTACCCTTGCTTTTACCCTTAAGCTTACCCTTACCCTTACCCTTTCCCTTACCCTTACCCTTGCCCTTGCTTTTACCTTTAAGCTTACTCTTACCCTTACCCTTACCCTTGCTTTTACCCTTAGGCTTACCCTTACCCTTACCCTTACCCTTACCCTTTCTTTTACCCTTAAGCTTACCCTTACCCTTACCCTTACCCTTACCCTTGCCCTTACCCTTACCCTTACCCTCACCCTTACCCTTACCCTTACCCTTACCCTTACCTTTACCCTTACCCTTACCCTTACCCTTACCCTTACCCTTACCCTCACCCTTACCCTTACCCTTGCTTTTACCCTTAAGCTTACCCTTACCCTTACCCTTACACTTACCCTTACCCTTACCCTTACCCTCACCCTTGCTTTTACCCTTAAGCTTACCCTTACCCTTACCCTTACTCTTACCCTTACCCTTACCCTTACCCTTGCTTTTACCCTTAAGCTTACCCTTACCCTTACCCTTACCCTTACCCTTACCCTTGCTTTTACCCTTAGGCTTACGCTTACCCTTACCCTAACCCTTACCCTTACCCTTGCTTTTACCCTTAAGCTTACCCTTACCCTTACCCTTACCCTTACTCTTACCCTTACCCTTACCCTTACCCTTACCCTTACCCTTACCCTTGCTTTTACCCTTAGGCTTACCCTTACCTTTACCCTTACCCTTACCCTTACCCTTACCCTTACCCTTACCCTTACCCTCGCTTTTACCCTTAAGCTTACCCTTAAACTTACCCTTACCCTTACCCTTACCCTTACCCTTACCCTTACCCTTACCCTTACCCTTACCCTTACCCTTACCCTTGCTTTTACCCTTAAGCTTACCCTTACCCTTACCCTTACCCTTACCCTTACCCTTACCCTTACCCTTACCCTTACCCTTACCCTCACCCTTACCCTTACCCCTACCCTTGCTTTTACCCTTAAGCTTACCCTTACCCTTACCCTTACCCTTACCCTTAAGCTTACCCTTACCCTTACCCTTACCCTTACCCTTACCCTTACCCTTACCCTTACCCTTACACTTGCTTTTACCCTTAAGCTTACCCTTACCCTTACCCTTACCCTTACCCTTACCCTTGCTTTTACCCTTACCCTTATCCTTACCCTTAAGCTTACCCTTACCCTTACCCTTACCCTTACCCATACCCATACCCTTACCCTTACCCTTACCCTTGCTTTTACCCTTAAGCTTACCCTTACCCTTACCCTTACCCTTACCCTTGCTTTTACCCTTAGGCTTACCCTTACCTTTACCCTTACCCTTACCCTTACCCTTACCCTTACCCTTACCTTTGCTTTTACCCTTAAGCTTACCCTTACCCTTACCCTTACCCTTACCCTTACCCTTACCCTTACCCTTACCCTTACCCTCACCCTTGCTTTTACCCTTAAGCTTACCCTTACCCTTACCCTTACCCTTACCCTTACCCTTACCCTTACCCTTACCCTTACCCTTACCCTTACCCTTACCCTTACCCTTACCCTTACCCTTACCCTTGCTTTTACCCTTAAGCTTACCCTTACCCTTACCCTTACCCTTACCCTTACCCTTACCCTTACCCTTACCCTTACCCTTACCCTTACCCTTACCCTTACCCTTACCCTTGCTTTTACCCTTAGGCTTACCCTTACCTTTACCCTTACCCTTACCCTTACCCTTACCCTTACCCTTGCTTTTACCCTTAAGCTTACCCTTACCCTTACCCTTACCCTTACCCTTACCCTTACCCTTACCCTTGCTTTTACCCTTAAGCTTACCCTTACCCTTACCCTTACCCTTACCCGTACCCTTGCTTTTACCCTTGGGCTTACCCTTACCCTTACCCTTACCCTTACCCTTAAGCTTACCCTTACCCTTACCCTTACCCTTACCCTTACCTTACCCTTACCCTTACCCTTACCCTTACCCTTACCCTTGCTTTTACCCTTAAGCTTACCCTTACCCTTACCCTTACACTTACCCTTACCCTTACCCTTACCCTTACCCTTACCCTTACCCTAACCCTTACCCTTACCCTTGCTTTTACCCTTAGGCTTACCCTTACCTTTACCCTTACCCTTACCCTTACCCTTAAGCTTACCCTTACCCTTACCCTTACCCTTACCCTTACCCTTACCCTTACCCTTACCCTTACCCTTACCCTTGCTTTTACCCTTAAGCTTACCCCTACCCTTACCCTTACACTTACCCTTACCCTTACCCTTACCCTTACCCTTACCCTTACCCTTACCCTTACCCTAACCCTTACCCTTACCCTTGCTTTTACCCTTAGGCTTACCCTTACCTTTACCCTTACCCTTACCCTTACCCTTACCATTACCCTTACCCTTACCCTTGCTTTTACCCTTAAGCTTACCCTTACCCTTACCCTTACCCTTACCCTTGCTTGTACCCTTAAGCTTACCCTTACCCTTACCCTTACCCTTACCCTCACCCTTACCCTTACCCTTACCCTTGCTTTTACCCTTAAGCTTACCCTTACCCTTACCCTTACCCTTACCCTTACCCTTACCCTTACCCTTACCCTTACCCTTACCCTTACCCTTGCTTTTACCCTTAAGCTTACCCTTACCCTTACCCTTACCCTTACCCTTACCCTTACCCTTACCCTTACCCTTACCCTTACCCTTACCCTTACCCTTACCCTTACCCTTACCCGTACCCTTACCCTTACCCTTACCCTCACCCTTACCCTTGCTTTTACCTTTAGGCTTACCCTTACCTTTACCCTTACCCTTACCCTTACCCTTACCCTTACCCTTGCTTTAACCCTTAAGCTTACCCTTACCCTCACCCTTACCCTTACCCTTACCCTTGCTTTTACCCTTAAGCTTACCCTTACCCTTACCCTTACCCTTACCCTTGTTTTACCCTTAGGCTTACCCTTACCCTTACCCTTACCCTTACCCTTGCTTTTACCCTTAAGCTTACCCTTACCCTTACCCTTACCCTTACCCTTACCCTTACCCTTACCCTTACCCTTACCCTTACCCTTACCTTTACCCTTACCCTTGCTTTTACCCTTAGGCTTACCCTAACCTTTACCCTTACCCTTACCCTTACCCTTACCCTTACCCTTACCCTTACCCTTACCCTTACCCTTACCCTTACCCTTACCCTTACCCTTGCTTTTACCCTTAAGCTTACCCTTACCCTTACCCTTACCCTTACCCTTACCCTTACCCTTGCTTTTACCCTTAAGCTTACCCTTACCCTTACCCTTACCCTTACCCTCACCCTTACCCTTACCCTTACCCTTGCTTATACCCTTAAGCTTACCCTTACCCTTACCCTTACCCTTACCCTTACCCTTACCCTTACCCTTACCCTTACCCTTACACTTACCCTTGCTTTTACCCTTAGGCTTACCCTTACCTTTACCCTTACCCTTACCCTTACCCTTACCCTTGCTTTTACCCTCAAGCTTACCCTTACCCTTACCCTTACCCTTACCCTAACCCTTACCCTTGCTTTTACCCCTAAGCTTACCCTTACCCTTACCCTTACCCTTACCCTTACCCTTACCCTTAACCTTACCCTTACCCTTACCCTAGCTTTTACCCTTAAGCTTACCCTTACCCTTACCCTTACCCTTACCCTTACCCTTACCCTTACCCTTACCTTGCTTGTTTACCCTTAAGCTTACCCTTACCCTTACCCTTACCCTTACCCTTACCCTTACCCTTACCCTTACCCTTACCCTTACCCTTGCTTTTACCCTTACCCTTACCCTTGCTTTTACCCTTAGGCTTACCCTTACCCTTACCCTTACCCTTACCCTTACCCTTACCCTTACCCTTACCCTTGCTTTTACCCTTAAGCTTACCCTTACCCTTACCCTTACCCTTACCCTTACCCTTACCCTTACCCTTACCCTTGCTTTTACCCTTAAGCTTACCCTAACCCTTACCCTTACCCTTACCCTTACCCTTACCCTTACCCTTACCCTTACCCTTACCCTTACCCTTACCCTTACCCTTACCCTTGCCCTTACCCTTACCCATACCCTTACCCTTACCCTTACCCTTGCTTTTACCCTTAAGCTTACCCTTACCCTTACCCTTACCCTTACCCTTACCCTTACCCTTACCCTTACCCTTACCCTTACCCTTACCCTTACCCTTGCTTTTACCCTTACCCTTACCCTTGCTTTTACCCTTAGGCTTACCCTTACCCTTACCCTTACCCTTACCCTTACCCTTACCCTTACCCTTACCCTTGCTTTTACCCTTAAGCTTACCCTTACCCTTA
>CAUEHS010001014.1:0-30131 GCA_958510865.1 Myrrha octodecimguttata
GGGTAAGGGTAAGGGTAAGGGTAAGGGTAAGGGTAAGGGTAAGCTTAAGGGTAAAAGCAGGGGTAAGGGTAAGGGTAAGGGTAAGGGTAAGGGTTAGGGTAAGGGTAAAGGTAAGGGTAAGCCTAAGGGTAAAAGCAAGGGTAAGGGTAAGGGTAAGGGTAAGGGTAAGGGTAAGGGTAAGGGTAAGGGTAAGGGTAAGGGTAAGGGTAAGGGTAAGAGTAAGGGTAAGGGTAAGGGTAAGCTTAAGGGTAAAAGCAAGGGTAAGGGTAAGGGTAAGGGTAAGGGTAAGCCTAAGGGTAAAAGCAAGGGTAAGGGTAAGGGTAAGGGTAAGGGTAAGGGTAAGCTTAAGGGTAAAAGCAAGGGTAAGGGTAAGGGTAAGGGTAAGCTTAAGGGTAAGAGCAAGGGTAAGGGTAAGGGTAAGGGTAAGGGTAAGGGTAAGGGTAAGGGTAAGCTTAAGGGTAAAAGCAAGGGTAAGGGTAAGGGTAAGGGTAAGGGTAAGGGTAAGGGTAAGGGTAAGGGTAAGGGTAAGCTTAAGGGTAAAAGCAAGGGTAAGGGTAAGGGAAGGGTAAGGGTAAGGGTAAGGGTAAGGGTAAGGGTAAGGGTAAGGGTAAGGGTAAGCTGAAGGGTAAAAGCAAGGGTAAGGGTTAGGGTAAGGGTAAGGGTAAGCTTAAGGGTAAAAGCAAGGGTAAGGGTAAAGGTAAGGGTAAGAGTAAGGGTAAGGGTAAGGGTAAGGGTAAGGGTAAGGGTAAAGGTAAGGGTAAGCCTAAGGGTAAAAGCAAGGGTAAGGGTAAGGGTAAGGGTAAGGGTAAGGGTAAGCTTAAGGGTAAAAGCAAGGGTAAGGGTAAGGGTAAGGGTAAGGGTAAGGGTAAGGGTAAGGGTAAGGGTAAGGGTAAGGGTAAGCTTAAGGGTAAAAGCAAGGGTAAGGGTAAGGGTAAGGGTAAGGGTAAGGGTAAGGGTAAGGGTAAGGGTAAGGGTAAGGGTAAGGGTAAGCTAAAGGGTAAAAGCAAGGGTAAGGGTTAGGGTAAGGGTAAGGGTAAGGGTAAGGGTAAGGGTAAGCTTAAGGGTAAAAGCAAGGGTAAGGGTAAAGGTAAGGGTAAGGGTAAGGGTAAGGGTAAGGGTAAGGGTAAGGGTAAGGTAAAGGTAAGGGTAAGCCTAAGGGTAAAAGCAAGGGTAAGGGTAAGGGTAAGGCTAAGGGTAAGGGTAAGGGTAAGGGTAAGGGTAAGGGTAAGGGTAAGGGTAAGGGTAAGGGTAAGGGTAAGCTTAAGGGTATAAGCAAGGGTAAGGGTAAGGGTAAGGGTGAGGGTAAGGGTAAGGGTAAGGGTAAGGGTAAGGGTAAGGGTAAGGGTAAGCTTAAGGGTAAAAGCAAGGGTAAGGGTAAGGGTAAGGGTAAGGGTAAGGGTAAGGGTAAGGGTAAGGGTAAGGGTAAGGGTAAGCTTAAGGGTAAAAGCAAGGGTAAGGGTAAGGGTAAGGGTAAGGGTAAGGGTAAGGGTAAGGGTAAGGGTAAGGGTAAGGGTAAGGGTAAGGGTAAGGGTAAGGGTAAGGGTAAGGGTAAGGGTAAGGGTAAGGGTAAGGGTAAGGGTAAGCTTAAGGGTAAAAGCAAGGGTAAGGGTAAGGGTAAGGGTAAGGGTAAGGGTAAGGGTAAGGGTAAGGGTAAGGGTAAGGGTAAGGGTAAGGGTAAGGGTAAGCTAAAGGGTAAAAGCAAGGGTAAGGGTTAGGGTAAGGGTAAGGGTAAGGGTAAGGGTAAGGGTAAGCTTAAGGGTAAAAGCAAGGGTAAGGGTAAGGGTAAGGGTAAGGGTAAGGGTAAGGGTAAGGGTAAGGGTAAGGGTAAGGGTAAGGGTAAAGGTAAGGGTAAGCCTAAGGGTAAAAGCAAGGGTAAGGGTAAGGGTAAGGGTAAGGGTAAGGGTAAGGGTAAGGGTAAGGGTAAGGGTAAGGGTAAGGGTAAGGGTAAGGGTAAGCTTAAGGGTATAAGCAAGGGTAAGGGTAAGGGTAAGGGTGAGGGTAAGGGTAAGGGTAAGGGTAAGGGTAAGGGTAAGGGTAAGCTTAAGGGTAAAAGCAATGGTAAGGGTAAGGGTAAGGGTGAGGGTAAGGGTAAGCTTAAGGGTAAAAGCAAGGGTAAGGGTAAGGGTAAGGGTAAGGGTAAGGGTATGGGTAAGGGTAAGGGTAAGGGTAAGGGTAAGGGTAAAGGTAAGGGTAAGCCTAAGGGTAAAAGCAAGGGTAAGGGTAAGGGTAAGGGTAAGGGTAAGGGTAGGGGTAAGGGTAAGGGTAAGGGTAAGTGTAAGGGTAAGCTTAAGGGTAAAAGCAAGGGTAAGGGTAAGGGTAAGGGTAAGGGTAAGCCTAAGGGTAAAAGCAAGGGTAAGGGTAAGGGTAAGGGTAAGGGTAAGGGTAAGCTTAAGGGTAAAAGCAAGGGTAAGGGAAAGGGTAAGGGTAAGGGTAAGGGTAAGGGTAAGGGTAAGCTTAAGGGTAAAAGCAAGGGTAAGGGTAAGGGTAAGTGTAAGGGTAAGGGTAAGGGTAAAGGTAAGGGTAAGCCTAAGGGTAAAAGCAAGGGTAAGGCTAAGGGTAAGGGTAAGGGTAAGGGGTAAGGGTAAGGGTAAGGGTAAGGGTAAGGGTAAGGGTAAGGGTAAGGGTAAGGGTAAGGGTAAGGGTAAGGGTAAGGGTAAGGGTAAGGGTAAGCTTAAGGGTAAAAGCAAGAGTAAGGGTAAGGGTAAGGGTAAGGGTAAGGGTAAGCTTAAGGGTAAAAGCAAGGGTAAGGGTAAGGGTAAGTGTAAGGGTAAGGGTAAGGGTAAGGGTAAAGGTAAGCTTAAGGGTAAAAGCAAGGGTAAGGGTAAGGGTAAGGGTAAGGGTAAGCTTAAGGGTAAAAGCAAGGGTAAGGGTAAGGGTAAGGGTAAGGGTAAGGGTAAGGGTAAGGGTAAAGGTAAGGGTAAGCCTAAGGGTAAAAGCAAGGGTAAGGGTAAGGGTAAGGGTAAGGGTAAGGGTAAGGGTAAGGGTAAGGGTAAGGGTAAGGGTAAGGGTAAGGGTAAGGGTAAGGGTAAGCTTAAGGGTAAAAGCAAGGGTGAGGGTAAGGGTAAGGGTAAGGGTAAGGGTAAGGGTAAGGGTAAGGGTAAGGTTAAGGGTAAGGGTAAGGGTAAGGGTAAGGGTAAGGGTAAGGGTAAGGGTAAGGGTAAGGGTAAGGGTAAGGGTAAGGGTAAGGGTAAGCCTAAGGGTAAAAGCAAGGGTGAGGGTAAGGGTAAGGGTAAGGGTAAGGGTAAGCTTAAGGGTAAAAGCAAGGGTAAGGGTAAGGGTAAGGGTAAGGGTAAGGGTAAGGGTAAGCTTAAGGGTAAAAGCAAGGGTAAGGGTAAGGGTAAGGGTAAGGGTAAGGGTAAGGGTAAGGGTAAGGGTAAGGGTAAAGGTAAGGGTAAGCCTAAGGGTAAAAGCAAGGGTATGGGTAAGGGTAAGGGTAAGGGTAAGGGTAAGGGTAAGGGTAAGGGTAAGGGTAAGGGTAAGGGTAAGGGTAAGGGTAAGGGTAAGGGTAAGCTTAAGGGTAAAAGCAAGGGTAAGGGTAAGGGTAAGGGTAAGGGTAAGGGTAAGGGTAAGGGTAAGGGTTAGGGTAAGGGTAAGGGTAAGCTTAAGGGTAAAAGCAAGGGTAAGGGTAAGGGTAAGGGTAAGGGTAAGGGTAAGGGTAAGGGTAAGGGTAAGGGTAAGGGTAAGGGTAAGGGTAAGCTTAAGGGTAAAAGCAAGGGTAAGGGTAAGGGTAAGGGTAAGGGTAGGGGTAAGCTTAAGGGTAAAATCAGGGGTAAGGGTAAGGGTAAGGGTAAGGGTAAGGGTTAGGGTAAGGGTAAAGGTAAGGGTAAGCCTAAGGGTAAAAGCAAGGGTAAGGGTAAGGGTAAGGGTAAGGGTAAGGGTAAGGGTAAGGGTAAGGGTAAGGGTAAGGGTAAGAGTAAGGGTAAGGGTAAGGGTAAGCTTAAGGGTAAAAGCAAGGGTAAGGGTAAGGGTAAGGGTAAGGGTAAGCCTAAGGGTAAAAGCAAGGGTAAGGGTAAGGGTAAGGGTAAGGGTAAGGGTAAGCTTAAGGGTAAAAGCAAGGGTAAGGGTAAGGGTAAGGGTAAGGGTAAGGGTAAGGGTAAGCTTAAGGGTAAAAGCAAGGGTAAGGGTAAGGGTAAGGGTAAGGGTAAGGGTAAGGGTAAGCTTAAGGGTAAAAGCAAGGGTAAGGGTAAGGGTAAGGGTAAGGGTAAGGGTAAGGGTAAGGGTAAGGGTAAGGGTAAGGGTAAGCTTAAGGGTAAAAGCAAGGGTAAGGGTAAGGGAAGGGTAAGGGTAAGGGTAAGGGTAAGGGTAAGGGTAAGGGTAAGGGTAAGGGTAAGCTAAAGGGTAAAAGCAAGGGTAAGGGTTAGGGTAAGGGTAAGGGTAAGCTTAAGGGTAAAAGCAAGGGTAAGGGTAAAGGTAAGGGTAAGGTTAAGGGTAAGGGTAAGGGTAAGGGTAAGGGTAAGGGTAAAGGTAAGGGTAAGCCTAAGGGTAAAAGCAAGGGTAAGGGTAAGGGTAAGGGTAAGGGTAAGGGTAAGCTTAAGGGTAAAAGCAAGGGTAAGGGTAAGGGTAAGGGTAAGGGTAAGGGTAAGGGTAAGGGTAAGGGTAAGGGTAAGGGTAAGCTTAAGGGTAAAAGCAAGGGTAAGGGTAAGGGTAAGGGTAAGGGTAAGGGTAAGGGTAAGGGTAAGGGTAAGGGTAAGGGTAAGGGTAAGCTAAAGGGTAAAAGCAAGGGTAAGGGTTAGGGTAAGGGTAAGGGTAAGGGTAAGGGTAAGGGTAAGCTTAAGGGTAAAAGCAAGGGTAAGGGTAAAGGTAAGGGTAAGGGTAAGGGTAAGGGTAAGGGTAAGGGTAAGGGTAAGGGTAAAGGTAAGGGTAAGCCTAAGGGTAAAAGCAAGGGTAAGGGTAAGGGTAAGGCTAAGGGTAAGGGTAAGGGTAAAGGTAAGGGTAAGGGTAAGGGTAAGGGTAAGGGTAAGGGTAAGGGTAAGCTTAAGGGTATAAGCAAGGGTAAGGGTAAGGGTAAGGGTGAGGGTAAGGGTAAGGGTAAGGGTAAGGGTAACGGTAAGGGTAAGCTTAAGGGTAAAAGCAAGGGTAAGGGTAAGGGTAAGGGTAAGGGTAAGGGTAAGGGTAAGGGTAAGGGTAAGGGTAAGGGTAAGCTTAAGGGTAAAAGCAAGGGTAAGGGTAAGGGTAAGGGTAAGGGTAAGGGTAAGGGTAAGGGTAAGGGTAAGGGTAAGGGTAAGGGTAAGGGTAAGGGTAAGGGTAAGGGTAAGGGTAAGGGTAAGGGTAAGGGTAAGGGTAAGGGTAAGGGTAAGCTTAAGGGTAAAAGCAAGGGTAAGGGTAAGGGTAAGGGTAAGGGTAAGGGTAAGGGTAAGGGTAAGGGTAAGGGTAAGGGTAAGGGTAAGGGTAAGGGTAAGCCAAAGGGTAAAAGCAAGGGTAAGGGTTAGGGTAAGGGTAAGGGTAAGGGTAAGGGTAAGGGTAAGCTTAAGGGTAAAAGCAAGGGTAAGGGTAAGGGTGAGGGTAAGGGTAAGGGTAAGGGTAAGGGTAAGGGTAAGGGTAAGGGTAAGGGTAAAGGTAAGGGTAAGCCTAAGGGTAAAAGCAAGGGTAAGGGTAAGGGTAAGGGTAAGGGTAAGGGTAAGGGTAAGGGTAAGGGTAAGGGTAAGGGTAAGGGTAAGCTTAAGGGTATAAGCAAGGGTAAGGGTAAGGGTAAGGGTGAGGGTAAGGGTAAGGGTAAGGGTAAGGGTAAGGGTTAGCTTAAGGGTAAAAGCAATGGTAAGGGTAAGGGTAAGGGTAAGGGTAAGGGTAAGCTTAAGGGTAAAAGCAAGGGTAAGGGTAAGGTTAAGGGTAAGGGTAAGGGTAAGGGTATGGGTAAGGGTAAGGGTAAGGGTAAGGGTAAGGGTAAAGGTAAGGGTAAGCCTAAGGGTAAAAGCAAGGGTAAGGGTAAGGGTAAGGGTAAGGGTAAGGGTAGGGGTAAGGGTAAGGGTAAGGGTAAGTGTAAGGGTAAGCTTAAGGGTAAAAGCAAGGGTAAGGGTAAGGGTAAGGGTAAGGGTAAGCCTAAGGGTAAAAGCACGGGTAAGGGTAAGGGTAAGGGTAAGGGTAAGGGTAAGCTTAAGGGTAAAAGCAAGGGTAAGGTTAAGGGTAAGGGTAAGGGTAAGGGTAAGGGTAAGGGTAAGCTTAAGGGTAAAAGCAAGGGTAAGGGTAAGGGTAAGGGTAAGGGTAAGGGTAAGGGTAAAGGTAAGGGTAAGCCTAAGGGTAAAAGCAAGGGTAAGGGTAAGGGTAAGGGTAAGGGTAAGGGGTAAGGGTAAGGGTAAGGGTAAGGGTAAGGATAAGGGTAAGGGTAAGGGTAAGGGTAAGGGTAAGGGTAAGGGTAAGCTTAAGGGTAAAAGCAAGGGTAAGGGTAAGGGTAAGGGTAAGGGTAAGGGTAAGGGTAAGGGTAAGCTTAAGGGTAAAAGCAAGGGTAAGGGTAAGGGTAAGTGTAAGGGTAAGGGTAAGGGTAAGGGTAAAGGTAAGCTTAAGGGTAAAAGCAAGGGTAAGGGTAAGGGTAAGGGTAAGGGTAAGCTTAAGGGTAAAAGCAAGGGTAAGGGCAAGGGTAAGGGTAAGGGTAAGGGTAAGGGTAAGGGTAAAGGTAAGGGTAAGCCTAAGGGTAAAAGCAAGGGTAAGGGTAAGGGTAAGGGTAAGGGTAAGGGTAAGGGTAAGGGTAAGGGTAAGGGTAAGGGTAAGGGTAAGGGTAAGGGTAAGGGTAAGGGTAAGCTTAAGGGTAAAAGCAAGGGTGAGGGTAAGGGTAAGGGTAAGGGTAAGGGTAAGGGTAAGGGTAAGGGTAAGGGTAAGGGTAAGGGTAAGGGTAAGGGTAAGGGTAAGGGTAAGGGTAAGGGTAAGGGTAAGGGTAAGGGTAAGGGTAAGGGTAAGGGTAAGGGTAAGGGTAAGCCTAAGGGTAAAAGCAAGGGTGAGGGTAAGGGTAAGGGTAAGGGTAAGGGTAAGCTTAAGGGTAAAAGCAAGGGTAAGGGTAAGGGTAAGGGTAAGGGTAAGGGTAAGGGTAAGCTTAAGGGTAAAAGCAAGGGTAAGGGTAAGGGTAAGGGTAAGGGTAAGGGTAAGGGTAAGGGTAAGGGTAAGGGTAAAGGTAAGGGTAAGCCTAAGGGTAAAAGCAAGGGTATGGGTAAGGGTAAGGGTAAGGGTAAGGGTAAGGGTAAGGGTAAGGGTAAGGGTAAGGGTAAGGGTAAGGGTAAGGGTAAGGGTAAGGGTAAGGGTAAGGGTAAGGGTAAGGGTAAGCTTAAGGGTAAAAGCAAGGGTAAGGGTAAGGGTAAGGGTAAGGGTAAGGGTAAGGGTAAGGGTAAGGGTAAGGGTAAGGGTAAGCTTAAGGGTAAAAGCAAGGGTAAGGGTAAGGGTAAGGGTAAGGGTAAGGGTAAGCCTAAGGGTAAAAGCAAGGGTAAGGGTAAGGGTAAAAGCAAGGGTAAGGGTAAGGGTAAGGGTAAGGGTAAGGGTAAGGGTAAGGGTAAGGGTAAGGGTAAGGGTAAGCTTAAGGGTAAAAGCAAGGGTAAGGGTAAGGGTAAGGGTAAGGGTAAGGGTAAGTGTAAGCTTAAGGGTAAAAGCAAGGGTAAGGGTAAGGGTAAGGGTAAAGGTAAGGGTAAGCCTTAGGGTAAAAGCAAGGGTAAGGCTAAGGGTAAGGGTAAGGGTAAGGGTAAGGGTAAGGGTAAGGGTAAGGGTAAGCTTAAGGGTAAAAGCAAGGGTAAGGGTAAGGGTAAGGGTAAGGGTAAGGGTAAGGGTAAGGGTAAGGGTAAGGGTAAGGGTAAGCTTAAGGGTAAAAGCAAGGGTAAGGGTAAGGGTAAGGGTAAGGGTAAGGGTAAGGGTAAGCTTAAGGGTAAAAGCAAGGGTAAGGGTTAGGGTAAGGGTAAGGGTAAGCTTGAGGGTAAAAGCAAGGGTAAGGGTAAGGGTAAGGGTAAGGGTAAAGGTAAGGGTAAGCCTAAGGGTAAAAGCAAGAGTAAGGGTAAGGGTAAGGGTAAGGGTAAGGGTAAGGGTAAGGGTAAGGGTAAGGGTAAGCTTAAGGGTATAAGCAAGGGTAAGGGTAAGGGTAAGGGTGAGGGTAAGGGTAAGGGTAAGCTTAAGGGTAAAAGCAAGGGTAAGGTTAAGGGTAAGGGTAAGGGTAAGGGTAAGGGTAAGGGTAAGGGTAAGCTTAAGGGTAAAAGCAAGGGTAAGGGTAAGGGTAAGGGTAAGGGTAAGGGTAAGGGTAAGGGTAAGGGTAAGGGTAAGGATAAGGGTAAAGGTAAGGGTAAGCCTAAGGGTAAAAGCAAGGGTAAGGGTAAAGGTAAGGGTAAGGGTAAGGGTAAGGGTAAGGGTAAGGGTAAGGGTAAGGGTAAGGGTAAGGGTAAGGGTAAGGGTAAGGGTAAGCTTAAGGGTAAAAGCAAGGGTAAGGGTAAGGGTAAGGGTAAGGGTAAGCCTAAGGGTAAAACAAGGGTAAGGGTAAGGGTAAGGGTAAGGGTAAGCTTAAGGGTAAAAGCAAGGGTAAGAGTAAGGGTAAGGGTGAGGGTAAGGGTAAGCTTAAGGGTTAAAGCAAGGGTAAGAGTAAGGGTAAGGGTAAGGGTAAGGGTAAGGGTAAGGGTAAAGGTAAGGGTAAGGGTAAGGGTAAGGGTAAGGGTAAGGGTAAGCTTAAGGGTAAAAGCAAGGGTAAGGGTAAGGGTAAGGGTAAGGGTAAGGGTAAGGGTAAGGGTAAGGGTAAGGGTAAGCTTAAGGGTAAGGGTAAGGGTAAGGGTAAGGGTAAGCTTAAGGGTAAAAGCAAGGGTAAGGGTAAGGGTAAGGGTAAGGGTAAGGGTAAGGGTAAGGGTAAGGGTAAGGGTAAGGGTAAGCTTAAGGGTAAGGGTAAGGGTAAGGGTAAGGGTAAGCTTAAGGGTAAAAGCAAGGGTAAGGGTAAGGGTAAGGGTAAGGGTAAGGGTAAGGGTAAGCTTAAGGGTAAGGGTAAGGGTAAGGGTAAGGGTAAGCTTAAGGGTAAAAGCAAGGGTAAGGGTAAGGGTAAGGGTAAGGGTAAGGGTAAGGGTAAGGGTAAGGGTAAGGGTAAGGGTAAGGGTAAGGGTAAGGGTAAGGGTAAGGGTAAGGGTAAGGGTAAGCTTAAGGGTAAGGGTAAGGGTAAGGGTAGGGGTAAGCTTAAGGATAAAAGCAAGGGTAAGGGTAAGGGTAAGGGTAAGGGTAAGGGTAAGGGTAAGCTTAAGGGTAAAAGCAAGGGTAAGGGTAAGGGTAAGGGTAAGGGTAAGGGTAAGGGTAAGGGTAAGGGTAAGCTTAAGGGTAAGGGTAAGGGTAAGGGTAAGGGTAAGCTTAAGGGTAAAAGCAAGGGTAAGGGTAAGGGTAAGGGTAAGGGTAAGGGTAAGGGTAAGCTTAAGGGTAAAAGTAAGGGTAAGGGTAAGGGTAAGGGTAAGGGTAAGGGTAAGGGTAAGGTTAAGGGTAAGGGTAAGGGTAAGGGTAAGGCTAAGGGTAAGGGTAAGCTTAAGGCTAAAAGCAAGGGTAAGGGTAAGGGTAAGGGTAAGGGTAAGGGTAAAGGTAAGGGTAAGCCTAAGGGTAAAAGCAAGGGTAAGGGTAAGGGTAAGGGTAAGGGTAAGGGTAAGGGTAAGGGTAAGGGTAAGGGTAAGGGTAAGGGTAAGGGTAAGGGTAAGCTTAAGGGTAAAAGCAAGGGTAAGGGTAAGGGTAAGGGTAAGGGTAAGCCTAAGGGTAAAAGCAAGGGTAAGGGTGAGGGTAAGGGTAAGGGTAAGGGTAAGGGTAAGGGTAAGGGTAAGCTTAAGGGTAAAAGCAAGGGTAAGGGTAAGGGTAAGGGTAAGGGTAAGGGTAAGGGTAAGCTTAAGGGTAAAAGCAAGGGTGAGGGTAAGGGTGAGGGTAAGGGTACGGGTAAGGGTAAGGGTAAGGGTAAGGGTAAGCTTAAGGGTAGAAGCAAGGGTAAGGGTAAGGGTAAGGGTAAGGGTAAGGGTAAGGGTAAGCTTAAGGGTAAAAGCAAGGGTAAGGGTAAGGGTAAGGGTAAGGGTAAGGGTAAGGGTAAGGGTAAAGGTAAGGGTAAGCCTAAGGGTAAAAGCAAGGGTAAGGGTAAGGGTAAGGGTAAGGGTAAGGGTAAGGGTAAGGGTAAGGGTAAGGGTAAGGGTAAGGGTAAGGGTAAGGGTAAGGGTAAGGGTAAGGGTAAGGGTAAGGGTAAGGGTAAGGGTAAGGGTAAGGGTAAGGGTAAGGGTAAGGGTAAGGGTAAGGGTAAGGGTAAGGGTAAGGGTAAGGGTAAGGGTAAGGGTAAGGGTAAGGGTAAGCTTAAGGGTAAAAGCAAGGGTAAGGGTAAGGGTAAGGGTAAGCCTAAGGGTAAAAGCAAGGGTAAGGGTAAGGGTAAGGGTAAGGGTAAGCTTAAGGGTAAAAGCAAGGGTAAGGGTAAAGGTAAGGGTAAGGGTAAGGGTAAGGGTAAGCTTAAGGGTAAAAGCAAGGGTAAGGGTAAGGGTAAGGGTAAGGGTAAGGGTAAGGGTAAGGGTAAGGGTAAAGGTAAGGGTAAGCCTAAGGGTAAAAGCAAGGGTAAGGGTAAGGGTAAGGGTAAGGGTAAGGGTAAGGGTAAGGGTAAGGGTAAGGGTAAGGGTAAGGGTAAGGGTAAGGGTAAGGGTAAGGGTAAGGGTAAGGGTAAGGGTAAGGGTAAGGGTAAGGGTAAGGGTAAGGGTAAGCTTAAGGGTAAAAGCAAGGGTAAGGGTAAGGGTAAGGGTAAGCCTAAGGGTAAAAGCAAGGGTAAGGGTAAGGGTAAGGGTAAGGGTAAGCTTAAGGGTAAAAGCAAGGGTAAGGGTAAGGGTAAGGGTAAGGGTAAGGGTAAGGGTAAGCTTAAGGGTAAAAGCAAGGGTAAGGGTGAGGGTAAGGGTAAGGGTAAGGGTAAGGGTAAGGGTAAGGGTAAGGGTAAGGGTAAGGGTAAGGGTAAGGGTAAGGGTAAGGGTAAGGGTAAGGGTAAGGGTAAGGGTAAGCTTAAGGGTAAAAGCAAGGGTAAGGGTAAGGGTAAGGGTAAGCCTAAGGGTAAAAGCAAGGGTAAGGGTAAGGGTAAGGGTAAGGGTAAGCTTAAGGGTAAAAGCAAGGGTAAGGGTAAGGGTAAGGGTAAGGGTAAGGGTAAGGGTAAGCTTAAGGGTAAAAGCAAGGGTAAGGGTAAGGGTAAGGGTAAGGGTAAGGGTAAGGGTAAGGGTAAGGGTAAGGGTAAGGGTAAGGGTAAGGGTAAGGGAAAGGGTAAGGGTAAGCTTAAGGGTAAAAGCAAGGGTACGGGTAAGGGTAAGGGTAAGGGTAAGGGTAAGGGTAAGGGTAAGGGTAAGCTTAAGGGTAAAAGCAAGGGTAAGGGTAAGGGTAAGGGTAAGGGTAAGGGTAAGGGTAAGGGTAAGGGTAAGGGTAAGGGTAAGGGTAAGGGTAAGGGTAAGGGTAAGGGTAAGGGTAAGGGTAAGGGTAAGCTTTAGGGTAAAAGCAAGGGTAAGGGTAAGGGTAAGGGTAAGGGTAAGGGTAAGCTTAAGGGTAAAAGCAAGGGTAAGGGTAAGGGTAAGGGTAAGGGTAAGGGTAAGGGTAAGGGTAAGGGTAAGGGTAAGGGTAAGGGTAAGGGTAAAGGTAAGGGTAAGCCTAAGGGTAAATGCAAGGGTAAGGGTAAGGGTAAGGGTAAGGGTAAGGGTAAGGGTAAGTGTAAGGGTAAGGGTAAGGGTAAGGGTAAGGGTAAGCTTAAGGGTAAAAGCAAGGGTAAGGGTAAGGGTAAGGGTAAGGGTAAGGTTAAGCTTAAGGGTGAGGAAAAGGGTAAGGGTAAGGGTAAGCTTAAGGGTAAAAGCAAGGGTAAGGGTAAGGGTAAGGGTAAGGGTAAGGGTAAGGGTAAGCTTAAGGGTAAAAGCAAGGGTAAGGGTAAGGGTAAGGGTAAGGGTAAGGGTAAGGGTAAGGGTAAGCTTAAGGGTAAAAGCAAGGGTAAGAATAAGGGTAAGGGTAAGGGTAAGGGTAAGGGTAAGGGTAAGGGTAAGGGTAAGGGTAAGGGTAAGGGTAAGGGTAAGGGTAAGGGTAAGGGTAAGGGTAAGGGTAAGGGTAAGGGTAAGGGTAAGGGTAAGGGTAAGGGTAAGGGTAAGCTTAACGGTAAAAGCAAGGGTAAGGGTAAGGGTAAGGGTAAGGGTAAGGGTAAAGGTAAGGGTAAGGGTAAGGGTAAGGGTAAGCTTAAGGGTAAAAGCAAGGGAAAGGGTAAGGGTAAAGGTAAGGGAAAGGGTAAGGGTAAGGGTAAGGGTAAGGGTAAGGGTAAGCTTAAGGGTAAAAGCAAGGGTAAGGGTAAGGGTAAGGGTAAGGGTAAGGGTGAGGGTAAAGGTAAGGGTAAGCCTAAGGGTAAAAGCAAGGGTAAGGGTAAGGGTAAGGGTAAGGGTAAGGGTAAGGGTAAGGGTAAGGGTAAGGGTAAGGGTTAGGGTAAGGGTAAGGGTAAGGGTAAGCTCAAGGGTAAAAGCAAGGGTAAGGGTAAGGGTAAGGGTAAGGGTGAGGGTAAGGGTAAGGGTAAAGGTAAGGGTAAGCCTAAGGGTAAAAGCAAGGGTAAGGGTAAGGGTAAGGGTGAGGTTAAGGGTAAGGGTAAGGGTAAGGGTAAGGGTAAGGGTAAGGGTAAGCTTAAGGGTAAAAGCAAGGGTAAGGGTAAGGGTAAGGGTAAGGGTAAGGGTCAGGGTAAGGGTAAGCTTAAGGGTAAGGGTAAGGCCAAGGGTAAGCTTAAGGGTAAAAGCAAGGGTAAGGGTAAGGGTAAGGGTAAGGGTAAGGGTAAGGGTAAGGGTAAGGGTAAGGGTAAGGGTAAGGGTAAGGGTAAGCTTAAGGGTAAGGGTAAGGGTAAGGGTAAGGGTAAGGGTAAGGGTAAGCTTAAGGGTAAAAGCAAGGGTAAGGGTAAGGGTAAGGGTAAGGGTAAGGGTAAGGGTAAGGGTAAGGGTAAGGGTAAGCTTAAGGGTAAAAGCAAGGGTAAGGGTAAGGGTAAGGGTAAGGGTAAGGGTAAGGGTAAGCTTAAGGGTAAAAGCAAGGGTAAGGGTTAGGGTAAGGGTAAGGGTAAGCTTGAGGGTAAAAGCAAGGGTAAGGGTAAGGGTAAGGGTAAGGGTAAAGGTAAGGGTAAGCCTAAGGGTGAAAGCAAGAGTAAGGGTAAGGGTAAGGGTAAGGGTAAGGGTAAGGGTAAGGGTAAGGGTAAGGGTAAGCTTAAGGGTATAAGCAAGGGTAAGGGTAAGGGTAAGGGTGAGGGTAAGGGTAAGGGTAAGCTTAAGGGTAAAAGCAAGGGTAAGGTTAAGGGTAAGGGTAAGGGTAAGGGTAAGGGTAAGGGTAAGGGTAAGGGTAAGCTTAAGGGTAAAAGCAAGGGTAAGGGTAAGGGTAAGGGTAAGGGTAAGGGTAAGGGTAAGGGTAAGGGTAAGGGTAAGGGTGAGGGTAAAGGTAAGGGTAAGCCTAAGGGTAAAAGCAAGGGTAAGGGTAAAGGTAAGGGTAAGGGTAAGGGTAAGGGTAAGGGTAAGGGTAAGGGTAAGGGTAAGGGTAAGGGTAAGGGTAAGGGTAAGGGTAAGCTTAAGGGTAAAAGCAAGGGTAAGGGTAAGGGTAAGGGTAAGGGTAAGCCTAAGGGTAAAACAAGGGTAAGGGTAAGGGTAAGGGTAAGGGTAAGCTTAAGGGTAAAAGCAAGGGTAAGAGTAAGGGTAAGGGTGAGGGTAAGGGTAAGCTTAAGGGTTAAAGCAAGGGTAAGAGTAAGGGTAAGGGTAAGGGTAAGGGTAAGGGTAAGGGTAAGGGTAAGGGTAAGGGTAAGCTTAAGGGTAAGGGTAAGGGTAAGGGTAAGGGTAAGCTTAAGGGTAAAAGCAAGGGTAAGGGTAAGGGTAAGGGTAAGGGTAAGGGTAAGGGTAAGGGTAAGGGTAAGGGTAAAGGTAAGGGTAAGGGTAAGGGTAAGGGTAAGGGTAAGGGTAAGCTTAAGGGTAAAAGCAAGGGTAAGGGTAAGGGTAAGGGTAAGGGTAAGGGTAAGGGTAAGGGTAAGGGTAAGGGTAAGCTTAAGGGTAAGGGTAAGGGTAAGGGTAAGGGTAAGCTTAAGGGTAAAAGCAAGGGTAAGGGTAAGGGTAAGGGTAAGGGTAAGGGTAAGGGTAAGGGTAAGGGTAAGGGTAAGGGTAAGGGTAAGCTTAAGGGTAAGGGTAAGGGTAAGGGTAAGGGTAAGCTTAAGGGTAAAAGCAAGGGTAAGGGTAAGGGTAAGGGTAAGGGTAAGGGTAAGGGTAAGCTTAAGGGTAAGGGTAAGGGTAAGGGTAAGGGTAAGCTTAAGGGTAAAAGCAAGGGTAAGGGTAAGGGTAAGGGTAAGGGTAAGGGTAAGGGTAAGGGTAAGGGTAAGGGTAAGGGTAAGGGTAAGGGTAAGGGTAAGGGTAAGGGTAAGGGTAAGCTTAAGGGTAAGGGTAAGGGTAAGGGTAGGGGTAAGCTTAAGGGTAAAAGCAAGGGTAAGGGTAAGGGTAAGGGTAAGGGTAAGGGTAAGGGTAAGCTTAAGGGTAAAAGCAAGGGTAAGGGTAAGGGTAAGGGTAAGGGTAAGGGTAAGGGTAAGGGTAAGGGTAAGCTTAAGGGTAAGGGTAAGGGTAAGGGTAAGGGTAAGCTTAAGGGTAAAAGCAAGGGTAAGGGTAAGGGTAAGGGTAAGGGTAAGGGTAAGGGTAAGGGTAAGGGTAAGGGTAAGGGTAAGCTTAAGGGTAAAAGTAAGGGTAAGGGTAAGGGTAAGGGTAAGGGTAAGGGTAAGGGTAAGGGTAAGGGTAAGGGTAAGGGTAAGGGTAAGGGTAAGGGTAAGCTTAAGGCTAAAAGCAAGGGTAAGGGTAAGGGTAAGGGTAAGGGTAAGGGTAAAGGTAAGGGTAAGCCTAAGGGTAAAAGCAAGGGTAAGGGTAAGGGTAAGGGTAAGGGTAAGGGTAAGGGTAAGGGTAAGGGTAAGGGTAAGGGTAAGGGTAAGGGTAAGGGTAAGGGTAAGGGTAAGCTTAAGGGTAAAAGCAAGGGTAAGGGTAAGGGTAAGGGTAAGGGTAAGCCTAAGGGTAAAAGCAAGGGTAAGGGTAAGGGTAAGGGTAAGGGTAAGGGTAAGGGTAAGGGTAAGGGTAAGCTTAAGGGTAAAAGCAAGGGTAAGGGTAAGGGTAAGGGTAAGGGTAAGGGTAAGGGTAAGCTTAAGGGTAAAAGCAAGGGTGAGGGTAAGGGTGAGGGTAAGGGTAAGGGTAAGGGTAAGGGTAAGGGTAAGGGTAAGGGTAAGCTTAAGGGTAAAAGCAAGGGTAAGGGTAAGGGTAAGGGTAAGGGTAAGGGTAAGGGTAAGCTTAAGGGTAAAAGCAAGGGTAAGGGTAAGGGTAAGGGTAAGGGTAAGGGTAAGGGTAAGGGTAAAGGTAAGGGTAAGCCTAAGGGTAAAAGCAAGGGTAAGGGTAAGGGTAAGGGTAAGGGTAAGGGTAAGGGTAAGGGTAAGGGTAAGGGTAAGGGTAAGGGTAAGGGTAAGGGTAAGGGTAAGGGTAAGGGTAAGGGTAAGGGTAAGGGTAAGGGTAAGGGTAAGGGTAAGGGTAAGGGTAAGGGTAAGGGTAAGGGTAAGGGTAAGGGTAAGGGTAAGGGTAAGGGTAAGGGTAAGGGTAAGGGTAAGGGTAAGGGTAAGCTTAAGGGTAAAAGCAAGGGTAAGGGTAAGGGTAAGGGTAAGCCTAAGGGTAAAAGCAAGGGTAAGGGTAAGGGTAAGGGTAAGGGTAAGCTTAAGGGTAAAAGCAAGGGTAAGGGTAAAGGTAAGGGTAAGGGTAAGGGTAAGGGTAAGCTTAAGGGTAAAAGCAAGGGTAAGGGTAAGGGTAAGGGTAAGGGTAAGGGTAAGGGTAAGGGTAAGGGTAAAGGTAAGGGTAAGCCTAAGGGTAAAAGCAAGGGTAAGGGTAAGGGTAAGGGTAAGGGTAAGGGTAAGGGTAAGGGTAAGGGTAAGGGTAAGGGTAAGGGTAAGGGTAAGGGTAAGGGTAAGGGTAAGGGTAAGGGTAAGGGTAAGGGTAAGGGTAAGCTTAAGGGTAAAAGCAAGGGTAAGGGTAAGGGTAAGGGTAAGCCTAAGGGTAAAAGCAAGGGTAAGGGTAAGGGTAAGGGTAAGGGTAAGCTTAAGGGTAAAAGCAAGGGTAAGGGTAAGGGTAAGGGTAAGGGTAAGCTTAAGGGTAAAAGCAAGGGTAAGGGTAAGGGTAAGGGTAAGGGTAAGGGTAAGGGTAAGGGTAAGGGTAAGGGTAAGGGTAAGGGTAAGGGTAAGGGTAAGGGTAAGGGTAAGGGTAAGGGTAAGCTTAAGGGTAAAAGCAAGGGTAAGAGTAAGGGTAAGGGTAAGCCTAAGGGTAAAAGCGAGGGTAAGGGTAAGGGTAAGGGTAAGGGTAAGCTTAAGGGTAAAAGCAAGGGTAAGGGTAAGGGTAAGGGTAAGGGTAAGGGCAAGGGTAAGCTTAAGGGTAAAAGCAAGGGTAAGGGTAAGGGTAAGGGTAAGGGTAAGGGTAAGGGTAAGGGTAAGGGTAAGGGTAAGGGTAAGGGTAAGGGTAAGGGTAAGGGTAAGGGTAAGGGTAAGGGTAAGCTTAAGGGTAAAAGCAAGGGTAAGGGTAAGGGTAAGGGTAAGGGTAAGGGTAAGGGTAAGGGTAAGCTTAAGGGTAAAAGCAAGGGTAAGGGTAAGGGTAAGGGTAAGGGTAAGGGTAAGGGTAAGGGTAAGGGTAAGGGTAAGGGTAAGGGTAAGGGTAAGGGTAAGGGTAAGGGTAAGGGTAAGCTTTAGGGTAAAAGCAAGGGTAAGGGTAAGGGTAAGGGTAAGGGTAAGGGTAAGCTTAAGGGTAAAAGCAAGGGTAAGGGTAAGGGTAAGGGTAAGGGTAAGGGTAAGGGTAAGGGTAAGGGTAAGGGTAAGGGTAAAGGTAAGGGTAAGCCTAAGGGTAAATGCAAGGGTAAGGGTAAGGGTAAGGGTAAGGGTAAGGGTAAGTGTAAGGGTAAGGGTAAGGGTAAGGGTAAGGGTAAGCTTAAGGGTAAAAGCAAGGGTAAGGGTAAGGGTAAGGGTAAGGGTAAGGTTAAGCTTAAGGGTGAGGAAAAGGGTAAGGGTAAGGGTAAGCTTAAGGGTAAAAGCAAGGGTAAGGGTAAGGGTAAGGGTAAGGGTAAGGGTAAGGGTAAGCTTAAGGGTAAAAGCAAGGGTAAGGGTAAGGGTAAGGGTAAGGGTAAGGGTAAGGGTAAGGGTAAGCTTAAGGGTAAAAGCAAGGGTAAGAATAAGGGTAAGGGTAAGGGTAAGGGTAAGGGTAAGGGTAAGGGTAAGGGTAAGGGTAAGGGTAAGGGTAAGGGTAAGGGTAAGGGTAAGGGTAAGGGTAAGGGTAAGGGTAAGGGTAAGGGTAAGGGTAAGGGTAAGGGTAAGCTTAACGGTAAAAGCAAGGGTAAGGGTAAGGGTAAGGGTAAGGGTAAGGGTAAAGGTAAGGGTAAGGGTAAGGGTAAGGGTAAGCTTAAGGGTAAAAGCAAGGGAAAGGGTAAGGGTAAAGGTAAGGGAAAGGGTAAGGGTAAGGGTAAGGGTAAGGGTAAGGGTAAGCTTAAGGGTAAAAGCAAGGGTAAGGGTAAGGGTAAGGGTAAGGGTAAGGGTGAGGGTAAAGGTAAGGGTAAGCCTAAGGGTAAAAGCAAGGGTAAGGGTAAGGGTAAGGGTAAGGGTAAGGGTAAGGGTAAGGGTAAGGGTGAGGGTAAGGGTAAGGGTAAGGGTAAGGGTAAGGGTAAGGGTAAGCTCAAGGGTAAAAGCAAGGGTAAGGGTAAGGGTAAGGGTAAGGGTGAGGGTAAGGGTAAGGGTAAAGGTAAGGGTAAGCCTAAGGGTAAAAGCAAGGGTAAGGGTAAGGGTAAGGGTAAGGTTAAGGGTAAGGGTAAGGGTAAGGGTAAGGGTAAGGGTAAGGGTAAGCTTAAGGGTAAAAGCAAGGGTAAGGGTAAGGGTAAGGGTAAGGGTAAGGGTCAGGGTAAGGGTAAGCTTAAGGGTAAGGGTAAGGCCAAGGGTAAGCTTAAGGGTAAAAGCAAGGGTAAGGGTAAGGGTAAGGGTAAGGGTAAGGGTAAGGGTAAGGGTAAGGGTAAGGGTAAGGGTAAGGGTAAGCTTAAGGGTAAGGGTAAGGGTAAGGGTAAGGGTAAGCTTAAGGGTAAAAGCAAGGGTTAGGGTAAGGGTAAGAGTAAGGGTAAGGGTAAGGGTAAGGGTAAGGGTAAGGGTAAGGGTAAGGGTAAGGGTAAGGGTAAGCTTAAGGGTAAAAGCAAGGGTAAGGGTGAGGGTAAGGGTAAGGGTAAGGGTAAGGGTAAGGGTAAGCTTAAGGGTAAAAGCAAGGACAAGGGTAAGGGTAAGGGTAAGGGTAAGGGTAAGGGTAAGTGTAAGGGTAAGCTTAAGGGTAAAAGCAAGGGTAAGGGTAAGGGTAAGGGTAAGGGTAAGCCTAAGGGTAAAAGCAAGGGTAAGGGTAAGGGTAAGGGTAAGGGTAAGGGTAAGGGTAAGCTTAAGGGTAAAATCAAGGGTAAGGGTAAGGGTAAGGGTAAGGGTAAGGGTAAGGGTAAGGGTAAGGGTAAGGGTAAGCTTAAGGGTAAAAGCAAGGGTAAGGGTAAGGGTAAGGGTAAGGGTAAGGGTAAGGGTAAGGTTAAGCTTAAGGGTAAAAGCAAGGGTAGGGGTAAGGGTAAGGGTAAGGGTAAGGGTAAGGGTAAGGGTAAGGGTAAGGGTAAGGGTAAGCTTAAGGGTAAAAGCAAGGGTAAGGGTAAGGGTAAGGGTAAGGGTAAGGGTAAGGGTAAGGGTAAGGGTAAGGGTAAGGGTAAGGGTGAGGGTAAGGGTAAGGGTAAGCTTAAGGGTAAAAGCAAGGGTAAGGGTAAGGGTAAGGGTAAGGGTAAGGGTAAGCTTAAGGGTAAAAGCAAGGGTAAGGGTAAGGGTAAGGGTAAGGGTAAGGGTAAGGGTAAGGGTAAGGGTAAGGGTAAGGGTAAGGGTAAGGGTAAGGGTAAGGGTAAGGGTAAGGGTAAGGGTAAGGGTAAGGGTAAGGGTAAGGGTAAGGGTAAGGGTAAGGGTAAGGGTAAGGGTAAGGGTAAGGGTAAGGGTAAGGGTAAGCTTAAGGGTAAGCTTAAGGGTAAAAGCAAGGGTAAGGGTAAGGGTAAGGGTAAGGGTAAGGGTAAGGGTAAGGGTAAAGGTAAGGGTAAGCCTAAGGGTAAAAGCAAGGGTAAGGGTAAGGGTAAGGGTAAGGGTAAGGGTAAGGGTAAGGGTAAGGGTAAGGGTAAGGGTAAGGGTAAGGGTAAGGGTAAGGGTAAGGGTAAGGGTAAGGGTAAGGGTAAGGGTAAGGGTAAGGGTAAGGGTAAGGGTAAGGGTAAGGGTAAGGGTAAGGGTAAGCTTAAGGGTAAAAGCAAGGGTAAGGGTAAGGGTAAGGGTAAGGGTAAGCCTAAGGGTAAAAGCAAGGGTAAGGGTAAGGGTAAGGGTAAGGGTAAGGGTGAGCTTAAGGGTAAAAGCAAGGGTAAGGGTAAGGGTAAGGGTAAGGGTAAGGGTAAGGGTAAGCTTAAGGGTAAAAGCAAGGGTAAGGGTAAGGGTAAGGGTAAGGGTAAGGGTAAGGGTAAGGGTAAGGGTAAAGGTAAGGGTATGCCTAAGGGTAAAAGCAAGGGTAAGGGTAAGGGTAAGGGTAAGGGTAAGGGTAAGGGTAAGGGTAAGGGTAAGGGTAAGGGTAAGGGTAAGGGTAAGCTTAAGGGTAAAAGCAAGGGTAAGGGTAAGGGTAAGGGTAAGGGTAAGGGTAAGGGTAAGGGTAAGGGTAAGGGTAAGGGTGAGCTTAAGGGTAAAAGCAAGGGTAAGGGTAAGGGTTAGGGTAAGGGAAAGGGTAAGGGTAAGGGTAAGGGTAAGGGTAAGGGTAAGGGTAAGGGTAAGCTTTAGGGTAAAAGCAAGGGTAAGGGTAAGGGTAAGGGTAAGGGTAAGGGTAAGGCTAAGCTTAAGGGTAAAAGCAAGGGTAAGGGTAAGGGTAAGGGTAAGGGTAAGGGTAAGGGTAAGGGTAAGGGTAAGGGTAAGGGTAAGGGTAAGGGTAAAGGTAAGGGTAAGCCTAAGGGTAAGTGCAAGGGTAAGGGTAAGGGTAAGGGTAAGGGTAAGGGTAAGTGTAAGGGTAAGGGTAAGGGTAAGGGTAAGGGTAAGGGTAAGCTTAAGGGTAAAAGCAAGGGTAAGGGTAAGGGTAAGGGTAAGGGTAAGGGTAAGGGTAAGGTTAAGCTTAAGGGTAAGGGTAAGGGTAAGCTTAAGGGTAAAAGCAAGGGTAAGGGTAAGGGTAAGGGTAAGGGTAAGGGTAAGCTTAAGGGTAAAAGCAAGGGTAAGGGTAAGGGTAAGGGTAAGGGTAAGGGTAAGGGTAAGGGTAAGCTTAAGGGTAAAAGCAAGGGTAAGGGTAAGGGTAAGGGTGAGGGTAAGGGTAAGGGTAAGGGTAAGGGTAAGGGTAAGGGTAAGGTTAAGGGTAACGGTAAGGGTAAGGGTAAGGGTAAGGGTAAGCTTAAGGGTAAAAGCAAGGGTAAGGGTAAGGGTAAGGGTAAGGGTAAGGGTAAAGGTAAGGGTAAGGGTAAGGGTAAGGGTAAGCTTAAGGGTAAAAACAAGGGAAAGGGTAAGGGTAAAGGTAAGGAAAAGGGTAAGGGTAAGGGTAAGGGTAAGGGTAAGCTTAAGGGTAAAAGCAAGGGTAAGGGTAAGGGTAAGGGTAAGGGTAAGGGTAAGGGTAAGGGTGAGGGTAAAGGTAAGGGTAAGCCTAAGGGTAAAAGCAAGGGTAAGGGTAAGGGTAAGGGTAAGGGTAAGGGTAAGGGTAAGGGTAAGGGTAAGGGTAAGGGTAAGGGTAAGGGTAAGGGTAAGGGTAAGGGTAAGGGTAAGGGTAAGGGTAAGCTCAAGGGTAAAAGCAAGGGTAAGGGTAAGGGTAAGGGTAAGGGTAAGGGTAAGGGTAAGGGTAAGGGTAAGGGTAAGCTTAAGGGTAAAAGCAAGGGTAAGGGTAAGGGTAAGGGTAAGGGTAAGGGTAAGGGTAAGGGTAAGGGTAAGGGTAAGGGTAAGGGTAAGGGTAAGGGTAAGGGTAAGGGTAAGGGTAAGGGTAAGCTTAAGGGTAAAAGCAAGGGTAAGGGTAAGGGTAAGGGTAAGGGTAAGGGTAAGGGTAAGGGTAAAGGTAAGGGTAAGCCTAAGGGTAAAAGCAAGGGTAAGGGTAAGGGTAAGGGTAAGGTTAAGGGTAAGGGTAAGGGTAAGGGTAAGGGTAAGGGTAAGGGTAAGCTTAAGGGTAAAAGCAAGGGTAAGGGTAAGGGTAAGGGTAAGGGTAAGGGTAAGGGTAAGGGTAAGGGTAAGCTTAAGGGTAAGGGTAAGGCCAAGGGTAAGCTTAAGGGTAAAAGCAAGGGTAAGGGTAAGGGTAAGGGTAAGGGTAAGGGTAAGGGTAAGGGTAAGGGTAAGGGTAAGGGTAAGGGTAAGGGTAAGCTTAAGGGTAAGGGTAAGGGTAAGGGTAAGGGTAAGCTTAACGGTAAAAGCAAGGGTTAGGGTAAGGGTAAGAGTAAGGGTAAGGGTAAGGGTAAGGGTAAGGGTAAGGGTAAGGGTAAGGGTAAGGGTAAGGGTAAGGGTAAGCTTAAGGGTAAAAGCAAGGGTAAGGGTGAGGGTAAGGGTAAGGGTAAGGGTAAGGGTAAGGGTAAGCTTAAGGGTAAAAGCAAGGACAAGGGTAAGGGTAAGGGTAAGGGTAAGGGTAAGGGTAAGGGTAAGGGTAAGTGTAAGGGTAAGCTTAAGGGTAAAAGCAAGGGTAAGGGTAAGGGTAAGGGTAAGGGTGAGCCTAAGGGTAAAAGCAAGGGTAAGGGTAAGGGTAAGGGTAAGGGTAAGGGTAAGCTTAAGGGTAAAAGCAAGGGTAAGGGTAAGGGTAAGGGTAAGGGTAAGGGTAAGCTTAAGGGTAAAAGCAAGGGTAAGGGTAAGGGTAAGGGTAAGGGTAAGGTTAAGCTTAAGGGTAAAAGCAAGGGTAGGGGTAAGGGTAAGGGTAAGGGTAAAGGTAAGGGTAAGGGTAAGGGTAAGCTTAAGGGTAAAAGCAAGGGTAAGGGTAAGGGTAAGGGTAAGGGTAAGGGTAAGGGTAAGGGTAAGGGTAAGGGTAAGGGTAAGGGTAAGGGTGAGGGTAAGGGTAAGGGTAAGCTTAAGGGTAAAAGCAAGGGTAAGGGTAAGGGTAAGGGTAAGGGTAAGGGTAAGGGTAAGGATAAGGGTAAAGGTAAGGGTAAGCCTAAGGGTAAAAGCAAGGGTAAGGGTAAGGGTAAGGGTAAGGTTAAGGGTAAGGGTAAGGGTAAGGGTAAGGGTAAGCTTAAGGGTAAAAGCAAGGGTAAGGGTAAGGGTAAGGGTAAGGGTAAGGGTGAGGGTAAGGGTAAGGGTAAGGGTAAGCTTAAGGGTAAGGGTAAGGGTAAGGGTAAGCTTAAGGGTAAAAGCAAGGGTAGGGGTAAGGGTAAGGGTAAGGGTAAGGGTAAGCTTAAGGGTAAAAGCAAGGGTAAGGGTAAGGGTAAGGGTAAGGGTAAGGGTAAGGGTAAGGGTAAGCTTAAGGGTAAGGGTAAGGGTAAGAGTAAGCTTAAGGGTAAAAGCAAGGGTTAGGGTAAGGGTAAGGGTAAGGGTAAGGGTAAGGGTAGGGGTAAGGGTAAGGGTAAGCTTAAGGGTAAAAGCAAGGGTAAGGGTGAGGGTAAGGGTAAGGGTAAGGGTAAGGGTAAGCTTAAGGGTAAAAGCAAGGGTAAGGGTAAAGGTAAGGGTAAGGGTAAGGGTAAGGGTAAGGGTAAGGGTAAGGGTAAGGGTAAGCCTAAGGGTAAAAGCAAGGGTAAGGGTGAGGGTAAGGGTAAGCTTAAGGGTAAAAGCAAGGGTAAGGGTAAGGGTGAGGGTAGGGGTAAGGGTAAGGGTAAGGGTAAGGGTAAGCTTAAGGGTAAGGGTAAGGCCAAGGGTAAGCTTAAGGGAAGAAAGCAAGGGTAAGGGTAAGTGTAAGGGTAAGGGTAAGGGTAAGGGTAAGGGTAAGGGTAAGGGTAAGGGTAAGGGTAAGCTTAAGGGTAAGGGTAAGGGTAAGGGTAAGGGTAAGCTTAAGGGTAAAAGCAAGGGTTAGGGTAAGGGTAAGGGTAAGGGTAAGGGTAAGGGTAAGGGTAAGGGTAAGGGTAAGGGTAAGCTTAAGGGTAAGGGTAAGGGTAAGGGTAAGGGTAAGCTTAAGGGTAAAAGCAAGGGTTAGGGTAAGGGTAAGAGTAAGGGTAAGGGTAAGGGTAAGGGTAAGGGTAAGGGTAAGGGTAAGGGTAAGGGTAAGCTTAAGGGTAAAAGCAAGGGTAAGGGTGAGGGTAAGGGTAAGGGTAAGGGTAAGGGTAAGGGTAAGCTTAAGGGTAAAAGCAAGGACAAGGGTAAGGGTAAGGGTAAGGGTAAGGGTAAGGGTAAGGGTAAGGGTAAGGGTAAGGGTAAGTGTAAGGGTAAGCTTAAGGGTAAAAGCAAGGGTAAGGGTAAGGGTAAGGGTAAGGGTGAGCCTAAGGGTAAAAGCAAGGGTAAAAGCAAGGGTAAGGGTAAGGGTAAGGGTAAGGGTAAGGGTAAGCTTAAGGGTAAAAGCAAGGGTAAGGGTAAGGGTAAGGGTAAGGGTAAGCTTAAGGGTAAAAGCAAGGGTAAGGGTAAGGGTAAGGGTAAGGTTAAGCTTAAGGGTAAAAGCAAGGGTAGGGGTAAGGGTAAGGGTAAGGGTAAGGGTAAGGGTAAGGGTAAGGGTAAGGGTAAGCTTTAGGGTAAAAGCAAGGGTAAGGGTAAGGGTAAGGGTAAGGGTAAGGGTAAGGGTAAGGGTAAGGGTAAGGGTAAGGGTAAGGGTGAGGGTAAGGGTAAGGGTAAGCTTAAGGGTAAAAGCAAGGGTAAGGGTAAGGGTAAGGGTAAGGGTAAGGGTAAGGGTAAAGATAAGGGTAAAGGTAAGGGTAAGCCTAAGGGTAAAAGCAAGGGTAAGGGTAAGGGTAAGGGTAAGGTTAAGGGTAAGGGTAAGGGTAAGGGTAAGGGTAAGGGTAAGCTTAAGGGTAAAAGCAAGGGTAAGGGTAAGGGTAAGGGTAAGGGTAAGGGTAAGGGTAAGGGTAAGGGTAAGCTTAAGGGTAAGGGTAAGGGTAAGGGTAAGCTTAAGGGTAAAAGCAAGGGTAGGGGTAAGGGTAAGGGTAAGGGTAAGGGTAAGGGTAAGCTTAAGGGTAAAAGCAAGGGTAAGGGTAAGGGTAAGGGTAAGGGTAAGGGTAAGGGTAAGGGTAAGGGTAAGGGTAAGGGTAAGCTTAAGGGTAAGGGTAAGGGTAAGGGTAAGGGTAAGCTTAAGGGTAAAAGCAAGGGTTAGGGTAAGGGTAAGGGTAAGGGTAAGGGTAAGGGTAAGGGTAAGGGTAAGGGTAAGGGTAAGGGTAAGCTTAAGGGTAAAAGCAAGGGTAAGGGTGAGGGTAAGGGTAAGGGTAAGGGTAAGGGTAAGCTTAAGGGTAAAAGCAAGGGTAAGGGTAAAGGTAAGGGTAAGGGTAAGGGTAAGGGTAAGGGTAAGGGTAAGGGTAAGGGTAAGCCTAAGGGTAAAAGCAAGGGTAAGGGTGAGGGTAAGGGTAAGGGTAAGGGTAAGCTTAAGGGTAAAAGCAAGGGTAAGGGTAAGGGTAAGGGTAAGGGTAAGGGTAAGGGTAAGGGTAAGGGTAAGGGTAAGGGTAAGGGTAAGCTTAAGGGTAAAAGCAAGGGTAAGGGTAAGGGTAAGGGTAAGGGCAAGGGTAAGGGTAAGGTTAAGCTTAAGGGTAAAAGCAAGGGTAGGGGTAAGGGTAAGGGTAAGGGTAAGGGTAAGGGTAAGGGTAAGGGTAAGCTTAAGGGTAAAAGCAAGGGTAAGGGTAAGGGTAAGGGTAAGGGTAAGGGTAAGGGTAAGGGTAAGGGTAAGGGTAAGGGTAAGGGTAAGGGTAAGGGTAAGGGTAAGGGTAAAAGCAAGGGTAAGCGTAAGGGTAAGGGTAAGGGTAAGGGTAAGGGTAAGGGTAAGGGTAAGCTTAAGGGTAAAAGCAAGGGTAAGGGTAAGGGTTAGGGTAAGGGTTAGGGTGAAGGTAAGGGTAAGGGTAAGGGTAAGGGTAAGCTTAAGGGTAAAAGCAAGGGAAAGGGTAAGGGTAAAGGTAAGGGTAAGCTTAAGGGTAAAAGCAAGGGTAAGGGTAAGGGTAAGGGTAAGGGTAAGGGTAAGCTTAAGGGTAAAAGCAAGGGTAAGGGTAAGGGTAAGGGTAAGGCTAAGCTTAAGGGTAAAAGCAAGGGTAAGGGTAAGGGTAAGGGTAAGGGTAAGGGTAAGGGTAAGGGTAAGCTTAAGGGTAAAAGCAAGGGTAAGGGTAAGGGTAAGGGTAAGGGTAAGGGTAAGGGTAAGGGTAAGGGTAAGGGTAAGGGTAAGGGTAAGGGTAAGGTTAAGGGTAACGGTAAGGGTAAGGGTAAGGGTAAGGGTAAGCTTAAGGGTAAAAGCAAGGGTAAGGGTAAGGGTAAGGGTAAGGGTAAGGGTAAGGGTAAAGGTAAGGGTAAGGGTAAGGGTAAGGGTAAGCTTAAGGGTAAAAGCATGGGAAAGGGTAAGGGTAAAGGTAAGGGAAAGGGTAAGGGTAAGGGTAAGGGTAAGGGTAAGCTTAAGGGTAAAAGCAAGGGTAAGGGTAAGGGTAAGGGTAAGGGTAAGGGTAAGGGTGAGGGTAAAGGTAAGGGTAAGCCTAAGGGTAAAAGCAAGGGTAAGGGTAAGGGTAAGGGTAAGGGTAAGGGTAAGGGTAAGGGTAAGGGTAAGGGTAAGGGTAAGGGTAAGGGTAAGGGTAAGGGTAAGCTCAAGGGTAAAAGCAAGGGTAAGGGTAAGGGTAAGGGTAAGGGTAAGGGTAAGGGTAAGGGTAAGGGTAAGGGTAAGGGTAAGCTTAAGGGTAAAAGCAAGGGTAAGGGTAAGGGTAAGGGTAAGGGTAAGGGTAAGGGTAAGGGTAAGGGTAAGGGTAAGGGTAAGGGTAAGGGTAAGGGTAAGGGTAAGGGTAAGGGTAAGCTTAAGGGTAAAAGCAAGGGTAAGGGTAAGGGTAAGGGTAAGGGTAAGGGTAAGGGTAAGGGTAAAGGTAAGGGTAAGCCTAAGGGTAAAAGCAAGGGTAAGGGTAAGGGTAAGGGTAAGGTTAAGGGTAAGGGTAAGGGTAAGGGTAAGGGTAAGGGTAAGGGTAAGCTTAAGGGTAAAAGCAAGGGTAAGGGTAAGGGTAAGGGTAAGGGTAAGGGTAAGGGTAAGGGTAAGGGTAAGCTTAAGGGTAAGGGTAAGGCCAAGGGTAAGCTTAAGGGTAAAAGCAAGGGTAAGGGTAAGGGTAAGGGTAAGGGTAAGGGTAAGGGTAAGGGTAAGGGTAAGGGTAAGGGTAAGGGTAAGGGTAAGGGTAAGGGTAAGGGTAAGGGTAAGCTTAAGGGTAAGGGTAAGGGTAAGGGTAAGGGTAAGCTTAAGGGTAAAAGCAAGGGTTAGGGTAAGGGTAAGAGTAAGGGTAAGGGTAAGGGTAAGGGTAAGGGTAAGGGTAAGGGTAAGGGTAAGGGTAAGGGTAAGCTTAAGGGTAAAAGCAAGGGTAAGGGTGAGGGTAAGGGTAAGGGTAAGGGTAAGGGTAAGGGTAAGCTTAAGGGCAAAAGCAAGGACAAGGGTAAGGGTAAGGGTAAGGGTAAGGGTAAGGGTAAGGGTGAGCCTAAGGGTAAAAGCAAGGGTAAGGGTAAGGGTAAGGGTAAGGGTAAGGGTAAGCTTAAGGGTAAAAGCAAGGGTAAGGGTAAGGGTAAGGGTAAGGGTAAGGGTAAGGGTAAGCTTAAGGGTAAAAGCAAGGGTAAGGGTAAGGGTAAGGGTAAGGGTAAGGGTAAGGGTAAGGTTAAGCTTAAGGGTAAAAGCAAGGGTAGGGGTAAGGGTAAGGGTAAGGGTAAAGGTAAGGGTAAGGGTAAGGGTAAGCTTAAGGGTAAAAGCAAGGGTAAGGGTAAGGGTAAGGGTAAGGGTAAGGGTAAGGGTAAGGGTAAGGGTAAGGGTAAGGGTAAGGGTAAGGGTGAGGGTAAGGGTAAGGGTAAGCTTAAGGGTAAAAGCAAGGGTAAGGGTAAGGGTAAGGGTAAGGGTAAGGGTAAGGGTAAGGATAAGGGTAAAGGTAAGGGTAAGCCTAAGGGTAAAAGCAAGGGTAAGGGTAAGGGTAAGGGTAAGGTTAAGGGTAAGGGTAAGGGTAAGGGTAAGGGTAAGCTTAAGGGTAAAAGCAAGGGTAAGGGTAAGGGTAAGGGTAAGGGTAAGGGTAAGGGTAAGGGTAAGGGTAAGGGTAAGCTTAAGGGTAAGGGTAAGGGTAAGGGTAAGCTTAAGGGTAAAAGCAAGGGTAGGGGTAAGGGTAAGGGTAAGGGTAAGGGTAAGCTTAAGGGTAAAAGCAAGGGTAAGGGTAAGGGTAAGGGTAAGGGTAAGGGTAAGGGTGAGGGTAAAGGTAAGGGTAAGGGTGAGCTTAAGGGTAAGGGTAAGGGTAAGGGTAAGGGTAAGCTTAAGGGTAAAAGCAAGGGTTAGGGTAAGGGTAAGGGTAAGGGTAAGGGTAAGGGTAAGGGTAAGGGTAAGGGTAAGCTTAAGGGTAAAAGCAAGGGTAAGGGTGAGGGTAAGGGTAAGGGTAAGGGTAAGCTTAAGGGTAAAAGCAAGGGTAAGGGTAAAGGTAAGGGTAAGGGTAAGGGTAAGGGTAAGGGTAAGGGTAAGGGTAAGCCTAAGGGTAAAAGCAAGGGTAAGGGTGAGGGTAAGGGTAAGGGTAAGGGTAAGGGTAAGGGTAAGGGTAAGGGTAAGGGTAAGGTTAAGGGTAACGGTAAGGGTAAGGGTAAGGGTAAGGGTAAGCTTAAGGGTAAAAGCAAGGGTAAGGGTAAGGGTAAGGGTAAGGGTAAGGGTAAAGGTTAAGGGTAAGGGTAAGGGTAAGGGTAAGCTTAAGGGTAAAAGCAAGGGAAAGGGTAAGGGTAAAGGTAAGGGAAAGGGTAAGGGTAAGGGTAAGGGTAAGGGTAAGCTTAAGGGTAAAAGCAAGGGTAAGGGTAAGGGTAAGGGTAAGGGTAAGGGTAAGGGTGAGGGTAAAGGTAAGGGTAAGCCTAAGGGTAAAAGCAAGGGTAAGGGTAAGGGTAAGGGTAAGGGTAAGGGTAAGGGTAAGGGTAAGGGTAAGGGTAAGGGTAAGGGTAAGGGTAAGCTCAAGGGTAAAAGCAAGGGTAAGGGTAAGGGTAAGGGTAAGGGTAAGGGTAAGGGTAAGGGTAAGGGTAAGGGTAAGCTTAAGGGTAAAAGCAAGGGTAAGGGTAAGGGTAAGGGTAAGGGTAAGGGTAAGGGTAAGGGTAAGGGTAAGGGTAAGGGTAAGGGTAAGGGTAAGGGTAAGGGTAAGCTTAAGGGTAAAAGCAAGGGTAAGGGTAAGGGTAAGGGTAAGGGTAAGGGTAAAGGTAAGGGTAAGCCTAAGGGTAAAAGCAAGGGTAAGGGTAAGGGTAAGGGTAAGGTTAAGGGTAAGGGTAAGGGTAAGGGTAAGGGTAAGGGTAAGGGTAAGCTTAAGGGTAAAAGCAAGGGTAAGGGTAAGGGTAAGGGTAAGGGTAAGGGTAAGGGTAAGGGTAAGGGTAAGGGTAAGGGTAAGCTTAAGGGTAAGGGTAAGGCCAAGGGTAAGCTTAAGGGTAAAAGCAAGGGTAAGGGTAAGGGTAAGGGTAAGGGTAAGGGTAAGGGTAAGGGTAAGGGTAAGGGTAAGGGTAAGCTTAAGGGTAAGGGTAAGGGTAAGGGTAAGGGTAAGCTTAAGGGTAAAAGCAAGGGTTAGGGTAAGGGTAAGAGTAAGGGTAAGGGTAAGGGTAAGGGTAAGGGTAAGGGTAAGGGTAAGGGTAAGGGTAAGGGTAAGGGTAAGCTTAAGGGTAAAAGCAAGGGTAAGGGTGAGGGTAAGGGTAAGGGTAAGGGTAAGGGTAAGGGTAAGCTTAAGGGTAAAAGCAAGGACAAGGGTAAGGGTAAGGGTAAGGGTAAGGGTAAGGGTAAGGGTAAGGGTAAGGGTAAGGGTAAGTGTAAGGGTAAGCTTAAGGGTAAAAGCAAGGGTAAGGGTAAGGGTAAGGGTAAGGGTGAGCCTAAGGGTAAAAGCAAGGGTAAGGGTAAGGGTAAGGGTAAGGGTAAGGGTAAGGGTAAGGGTAAGGGTAAGGGTAAGGGTAAGCTTAAGGGTAAAAGCAAGGGTAAGGGTAAGGGTAAGGGTAAGGGTAAGGGTAAGGGTAAGGGTAAGGGTAAGGTTAAGCTTAAGGGTAAAAGCAAGGGTAGGGGTAAGGGTAAGGGTAAGGGTAAAGTTAAGGGTAAGGGTAAGGGTAAGCTTAAGGGTAAAAGCAAGGGTAAGGGTAAGGGTAAGGGTAAGGGTAAGGGTAAGGGTAAGGGTAAGGGTAAGGGTAAGGGTAAGGGTGAGGGTAAGGGTAAGGGTAAGCTTAAGGGTAAAAGCAAGGGTAAGGGTAAGGGTAAGGGTAAGGGTAAGGGTAAGGGTAAGGATAAGGGTAAAGGTAAGGGTAAGCCTAAGGTAAAAGCAAGGGTAAGGGTAAGGGTAAGGGTAAGGTTAAGGGTAAGGGTAAGGGTAAGGGTAAGGGTAAGCTTAAGGGTAAAGCAAGGGTAAGGGTAAGGGTAAGGGTAAGGGTAAGGGTAAGGGTAAGGGTAAGGGTAAGGGTAAGCTTAAGGGTAAGGGTAAGGGTAAGGGTAAGCTTAAGGGTAAAAGCAAGGGTAGGGTAAGGGTAAGGGTAAGGGTAAGGGTAAGCTTAAGGGTAAAAGCAAGGGTGAGGGTAAGGGTAAGGGTAAGGGTAAGGGTAAGGGTAAGGGTAAGGGTAAAGGTAAGGGTAAGGGTAAGCTTAAGGGTAAGGGTAAGGGTAAGGGTAAGGGTAAGCTTAAGGGTAAAAGCAAGGGTTAGGGTAAGGGTAAGGGTAAGGGTAAGGGTAAGGGTAAGGGTAAGGGTAAGGGTAAGGGTAAGGGTAAGGGTAAGGGTAAGCTTAAGGGTAAAAGCAAGGGTAAGGGTGAGGGTAAGGGTAAGGGTAAGGGTAAGGGTAAGCTTAAGGGTAAAAGCAAGGGTAAGGGTAAAGGTAAGGGTAAGGGTAAGGGTAAGGGTAAGGGTAAGGGTAAGGGTAAGCCTAAGGGTAAAAGCAAGGGTAAGGGTGAGGGTAAGGGTAAGCTTAAGGGTAAAAGCAAGGGTAAGGGTAAGGGTAAGGGTAAGGGTAAGGGTAAGGGTAAGGGTAAGGGTAAGGGTAAGGGTAAGGGTAAGCTTAAGGGTAAGGGTAAGGCCAAGGGTAAGCTTAAGGGTAAAAGCAAGGGTAAGGGTTAGGGTAAGGGTGAGGGTAAGGGTAAGGGTAAGGGTAAGGGTAAGGGTAAGGGTAAGGG
>CAUEHS010001015.1:0-119535 GCA_958510865.1 Myrrha octodecimguttata
GTACGGTTCCCATCGTAGTTTAAGGTCCAATAAGCGGGGCTACTCCGAGAACTCGCACGTACGGCGAAAGCATGATTGTCCGTCTTCGGAGAATCGACAGAGGTCGACGATTTCGAACAACCTGCGCACGCGCGCCGAGAAAGTATCCTCACCCGAACGCAAAGTTCGTGGAGTAGAGAAGAGAAGACGGTTACGGTTGAGCTTGAGGTACGGTTTTGTTTCAGAATCATCATGAGTTGCGCGTCCGCCTTCACGAAGCAGACGGAAGATATTGCAGCGAATCCTATGGTGAAAGGATCGGCGGGCGACTCCTGAGAGTCACGTTGACAGCTAGAGCATGACTCTTAAATTTCCGGCGAATCGACAACATTCAGTGATTCTGAAAATATCGCGTACGCCGAAGACGTCAGTCATAGCTCGAGCTCGTTACGATGATCGGCGAATCGTTCATTTCACGGCCTTCTGAACGTTATCGACGGGCTCGATTTCAGGCTATCTCATTCCGCGCCCTCGTCTTTGAGAACTGCGGGAAAAATTCTCGACGATGCAATTGTTCGCTTCGTGACGGAAATTTGTTGTTTGCCGTCGATAACGCCCTCGCGCCGTAGACACGGCGGAGACAAATCCTATCGACCTGACGGCATTCGATATCGACCAAAGTGAAAACCGCAGGAATGAACGTCCGCAGCCGCGAGAAGTCGACGATATACATTCTCGCGATGAATTGTCATTCGTACGCGCGTTCTATACCGATACGTCAAAATCGGAATGGGCAGGTTAAAGAAATTCGTCATTACCCGATATCGCTAAGCGGAGGGTGTCGATTAACGGTCCGCATCTTTCAGTCTTCCAAAAGGCCGGAAGTCCGAATCCGTTCTCGTCGAGGAGACGGTACGGCTCCCATCGTAGTTTAAGGTCCAATAAGCGGGGCTACTCCGAGAACTCGCACGTACGGCGAAAGCATGATTGTCCGTCTTCGGAGAATCGACAGAGGTCGACGATTTCGAAAAACCTGCGCACGCGCGCCAAGAAAGTATCCTCACCCGAACGCAAAGTTCGTGGAGTAGAGAAGAGAAGACGGTTACGGTTGAGCTTGAGGTACGGTTTTGTTTCAGAATCATCATGAGTTGAGCGTCCGCCTTCACGAAGCAGACGGAAGATATTGCAGCGAATCCTATGGTGAAAGGATCGGCGGGCGACTCCTGAGAGTCACGTTGACAGCTAGAGCATGTCTCTTAAATTTCCGGCGAATCGACAACATTCAGTGATTCTGAAAATATCGCGTACGCCGAAGACGTCAGTCATAGCTCGAGCTCGTTACGATGATCGGCGAATCGTTCATTTCACGGCCTTCTGAACGTTATCGACGGGCTCGATTTCAGGCTATCTCATTCCGCGCCCTCGTCTTTGAGAACTGCGGGAAAAATTCTCGACGATGCAATTGTTCGCTTCGTGACGGAAATTTGTTGTTTGCCGTCGATAACGCCCTCGCGCCGTAGACACGGCGGAGACAAATCCTATCGACCTGACGGCATTCGATATCGACCAAAGTGAAAACCGCAGGGGTGATCGTCCGCAGCCGCGAGAAATCGACGATACACATTCTCGCGATGAATTATCATTCCTACGCGCGTACTTTAAGGATATGTCAAAATCGGAATGGGCAGGTTAAAGAAATTCGTCATTACCCGATATCGCTAAGCGGAGGGTGTCGATTAACGGTCCGCATCTTTCAGTCTTCCAAAAGGCCGGAAGTCCGAATCCGTTCTCGTCGAGGAGACGGTACGGTTCCCATCGTAGTTTAAGGTCCAATAAGCGGGGCTACTCCGAGAACTCGCACGTACGGCGAAAGCATGATTGTCCGTCTTCGGAGAATCGACAGAGGTCGACGATTTCGAACAACCTGCGCACGCGCGCCGAGAAAGTATCCTCACCCGAACGCAAAGTTCGTGGAGTAGAGAAGAGAAGACGGTTACGGTTGAGCTTGAGGTACGGTTTTGTTTCAGAATCATCATGAGTTGCGCGTCCGCCTTCACGAAGCAGACGGAAGATATTGCAGCGAATCCTATGGTGAAAAGATCGGCGGGCGACTCCTAAGAGTCACGTTGACAGCTAGAGCATGACTCTTAAATTTCCGGCGAATCGGCAACATTCAGTGATTCTGAAAATATCGCGTACGCCGAAGACGTCAGTCATAGCTCGAGCTCGTTACGATGATCGGCGAATCGTTCGTTTCACGGCCTTCTGAACGTTATCGACGGGCTCGATTTCAGGCTATCTCATTCCGCGCCCTCGTCTTTGAGAACTGCGGGAAAAATTCTCGACGATGCAATTGTTCGCTTCGTGACGGAAATTTGTTGTTTGCCGTCGATAACGCCCTCGCGCCGTAGACACGGCGGAGACAAATCCTATCGACCTGACGGCATTCGATATCGACCAAAGTGAAAACCGCAGGAATGAACGTCCGCAGCCGCGAGAAGTCGACGATATACATTCTCGCGATGAATTGTCATTCGTACGCGCGTTCTATACCGATACGTCAAAATCGGAATGGGCAGGTTAAAGAAATTCGTCATTACCCGATATCGCTAAGCGGAGGGTGTCGATTAACGGTCCGCATCTTTCAGTCTTCCAAAAGGCCGGAAGTCCGAATCCGTTCTCGTCGAGGAGACGGTACGGTTCCCATCGTAGTTTAAGGTCCAATAAGCGGGGCTACTCCGAGAACTCGCACGTACGGCGAAAGCAAGATTGTCCGTCTTCGGAGAATCGACAGAGGTCGACGATTTCGAAAAACCTGCGCACGCGCGCCGAGAAAGTATCCTCACCCGAACGCATAGTTCGTGGAGTAGAGAAGAGAAGACGGTTACGGTTGAGCTTGAGGTACGGTTTTGTTTCAGAATCATCATGAGTTGCGCGTCCGCCTTCACGAAGCAGACGGAAGATATTGCAGCGAATCCTATGGTGAAAGGATCGGCGGGCGACTCCTGAGAGTCACGTTGACAGCTAGAGCATGTCTCTTAAATTTCTGGCGAATCGACAACATTCAGTGATTCTGAAAATATCGCGTACGCCGAAGACGTCAGTCATAGCTCGAGCTCGTTACGATGATCGGCGAATCGTTCATTTCACGGCCTTCTGAACGTTATCGACGGGCTCGATTTCAGGCTATCTCATTCCGCGCCCTCGTCTTTGAGAACTGCGGGAAAAATTCTCGACGATGCAATTGTTCGCTTCGTGACGGAAATTTGTTGTTTGCCGTCGATAACGCCCTCGCGCCGTAGACACGGCGGAGACAAATCCTATCGACCTGACGGCATTCGATATCGACCAAAGTGAAAACCGCAGGAATGAACGTCCGCAGCCGCGAGAAGTCGACGATATACATTCTCGCGATGAATTGTCATTCGTACGCGCGTTCTATACCGATACGTCAAAATCGGAATGGGCAGGTTAAAGAAATTCGTCATTACCCGATATCGCTAAGCGGAGGGTGTCGATTAACGGTCCGCATCTTTCAGTCTTCCAAAAGGCCGGAAGTCCGAATCCGTTCTCGTCGAGGAGACGGTACGGTTCCCATCGTAGTTTAAGGTCCAATAAGCGGGGCTACTCCGAGAACTCGCACGTACGGCGAAAGCATGATTGTCCGTCTTCGGAGAATCGACAGAGGTCGACGATTTCGAAAAACCTGCGCACGCGCGCCGAGAAAGTATCCTCACCCGAACGCAAAGTTCGTGGAGTAGAGAAGAGAAGACGGTTACGGTTGAGCTTGAGGTACGGTTTTGTTTCAGAATCATCATGAGTTTCGCGTCCGCCTTCACGAAGCAGACGGAAGATATTGCAGCGAATCCTATGGTGAAAGGATCGGCGGGCGACTCCTGAGAGTCACGTTGACAGCTAGAGCATGTCTCTTAAATTTCCGGCGAATCGACAACATTCAGTGATTCTGAAAATATCGCGTACGCCGAAGACGTCAGTCATAGCTCGAGCTCGTTACGATGATCGGCGAATCGTTCATTTCACGGCCTTCTGAACGTTATCGACGGGCTCGATTTCAGGCTATCTCATTCCGCGCCCTCGTCTTTGAGAACTGCGGGAAAAATTCTCGACGATGCAATTGTTCGCTTCGTGACGGAAATTTGTTGTTTGCCGTCGATAACGCCCTCGCGCCGTAGACACGGCGGAGACAAATCCTATCGACCTGACGGCATTCGATATCGACCAAAGTGAAAACCGCAGGGGTGATCGTCCGCAGCCGCGAGAAATCGACGATACACATTCTCGCGATGAATTATCATTCCTACGCGCGTACTTTAAGGATATGTCAAAATCGGAATGGGCAGGTTAAAGAAATTCGTCATTACCCGATATCGCTAAGCGGAGGGTGTCGATTAACGGTCCGCATCTTTCAGTCTTCCAAAAGGCCGGAAGTCCGAATCCGTTCTCGTCGAGGAGACGGTACGGTTCCCATCGTAGTTTAAAGTCCAATAAGCGGGGCTACTCCGAGAACTCGCACGTACGGCGAAAGCATGATTGTCCGTCTTCGGAGAATCGACAGAGGTCGACGATTTCGAACAACCTGCGCACGCGCGCCGAGAAAGTATCCTCACCCGAACGCAAAGTTCGTGGAGTAGAGAAGAGAAGACGGTTACGGTTGAGCTTGAGGTACGGTTTTGTTTCAGAATCATCATGAGTTGCGCGTCCGCCTTCACGAAGCAGACGGAAGATATTGCAGCGAATCCTATGGTGAAAGGATCGGCGGGCGACTCCTGAGAGTCACGTTGACAGCTAGAGCATGACTCTTAAATTTCCGGCGAATCGACAACATTCAGTGATTCTGAAAATATCGCGTACGCCGAAGACGTCAGTCATAGCTCGAGCTCGTTACGATGATCGGCGAATCGTTCATTTCACGGCCTTCTGAACGTTATCGACGGGCTCGATTTCAGGCTATCTCATTCCGCGCCCTCGTCTTTGAGAACTGCGGGAAAAATTCTCGACGATGCAATTGTTCGCTTCGTGACGGAAATTTGTTGTTTGCCGTCGATAACGCCCTCGCGCCGTAGACACGGCGGAGACAAATCCTATCGACCTGACGGCATTCGATATCGACCAAAGTGAAAACCGCAGGAATGAACGTCCGCAGCCGCGAGAAGTCGACGATATACATTCTCGCGATGAATTGTCATTCGTACGCGCGTTCTATACCGATACGTCAAAATCGGAATGGGCAGGTTAAAGAAATTCGTCATTACCCGATATCGCTAAGCGGAGGGTGTCGATTAACGGTCCGCATCTTTCAGTCTTCCAAAAGGCCGGAAGTCCGAATCCGTTCTCGTCGAGGAGACGGTACGGCTCCCATCGTAGTTTAAGGTCCAATAAGCGGGGCTACTCCGAGAACTCGCACGTACGGCGAAAGCATGATTGTCCGTCTTCGGAGAATCGACAGAGGTCGACGATTTCGAAAAACCTGCGCACGCGCGCCAAGAAAGTATCCTCACCCGAACGCAAAGTTCGTGGAGTAGAGAAGAGAAGACGGTTACGGTTGAGCTTGAGGTACGGTTTTGTTTCAGAATCATCATGAGTTTCGCGTCCGCCTTCACGAAGCAGACGGAAGATATTGCAGCGAATCCTATGGTGAAAGGATCGGCGGGCGACTCCTGAGAGTCACGTTGACAGCTAGAGCATGTCTCTTAAATTTCCGGCGAATCGACAACATTCAGTGATTCTGAAAATATCGCGTACGCCGAAGACGTCAGTCATAGCTCGAGCTCGTTACGATGATCGGCGAATCGTTCATTTCACGGCCTTCTGAACGTTATCGACGGGCTCGATTTCAGGCTATCTCATTCCGCGCCCTCGTCTTTGAGAACTGCGGGAAAAATTCTCGACGATGCAATTGTTCGCTTCGTGACGGAAATTTGTTGTTTGCCGTCGATAACGCCCTCGCGCCGTAGACACGGCGGAGACAAATCCTATCGACCTGACGGCATTCGATATCGACCAAAGTGAAAACCGCAGGGGTGATCGTCCGCAGCCGCGAGAAATCGACGATACACATTCTCGCGATGAATTATCATTCCTACGCGCGTACTTTAAGGATATGTCAAAATCGGAATGGGCAGGTTAAAGAAATTCGTCATTACCCGATATCGCTAAGCGGAGGGTGTCGATTAACGGTCCGCATCTTTCAGTCTTCCAAAAGGCCGGAAGTCCGAATCCGTTCTCGTCGAGGAGACGGTACGGTTCCCATCGTAGTTTAAAGTCCAATAAGCGGGGCTACTCCGAGAACTCGCACGTACGGCGAAAGCATGATTGTCCGTCTTCGGAGAATCGACAGAGGTCGACGATTTCGAACAACCTGCGCACGCGCGCCGAGAAAGTATCCTCACCCGAACGCAAAGTTCGTGGAGTAGAGAAGAGAAGACGGTTACGGTTGAGCTTGAGGTACGGTTTTGTTTCAGAATCATCATGAGTTGCGCGTCCGCCTTCACGAAGCAGACGGAAGATATTGCAGCGAATCCTATGGTGAAAGGATCGGCGGGCGACTCCTGAGAGTCACGTTGACAGCTAGAGCATGACTCTTAAATTTCCGGCGAATCGACAACATTCAGTGATTCTGAAAATATCGCGTACGCCGAAGACGTCAGTCATAGCTCGAGCTCGTTACGATGATCGGCGAATCGTTCATTTCACGGCCTTCTGAACGTTATCGACGGGCTCGATTTCAGGCTATCTCATTCCGCGCCCTCGTCTTTGAGAACTGCGGGAAAAATTCTCGACGATGCAATTGTTCGCTTCGTGACGGAAATTTGTTGTTTGCCGTCGATAACGCCCTCGCGCCGTAGACACGGCGGAGACAAATCCTATCGACCTGACGGCATTCGATATCGACCAAAGTGAAAACCGCAGGAATGAACGTCCGCAGCCGCGAGAAGTCGACGATATACATTCTCGCGATGAATTGTCATTCGTACGCGCGTTCTATACCGATACGTCAAAATCGGAATGGGCAGGTTAAAGAAATTCGTCATTACCCGATATCGCTAAGCGGAGGGTGTCGATTAACGGTCCGCATCTTTCAGTCTTCCAAAAGGCCGGAAGTCCGAATCCGTTCTCGTCGAGGAGACGGTACGGCTCCCATCGTAGTTTAAGGTCCAATAAGCGGGGCTACTCCGAGAACTCGCACGTACGGCGAAAGCATGATTGTCCGTCTTCGGAGAATCGACAGAGGTCGACGATTTCGAAAAACCTGCGCACGCGCGCCAAGAAAGTATCCTCACCCGAACGCAAAGTTCGTGGAGTAGAGAAGAGAAGACGGTTACGGTTGAGCTTGAGGTACGGTTTTGTTTCAGAATCATCATGAGTTGAGCGTCCGCCTTCACGAAGCAGACGGAAGATATTGCAGCGAATCCTATGGTGAAAGGATCGGCGGGCGACTCCTGAGAGTCACGTTGACAGCTAGAGCATGTCTCTTAAATTTCCGGCGAATCGACAACATTCAGTGATTCTGAAAATATCGCGTACGCCGAAGACGTCAGTCATAGCTCGAGCTCGTTACGATGATCGGCGAATCGTTCATTTCACGGCCTTCTGAACGTTATCGACGGGCTCGATTTCAGGCTATCTCATTCCGCGCCCTCGTCTTTGAGAACTGCGGGAAAAATTCTCGACGATGCAATTGTTCGCTTCGTGACGGAAATTTGTTGTTTGCCGTCGATAACGCCCTCGCGCCGTAGACACGGCGGAGACAAATCCTATCGACCTGACGGCATTCGATATCGACCAAAGTGAAAACCGCAGGGGTGATCGTCCGCAGCCGCGAGAAATCGACGATACACATTCTCGCGATGAATTATCATTCCTACGCGCGTACTTTAAGGATATGTCAAAATCGGAATGGGCAGGTTAAAGAAATTCGTCATTACCCGATATCGCTAAGCGGAGGGTGTCGATTAACGGTCCGCATCTTTCAGTCTTCCAAAAGGCCGGAAGTCCGAATCCGTTCTCGTCGAGGAGACGGTACGGTTCCCATCGTAGTTTAAGGTCCAATAAGCGGGGCTACTCCGAGAACTCGCACGTACGGCGAAAGCATGATTGTCCGTCTTCGGAGAATCGACAGAGGTCGACGATTTCGAACAACCTGCGCACGCGCGCCGAGAAAGTATCCTCACCCGAACGCAAAGTTCGTGGAGTAGAGAAGAGAAGACGGTTACGGTTGAGCTTGAGGTACGGTTTTGTTTCAGAATCATCATGAGTTGCGCGTCCGCCTTCACGAAGCAGACGGAAGATATTGCAGCGAATCCTATGGTGAAAAGATCGGCGGGCGACTCCTAAGAGTCACGTTGACAGCTAGAGCATGACTCTTAAATTTCCGGCGAATCGGCAACATTCAGTGATTCTGAAAATATCGCGTACGCCGAAGACGTCAGTCATAGCTCGAGCTCGTTACGATGATCGGCGAATCGTTCGTTTCACGGCCTTCTGAACGTTATCGACGGGCTCGATTTCAGGCTATCTCATTCCGCGCCCTCGTCTTTGAGAACTGCGGGAAAAATTCTCGACGATGCAATTGTTCGCTTCGTGACGGAAATTTGTTGTTTGCCGTCGATAACGCCCTCGCGCCGTAGACACGGCGGAGACAAATCCTATCGACCTGACGGCATTCGATATCGACCAAAGTGAAAACCGCAGGAATGAACGTCCGCAGCCGCGAGAAGTCGACGATATACATTCTCGCGATGAATTGTCATTCGTACGCGCGTTCTATACCGATACGTCAAAATCGGAATGGGCAGGTTAAAGAAATTCGTCATTACCCGATATCGCTAAGCGGAGGGTGTCGATTAACGGTCCGCATCTTTCAGTCTTCCAAAAGGCCGGAAGTCCGAATCCGTTCTCGTCGAGGAGACGGTACGGTTCCCATCGTAGTTTAAGGTCCAATAAGCGGGGCTACTCCGAGAACTCGCACGTACGGCGAAAGCAAGATTGTCCGTCTTCGGAGAATCGACAGAGGTCGACGATTTCGAAAAACCTGCGCACGCGCGCCGAGAAAGTATCCTCACCCGAACGCATAGTTCGTGGAGTAGAGAAGAGAAGACGGTTACGGTTGAGCTTGAGGTACGGTTTTGTTTCAGAATCATCATGAGTTGCGCGTCCGCCTTCACGAAGCAGACGGAAGATATTGCAGCGAATCCTATGGTGAAAGGATCGGCGGGCGACTCCTGAGAGTCACGTTGACAGCTAGAGCATGTCTCTTAAATTTCTGGCGAATCGACAACATTCAGTGATTCTGAAAATATCGCGTACGCCGAAGACGTCAGTCATAGCTCGAGCTCGTTACGATGATCGGCGAATCGTTCATTTCACGGCCTTCTGAACGTTATCGACGGGCTCGATTTCAGGCTATCTCATTCCGCGCCCTCGTCTTTGAGAACTGCGGGAAAAATTCTCGACGATGCAATTGTTCGCTTCGTGACGGAAATTTGTTGTTTGCCGTCGATAACGCCCTCGCGCCGTAGACACGGCGGAGACAAATCCTATCGACCTGACGGCATTCGATATCGACCAAAGTGAAAACCGCAGGAATGAACGTCCGCAGCCGCGAGAAGTCGACGATATACATTCTCGCGATGAATTGTCATTCGTACGCGCGTTCTATACCGATACGTCAAAATCGGAATGGGCAGGTTAAAGAAATTCGTCATTACCCGATATCGCTAAGCGGAGGGTGTCGATTAACGGTCCGCATCTTTCAGTCTTCCAAAAGGCCGGAAGTCCGAATCCGTTCTCGTCGAGGAGACGGTACGGTTCCCATCGTAGTTTAAGGTCCAATAAGCGGGGCTACTCCGAGAACTCGCACGTACGGCGAAAGCATGATTGTCCGTCTTCGGAGAATCGACAGAGGTCGACGATTTCGAAAAACCTGCGCACGCGCGCCGAGAAAGTATCCTCACCCGAACGCAAAGTTCGTGGAGTAGAGAAGAGAAGACGGTTACGGTTGAGCTTGAGGTACGGTTTTGTTTCAGAATCATCATGAGTTTCGCGTCCGCCTTCACGAAGCAGACGGAAGATATTGCAGCGAATCCTATGGTGAAAGGATCGGCGGGCGACTCCTGAGAGTCACGTTGACAGCTAGAGCATGTCTCTTAAATTTCCGGCGAATCGACAACATTCAGTGATTCTGAAAATATCGCGTACGCCGAAGACGTCAGTCATAGCTCGAGCTCGTTACGATGATCGGCGAATCGTTCATTTCACGGCCTTCTGAACGTTATCGACGGGCTCGATTTCAGGCTATCTCATTCCGCGCCCTCGTCTTTGAGAACTGCGGGAAAAATTCTCGACGATGCAATTGTTCGCTTCGTGACGGAAATTTGTTGTTTGCCGTCGATAACGCCCTCGCGCCGTAGACACGGCGGAGACAAATCCTATCGACCTGACGGCATTCGATATCGACCAAAGTGAAAACCGCAGGGGTGATCGTCCGCAGCCGCGAGAAATCGACGATACACATTCTCGCGATGAATTATCATTCCTACGCGCGTACTTTAAGGATATGTCAAAATCGGAATGGGCAGGTTAAAGAAATTCGTCATTACCCGATATCGCTAAGCGGAGGGTGTCGATTAACGGTCCGCATCTTTCAGTCTTCCAAAAGGCCGGAAGTCCGAATCCGTTCTCGTCGAGGAGACGGTACGGTTCCCATCGTAGTTTAAAGTCCAATAAGCGGGGCTACTCCGAGAACTCGCACGTACGGCGAAAGCATGATTGTCCGTCTTCGGAGAATCGACAGAGGTCGACGATTTCGAACAACCTGCGCACGCGCGCCGAGAAAGTATCCTCACCCGAACGCAAAGTTCGTGGAGTAGAGAAGAGAAGACGGTTACGGTTGAGCTTGAGGTACGGTTTTGTTTCAGAATCATCATGAGTTGCGCGTCCGCCTTCACGAAGCAGACGGAAGATATTGCAGCGAATCCTATGGTGAAAGGATCGGCGGGCGACTCCTGAGAGTCACGTTGACAGCTAGAGCATGACTCTTAAATTTCCGGCGAATCGACAACATTCAGTGATTCTGAAAATATCGCGTACGCCGAAGACGTCAGTCATAGCTCGAGCTCGTTACGATGATCGGCGAATCGTTCATTTCACGGCCTTCTGAACGTTATCGACGGGCTCGATTTCAGGCTATCTCATTCCGCGCCCTCGTCTTTGAGAACTGCGGGAAAAATTCTCGACGATGCAATTGTTCGCTTCGTGACGGAAATTTGTTGTTTGCCGTCGATAACGCCCTCGCGCCGTAGACACGGCGGAGACAAATCCTATCGACCTGACGGCATTCGATATCGACCAAAGTGAAAACCGCAGGAATGAACGTCCGCAGCCGCGAGAAGTCGACGATATACATTCTCGCGATGAATTGTCATTCGTACGCGCGTTCTATACCGATACGTCAAAATCGGAATGGGCAGGTTAAAGAAATTCGTCATTACCCGATATCGCTAAGCGGAGGGTGTCGATTAACGGTCCGCATCTTTCAGTCTTCCAAAAGGCCGGAAGTCCGAATCCGTTCTCGTCGAGGAGACGGTACGGTTCCCATCGTAGTTTAAGTTCCAATAAGCGGGGCTACTCCGAGAACTCGCACGTACGGCGAAAGCATGATTGTCCGTCTTCGGAGAATCGACAGAGGTCGACGATTTCGAACAACCTGCGCACGCGCGCCGAGAAAGTATCCTCACCCGAACGCAAAGTTCGTGGAGTAGAGAAGAGAAGACGGTTACGGTTGAGCTTGAGGTACGGTTTTGTTTCAGAATCATCATGAGTTGCGCGTCCGCCTTCACGAAGCAGACGGAAGATATTGCAGCGAATCCTATGGTGAAAGGATCGGCGGGCGACTCCTGAGAGTCACGTTGACAGCTAGAGCATGACTCTTAAATTTCCGGCGAATCGACAACATTCAGTGATTCTGAAAATATCGCGTACGCCGAAGACGTCAGTCATAGCTCGAGCTCGTTACGATGATCGGCGAATCGTTCATTTCACGGCCTTCTGAACGTTATCGACGGGCTCGATTTCAGGCTATCTCATTCCGCGCCCTCGTCTTTGAGAACTGCGGGAAAAATTCTCGACGATGCAATTGTTCGCTTCGTGACGGAAATTTGTTGTTTGCCGTCGATAACGCCCTCGCGCCGTAGACACGGCGGAGACAAATCCTATCGACCTGACGGCATTCGATATCGACCAAAGTGAAAACCGCAGGAATGAACGTCCGCAGCCGCGAGAAGTCGACGATATACATTCTCGCGATGAATTGTCATTCGTACGCGCGTTCTATACCGATACGTCAAAATCGGAATGGGCAGGTTAAAGAAATTCGTCATTACCCGATATCGCTAAGCGGAGGGTGTCGATTAACGGTCCGCATCTTTCAGTCTTCCAAAAGGCCGGAAGTCCGAATCCGTTCTCGTCGAGGAGACGGTACGGTTCCCATCGTAGTTTAAGGTCCAATAAGCGGGGCTACTCCGAGAACTCGCACGTACGGCGAAAGCATGATTGTCCGTCTTCGGAGAATCGACAGAGGTCGACGATTTCGAACAACCTGCGCACGCGCGCCGAGAAAGTATCCTCACCCGAACGCAAAGTTCGTGGAGTAGAGAAGAGAAGACGGTTACGGTTGAGCTTGAGGTACGGTTTTGTTTCAGAATCATCATGAGTTGCGCGTCCGCCTTCACGAAGCAGACGGAAGATATTGCAGCGAATCCTATGGTGAAAGGATCGGCGGGCGACTCCTGAGAGTCACGTTGACAGCTAGAGCATGACTCTTAAATTTCCGGCGAATCGACAACATTCAGTGATTCTGAAAATATCACGTACGCCGAAGACGTCAGTCATAGCTCGAGCTCGTTACGATGATCGGCGAATCGTTCATTTCACGGCCTTCTGAACGTTATCGACGGGCTCGATTTCAGGCTATCTCATTCCGCGCCCTCGTCTTTGAGAACTGCGGGAAAAATTCTCGACGATGCAATTGTTCGCTTCGTGACGGAAATTTGTTGTTTGCCGTCGATAACGCCCTCGCGCCGTAGACACGGCGGAGACAAATCCTATCGACCTGACGGCATTCGATATCGACCAAAGTGAAAACCGCAGGAATGAACGTCCGCAGCCGCGAGAAGTCGACGATATACATTCTCGCGATGAATTGTCATTCGTACGCGCGTTCTATACCGATACGTCAAAATCGGAATGGGCAGGTTAAAGAAATTCGTCATTACCCGATATCGCTAAGCGGAGGGTGTCGATTAACGGTCCGCATCTTTCAGTCTTCCAAAAGGCCGGAAGTCCGAATCCGTTCTCGTCGAGGAGACGGTACGGTTCCCATCGTAGTTTAAGGTCCAATAAGCGGGGCTACTCCGAGAACTCGCACGTACGGCGAAAGCATGATTGTCCGTCTTCGGAGAATCGACAGAGGTCGACGATTTCGAAAAACCTGCGCACGCGCGCCGAGAAAGTATCCTCACCCGAACGCAAAGTTCGTGGAGTAGAGAAGAGAAGACGGTTACGGTTGAGCTTGAGGTACGGTTTTGTTTCAGAATCATCATGAGTTTCGCGTCCGCCTTCACGAAGCAGACGGAAGATATTGCAGCGAATCCTATGGTGAAAGGATCGGCGGGCGACTCCTGAGAGTCACGTTGACAGCTAGAGCATGTCTCTTAAATTTCCGGCGAATCGACAACATTCAGTGATTCTGAAAATATCGCGTACGCCGAAGACGTCAGTCATAGCTCGAGCTCGTTACGATGATCGGCGAATCGTTCATTTCACGGCCTTCTGAACGTTATCGACGGGCTCGATTTCAGGCTATCTCATTCCGCGCCCTCGTCTTTGAGAACTGCGGGAAAAATTCTCGACGATGCAATTGTTCGCTTCGTGACGGAAATTTGTTGTTTGCCGTCGATAACGCCCTCGCGCCGTAGACACGGCGGAGACAAATCCTATCGACCTGACGGCATTCGATATCGACCAAAGTGAAAACCGCAGGGGTGATCGTCCGCAGCCGCGAGAAATCGACGATACACATTCTCGCGATGAATTATCATTCCTACGCGCGTACTTTAAGGATATGTCAAAATCGGAATGGGCAGGTTAAAGAAATTCGTCATTACCCGATATCGCTAAGCGGAGGGTGTCGATTAACGGTCCGCATCTTTCAGTCTTCCAAAAGGCCGGAAGTCCGAATCCGTTCTCGTCGAGGAGACGGTACGGTTCCCATCGTAGTTTAAAGTCCAATAAGCGGGGCTACTCCGAGAACTCGCACGTACGGCGAAAGCATGATTGTCCGTCTTCGGAGAATCGACAGAGGTCGACGATTTCGAACAACCTGCGCACGCGCGCCGAGAAAGTATCCTCACCCGAACGCAAAGTTCGTGGAGTAGAGAAGAGAAGACGGTTACGGTTGAGCTTGAGGTACGGTTTTGTTTCAGAATCATCATGAGTTGCGCGTCCGCCTTCACGAAGCAGACGGAAGATATTGCAGCGAATCCTATGGTGAAAGGATCGGCGGGCGACTCCTGAGAGTCACGTTGACAGCTAGAGCATGACTCTTAAATTTCCGGCGAATCGACAACATTCAGTGATTCTGAAAATATCGCGTACGCCGAAGACGTCAGTCATAGCTCGAGCTCGTTACGATGATCGGCGAATCGTTCATTTCACGGCCTTCTGAACGTTATCGACGGGCTCGATTTCAGGCTATCTCATTCCGCGCCCTCGTCTTTGAGAACTGCGGGAAAAATTCTCGACGATGCAATTGTTCGCTTCGTGACGGAAATTTGTTGTTTGCCGTCGATAACGCCCTCGCGCCGTAGACACGGCGGAGACAAATCCTATCGACCTGACGGCATTCGATATCGACCAAAGTGAAAACCGCAGGAATGAACGTCCGCAGCCGCGAGAAGTCGACGATATACATTCTCGCGATGAATTGTCATTCGTACGCGCGTTCTATACCGATACGTCAAAATCGGAATGGGCAGGTTAAAGAAATTCGTCATTACCCGATATCGCTAAGCGGAGGGTGTCGATTAACGGTCCGCATCTTTCAGTCTTCCAAAAGGCCGGAAGTCCGAATCCGTTCTCGTCGAGGAGACGGTACGGTTCCCATCGTAGTTTAAGTTCCAATAAGCGGGGCTACTCCGAGAACTCGCACGTACGGCGAAAGCATGATTGTCCGTCTTCGGAGAATCGACAGAGGTCGACGATTTCGAACAACCTGCGCACGCGCGCCGAGAAAGTATCCTCACCCGAACGCAAAGTTCGTGGAGTAGAGAAGAGAAGACGGTTACGGTTGAGCTTGAGGTACGGTTTTGTTTCAGAATCATCATGAGTTGCGCGTCCGCCTTCACGAAGCAGACGGAAGATATTGCAGCGAATCCTATGGTGAAAGGATCGGCGGGCGACTCCTGAGAGTCACGTTGACAGCTAGAGCATGACTCTTAAATTTCCGGCGAATCGACAACATTCAGTGATTCTGAAAATATCGCGTACGCCGAAGACGTCAGTCATAGCTCGAGCTCGTTACGATGATCGGCGAATCGTTCATTTCACGGCCTTCTGAACGTTATCGACGGGCTCGATTTCAGGCTATCTCATTCCGCGCCCTCGTCTTTGAGAACTGCGGGAAAAATTCTCGACGATGCAATTGTTCGCTTCGTGACGGAAATTTGTTGTTTGCCGTCGATAACGCCCTCGCGCCGTAGACACGGCGGAGACAAATCCTATCGACCTGACGGCATTCGATATCGACCAAAGTGAAAACCGCAGGAATGAACGTCCGCAGCCGCGAGAAGTCGACGATATACATTCTCGCGATGAATTGTCATTCGTACGCGCGTTCTATACCGATACGTCAAAATCGGAATGGGCAGGTTAAAGAAATTCGTCATTACCCGATATCGCTAAGCGGAGGGTGTCGATTAACGGTCCGCATCTTTCAGTCTTCCAAAAGGCCGGAAGTCCGAATCCGTTCTCGTCGAGGAGACGGTACGGTTCCCATCGTAGTTTAAGGTCCAATAAGCGGGGCTACTCCGAGAACTCGCACGTACGGCGAAAGCATGATTGTCCGTCTTCGGAGAATCGACAGAGGTCGACGATTTCGAACAACCTGCGCACGCGCGCCGAGAAAGTATCCTCACCCGAACGCAAAGTTCGTGGAGTAGAGAAGAGAAGACGGTTACGGTTGAGCTTGAGGTACGGTTTTGTTTCAGAATCATCATGAGTTGCGCGTCCGCCTTCACGAAGCAGACGGAAGATATTGCAGCGAATCCTATGGTGAAAGGATCGGCGGGCGACTCCTGAGAGTCACGTTGACAGCTAGAGCATGACTCTTAAATTTCCGGCGAATCGACAACATTCAGTGATTCTGAAAATATCACGTACGCCGAAGACGTCAGTCATAGCTCGAGCTCGTTACGATGATCGGCGAATCGTTCATTTCACGGCCTTCTGAACGTTATCGACGGGCTCGATTTCAGGCTATCTCATTCCGCGCCCTCGTCTTTGAGAACTGCGGGAAAAATTCTCGACGATGCAATTGTTCGCTTCGTGACGGAAATTTGTTGTTTGCCGTCGATAACGCCCTCGCGCCGTAGACACGGCGGAGACAAATCCTATCGACCTGACGGCATTCGATATCGACCAAAGTGAAAACCGCAGGAATGAACGTCCGCAGCCGCGAGAAGTCGACGATATACATTCTCGCGATGAATTGTCATTCGTACGCGCGTTCTATACCGATACGTCAAAATCGGAATGGGCAGGTTAAAGAAATTCGTCATTACCCGATATCGCTAAGCGGAGGGTGTCGATTAACGGTCCGCATCTTTCAGTCTTCCACAAGGCCGGAAGTCCGAATCCGTTCTCGTCGAGGAGACGGTACGGTTCCCATCGTAGTTTAAGGTCCAATAAGCGGGGCTACTCCGAGAACTCGCACGTACGGCGAAAGCAAGATTGTCCGTCTTCGGAGAATCGACAGAGGTCGACGATTTCGAAAAACCTGCGCACGCGCGCCGAGAAAGTATCCTCACCCGAACGCAAAGTTCGTGGAGTAGAGAAGAGAAGACGGTTACGGTTGAGCTTGAGGTACGGTTTTGTTTCAGAATCATCATGAGTTGCGCGTCCGCCTTCACGAAGCAGACGGAAGATATTGCAGCGAATCCTATGGTGAAAGGATCGGCGGGCGACTCCTGAGAGTCACGTTGACAGCTAGAGCATGTCTCTTAAATTTCCGGCGAATCGACAACATTCAGTGATTCTGAAAATATCGCGTACGCCGAAGACGTCAGTCATAGCTCGAGCTCGTTACGATGATCGGCGAATCGTTCATTTCACGGCCTTCTGAACGTTATCGACGGGCTCGATTTCAGGCTATCTCATTCCGCGCCCTCGTCTTTGAGAACTGCGGGAAAAATTCTCGACGATGCAATTGTTCGCTTCGTGACGGAAATTTGTTGTTTGCCGTCGATAACGCCCTCGCGCCGTAGACACGGCGGAGACAAATCCTATCGACCTGACGGCATTCGATATCGACCAAAGTGAAAACCGCAGGGGTGATCGTCCGCAGCCGCGAGAAATCGACGATACACATTCTCGCGATGAATTATCATTCCTACGCGCGTACTTTAAGGATATGTCAAAATCGGAATGGGCAGGTTAAAGAAATTCGTCATTACCCGATATCGCTAAGCGGAGGGTGTCGATTAACGGTCCGCATCTTTCAGTCTTCCAAAAGGCCGGAAGTCCGAATCCGTTCTCGTCGAGGAGACGGTACGGTTCCCATCGTAGTTTAAGGTCCAATAAGCGGGGCTACTCCGAGAACTCGCACGTACGGCGAAAGCATGATTGTCCGTCTTCGGAGAATCGACAGAGGTCGACGATTTCGAACAACCTGCGCACGCGCGCCGAGAAAGTATCCTCACCCGAACGCAAAGTTCGTGGAGTAGAGAAGAGAAGACGGTTACGGTTGAGCTTGAGGTACGGTTTTGTTTCAGAATCATCATGAGTTGCGCGTCCGCCTTCACGAAGCAGACGGAAGATATTGCAGCGAATCCTATGGTGAAAGGATCGGCGGGCGACTCCTGAGAGTCACGTTGACAGCTAGAGCATGACTCTTAAATTTCCGGCGAATCGACAACATTCAGTGATTCTGAAAATATCGCGTACGCCGAAGACGTCAGTCATAGCTCGAGCTCGTTACGATGATCGGCGAATCGTTCATTTCACGGCCTTCTGAACGTTATCGACGGGCTCGATTTCAGGCTATCTCATTCCGCGCCCTCGTCTTTGAGAACTGCGGGAAAAATTCTCGACGATGCAATTGTTCGCTTCGTGACGGAAATTTGTTGTTTGCCGTCGATAACGCCCTCGCGCCGTAGACACGGCGGAGACAAATCCTATCGACCTGACGGCATTCGATATCGACCAAAGTGAAAACCGCAGGAATGAACGTCCGCAGCCGCGAGAAGTCGACGATATACATTCTCGCGATGAATTGTCATTCGTACGCGCGTTCTATACCGATACGTCAAAATCGGAATGGGCAGGTTAAAGAAATTCGTCATTACCCGATATCGCTAAGCGGAGGGTGTCGATTAACGGTCCGCATCTTTCAGTCTTCCAAAAGGCCGGAAGTCCGAATCCGTTCTCGTCGAGGAGACGGTACGGTTCCCATCGTAGTTTAAGGTCCAATAAGCGGGGCTACTCCGAGAACTCGCACGTACGGCGAAAGCATGATTGTCCGTCTTCGGAGAATCGACAGAGGTCGACGATTTCGAACAACCTGCGCACGCGCGCCGAGAAAGTATCCTCACCCGAACGCAAAGTTCGTGGAGTAGAGAAGAGAAGACGGTTACGGTTGAGCTTGAGGTACGGTTTTGTTTCAGAATCATCATGAGTTGCGCGTCCGCCTTCACGAAGCAGACGGAAGATATTGCAGCGAATCCTATGGTGAAAGGATCGGCGGGCGACTCCTGAGAGTCACGTTGACAGCTAGAGCATGACTCTTAAATTTCCGGCGAATCGACAACATTCAGTGATTCTGAAAATATCACGTACGCCGAAGACGTCAGTCATAGCTCGAGCTCGTTACGATGATCGGCGAATCGTTCATTTCACGGCCTTCTGAACGTTATCGACGGGCTCGATTTCAGGCTATCTCATTCCGCGCCCTCGTCTTTGAGAACTGCGGGAAAAATTCTCGACGATGCAATTGTTCGCTTCGTGACGGAAATTTGTTGTTTGCCGTCGATAACGCCCTCGCGCCGTAGACACGGCGGAGACAAATCCTATCGACCTGACGGCATTCGATATCGACCAAAGTGAAAACCGCAGGGGTGATCGTCCGCAGCCGCGAGAAATCGACGATACACATTCTCGCGATGAATTATCATTCCTACGCGCGTACTTTAAGGATATGTCAAAATCGGAATGGGCAGGTTAAAGAAATTCGTCATTACCCGATATCGCTAAGCGGAGGGTGTCGATTAACGGTCCGCATCTTTCAGTCTTCCAAAAGGCCGGAAGTCCGAATCCGTTCTCGTCGAGGAGACGGTACGGTTCCCATCGTAGTTTAAGGTCCAATAAGCGGGGCTACTCCGAGAACTCGCACGTACGGCGAAAGCATGATTGTCCGTCTTCGGAGAATCGACAGAGGTCGACGATTTCGAACAACCTGCGCACGCGCGCCGAGAAAGTATCCTCACCCGAACGCAAAGTTCGTGGAGTAGAGAAGAGAAGACGGTTACGGTTGAGCTTGAGGTACGGTTTTGTTTCAGAATCATCATGAGTTGCGCGTCCGCCTTCACGAAGCAGACGGAAGATATTGCAGCGAATCCTATGGTGAAAGGATCGGCGGGCGACTCCTGAGAGTCACGTTGACAGCTAGAGCATGACTCTTAAATTTCCGGCGAATCGACAACATTCAGTGATTCTGAAAATATCGCGTACGCCGAAGACGTCAGTCATAGCTCGAGCTCGTTACGATGATCGGCGAATCGTTCATTTCACGGCCTTCTGAACGTTATCGACGGGCTCGATTTCAGGCTATCTCATTCCGCGCCCTCGTCTTTGAGAACTGCGGGAAAAATTCTCGACGATGCAATTGTTCGCTTCGTGACGGAAATTTGTTGTTTGCCGTCGATAACGCCCTCGCGCCGTAGACACGGCGGAGACAAATCCTATCGACCTGACGGCATTCGATATCGACCAAAGTGAAAACCGCAGGAATGAACGTCCGCAGCCGCGAGAAGTCGACGATATACATTCTCGCGATGAATTGTCATTCGTACGCGCGTTCTATACCGATACGTCAAAATCGGAATGGGCAGGTTAAAGAAATTCGTCATTACCCGATATCGCTAAGCGGAGGGTGTCGATTAACGGTCCGCATCTTTCAGTCTTCCAAAAGGCCGGAAGTCCGAATCCGTTCTCGTCGAGGAGACGGTACGGTTCCCATCGTAGTTTAAGGTCCAATAAGCGGGGCTACTCCGAGAACTCGCACGTACGGCGAAAGCATGATTGTCCGTCTTCGGAGAATCGACAGAGGTCGACGATTTCGAACAACCTGCGCACGCGCGCCGAGAAAGTATCCTCACCCGAACGCAAAGTTCGTGGAGTAGAGAAGAGAAGACGGTTACGGTTGAGCTTGAGGTACGGTTTTGTTTCAGAATCATCATGAGTTGCGCGTCCGCCTTCACGAAGCAGACGGAAGATATTGCAGCGAATCCTATGGTGAAAGGATCGGCGGGCGACTCCTGAGAGTCACGTTGACAGCTAGAGCATGACTCTTAAATTTCCGGCGAATCGACAACATTCAGTGATTCTGAAAATATCACGTACGCCGAAGACGTCAGTCATAGCTCGAGCTCGTTACGATGATCGGCGAATCGTTCATTTCACGGCCTTCTGAACGTTATCGACGGGCTCGATTTCAGGCTATCTCATTCCGCGCCCTCGTCTTTGAGAACTGCGGGAAAAATTCTCGACGATGCAATTGTTCGCTTCGTGACGGAAATTTGTTGTTTGCCGTCGATAACGCCCTCGCGCCGTAGACACGGCGGAGACAAATCCTATCGACCTGACGGCATTCGATATCGACCAAAGTGAAAACCGCAGGAATGAACGTCCGCAGCCGCGAGAAGTCGACGATATACATTCTCGCGATGAATTGTCATTCGTACGCGCGTTCTATACCGATACGTCAAAATCGGAATGGGCAGGTTAAAGAAATTCGTCATTACCCGATATCGCTAAGCGGAGGGTGTCGATTAACGGTCCGCATCTTTCAGTCTTCCAAAAGGCCGGAAGTCCGAATCCGTTCTCGTCGAGGAGACGGTACGGTTCCCATCGTAGTTTAAGGTCCAATAAGCGGGGCTACTCCGAGAACTCGCACGTACGGCGAAAGCATGATTGTCCGTCTTCGGAGAATCGACAGAGGTCGACGATTTCGAACAACCTGCGCACGCGCGCCGAGAAAGTATCCTCACCCGAACGCAAAGTTCGTGGAGTAGAGAAGAGAAGACGGTTACGGTTGAGCTTGAGGTACGGTTTTGTTTCAGAATCATCATGAGTTGCGCGTCCGCCTTCACGAAGCAGACGGAAGATATTGCAGCGAATCCTATGGTGAAAGGATCGGCGGGCGACTCCTGAGAGTCACGTTGACAGCTAGAGCATGACTCTTAAATTTCCGGCGAATCGACAACATTCAGTGATTCTGAAAATATCACGTACGCCGAAGACGTCAGTCATAGCTCGAGCTCGTTACGATGATCGGCGAATCGTTCATTTCACGGCCTTCTGAACGTTATCGACGGGCTCGATTTCAGGCTATCTCATTCCGCGCCCTCGTCTTTGAGAACTGCGGGAAAAATTCTCGACGATGCAATTGTTCGCTTCGTGACGGAAATTTGTTGTTTGCCGTCGATAACGCCCTCGCGCCGTAGACACGGCGGAGACAAATCCTATCGACCTGACGGCATTCGATATCGACCAAAGTGAAAACCGCAGGAATGAACGTCCGCAGCCGCGAGAAGTCGACGATATACATTCTCGCGATGAATTGTCATTCGTACGCGCGTTCTATACCGATACGTCAAAATCGGAATGGGCAGGTTAAAGAAATTCGTCATTACCCGATATCGCTAAGCGGAGGGTGTCGATTAACGGTCCGCATCTTTCAGTCTTCCAAAAGGCCGGAAGTCCGAATCCGTTCTCGTCGAGGAGACGGTACGGTTCCCATCGTAGTTTAAGGTCCAATAAGCGGGGCTACTCCGAGAACTCGCACGTACGGCGAAAGCATGATTGTCCGTCTTCGGAGAATCGACAGAGGTCGACGATTTCGAACAACCTGCGCACGCGCGCCGAGAAAGTATCCTCACCCGAACGCAAAGTTCGTGGAGTAGAGAAGAGAAGACGGTTACGGTTGAGCTTGAGGTACGGTTTTGTTTCAGAATCATCATGAGTTGCGCGTCCGCCTTCACGAAGCAGACGGAAGATATTGCAGCGAATCCTATGGTGAAAGGATCGGCGGGCGACTCCTGAGAGTCACGTTGACAGCTAGAGCATGACTCTTAAATTTCCGGCGAATCGACAACATTCAGTGATTCTGAAAATATCGCGTACGCCGAAGACGTCAGTCATAGCTCGAGCTCGTTACGATGATCGGCGAATCGTTCATTTCACGGCCTTCTGAACGTTATCGACGGGCTCGATTTCAGGCTATCTCATTCCGCGCCCTCGTCTTTGAGAACTGCGGGAAAAATTCTCGACGATGCAATTGTTCGCTTCGTGACGGAAATTTGTTGTTTGCCGTCGATAACGCCCTCGCGCCGTAGACACGGCGGAGACAAATCCTATCGACCTGACGGCATTCGATATCGACCAAAGTGAAAACCGCAGGAATGAACGTCCGCAGCCGCGAGAAGTCGACGATATACATTCTCGCGATGAATTGTCATTCGTACGCGCGTTCTATACCGATACGTCAAAATCGGAATGGGCAGGTTAAAGAAATTCGTCATTACCCGATATCGCTAAGCGGAGGGTGTCGATTAACGGTCCGCATCTTTCAGTCTTCCAAAAGGCCGGAAGTCCGAATCCGTTCTCGTCGAGGAGACGGTACGGTTCCCATCGTAGTTTAAGGTCCAATAAGCGGGGCTACTCCGAGAACTCGCACGTACGGCGAAAGCATGATTGTCCGTCTTCGGAGAATCGACAGAGGTCGACGATTTCGAACAACCTGCGCACGCGCGCCGAGAAAGTATCCTCACCCGAACGCAAAGTTCGTGGAGTAGAGAAGAGAAGACGGTTACGGTTGAGCTTGAGGTACGGTTTTGTTTCAGAATCATCATGAGTTGCGCGTCCGCCTTCACGAAGCAGACGGAAGATATTGCAGCGAATCCTATGGTGAAAGGATCGGCGGGCGACTCCTGAGAGTCACGTTGACAGCTAGAGCATGACTCTTAAATTTCCGGCGAATCGACAACATTCAGTGATTCTGAAAATATCACGTACGCCGAAGACGTCAGTCATAGCTCGAGCTCGTTACGATGATCGGCGAATCGTTCATTTCACGGCCTTCTGAACGTTATCGACGGGCTCGATTTCAGGCTATCTCATTCCGCGCCCTCGTCTTTGAGAACTGCGGGAAAAATTCTCGACGATGCAATTGTTCGCTTCGTGACGGAAATTTGTTGTTTGCCGTCGATAACGCCCTCGCGCCGTAGACACGGCGGAGACAAATCCTATCGACCTGACGGCATTCGATATCGACCAAAGTGAAAACCGCAGGAATGAACGTCCGCAGCCGCGAGAAGTCGACGATATACATTCTCGCGATGAATTGTCATTCGTACGCGCGTTCTATACCGATACGTCAAAATCGGAATGGGCAGGTTAAAGAAATTCGTCATTACCCGATATCGCTAAGCGGAGGGTGTCGATTAACGGTCCGCATCTTTCAGTCTTCGAAAAGGCCGGAAGTCCGAATCCGTTCTCGTCGAGGAGACGGTACGGTTCCCATCGTAGTTTAAGGTCCAATAAGCGGGGCTACTCCGAGAACTCGCACGTACGGCGAAAGCATGATTGTCCGTCTTCGGAGAATCGACAGAGGTCGACGATTTCGAAAAACCTGCGCACGCGCGCCGAGAAAGTATCCTCACACGAACGCAAAGTTCGTGGAGTAGAGAAGAGAAGACGGTTACGGTTGAGCTTGAGGTACGGTTTTGTTTCAGAATCATCATGAGTTGCGCGTCCGCCTTCACGAAGCAGACGGAAGATATTGCAGCGAATCCTATGGTGAAAGGATCGGCGGGCGACTCCTGAGAGTCACGTTGACAGCTAGAGCATGTCTCTTAAATTTCCGGCGAATCGACAACATTCAGTGATTCTGAAAATATCGCGTACGCCGAAGACGTCAGTCATAGCTCGAGCTCGTTACGATGATCGGCGAATCGTTCATTTCACGGCCTTCTGAACGTTATCGACGGGCTCGATTTCAGGCTATCTCATTCCGCGCCCTCGTCTTTGAGAACTGCGGGAAAAATTCTCGACGATGCAATTGTTCGCTTCGTGACGGAAATTTGTTGTTTGCCGTCGATAACGCCCTCGCGCCGTAGACACGGCGGAGACAAATCCTATCGACCTGACGGCATTCGATATCGACCAAAGTGAAAACCGCAGGAATGAACGTCCGCAGCCGCGAGAAGTCGACGATATACATTCTCGCGATGAATTGTCATTCGTACGCGCGTTCTATACCGATACGTCAAAATCGGAATGGGCAGGTTAAAGAAATTCGTCATTACCCGATATCGCTAAGCGGAGGGTGTCGATTAACGGTCCGCATCTTTCAGTCTTCCAAAAGGCCGGAAGTCCGAATCCGTTCTCGTCGAGGAGACGGTACGGTTCCCATCGTAGTTTAAGGTCCAATAAGCGGGGCTACTCCGAGAACTCGCACGTACGGCGAAAGCATGATTGTCCGTCTTCGGAGAATCGACAGAGGTCGACGATTTCGAACAACCTGCGCACGCGCGCCGAGAAAGTATCCTCACCCGAACGCAAAGTTCGTGGAGTAGAGAAGAGAAGACGGTTACGGTTGAGCTTGAGGTACGGTTTTGTTTCAGAATCATCATGAGTTGCGCGTCCGCCTTCACGAAGCAGACGGAAGATATTGCAGCGAATCCTATGGTGAAAGGATCGGCGGGCGACTCCTGAGAGTCACGTTGACAGCTAGAGCATGACTCTTAAATTTCCGGCGAATCGACAACATTCAGTGATTCTGAAAATATCACGTACGCCGAAGACGTCAGTCATAGCTCGAGCTCGTTACGATGATCGGCGAATCGTTCATTTCACGGCCTTCTGAACGTTATCGACGGGCTCGATTTCAGGCTATCTCATTCCGCGCCCTCGTCTTTGAGAACTGCGGGAAAAATTCTCGACGATGCAATTGTTCGCTTCGTGACGGAAATTTGTTGTTTGCCGTCGATAACGCCCTCGCGCCGTAGACACGGCGGAGACAAATCCTATCGACCTGACGGCATTCGATATCGACCAAAGTGAAAACCGCAGGAATGAACGTCCGCAGCCGCGAGAAGTCGACGATATACATTCTCGCGATGAATTGTCATTCGTACGCGCGTTCTATACCGATACGTCAAAATCGGAATGGGCAGGTTAAAGAAATTCGTCATTACCCGATATCGCTAAGCGGAGGGTGTCGATTAACGGTCCGCATCTTTCAGTCTTCCAAAAGGCCGGAAGTCCGAATCCGTTCTCGTCGAGGAGACGGTACGGTTCCCATCGTAGTTTAAGGTCCAATAAGCGGGGCTACTCCGAGAACTCGCACGTACGGCGAAAGCAAGATTGTCCGTCTTCGGAGAATCGACAGAGGTCGACGATTTCGAAAAACCTGCGCACGCGCGCCGAGAAAGTATCCTCACCCGAACGCAAAGTTCGTGGAGTAGAGAAGAGAAGACGGTTACGGTTGAGCTTGAGGTACGGTTTTGTTTCAGAATCATCATGAGTTGCGCGTCCGCCTTCACGAAGCAGACGGAAGATATTGCAGCGAATCCTATGGTGAAAGGATTGGCGGGCGACTCCTGAGAGTCACGTTGACAGCTAGAGCATGTCTCTTAAATTTCCGGCGAATCGACAACATTCAGTGATTCTGAAAATATCGCGTACGCCGAAGACGTCAGTCATAGCTCGAGCTCGTTACGATGATCGGCGAATCGTTCATTTCACGGCCTTCTGAACGTTATCGACGGGCTCGATTTCAGGCTATCTCATTCCGCGCCCTCGTCTTTGAGAACTGCGGGAAAAATTCTCGACGATGCAATTGTTCGCTTCGTGACGGAAATTTGTTGTTTGCCGTCGATAACGCCCTCGCGCCGTAGACACGGCGGAGACAAATCCTATCGACCTGACGGCATTCGATATCGACCAAAGTGAAAACCGCAGGAATGAACGTCCGCAGCCGCGAGAAGTCGACGATATACATTCTCGCGATGAATTGTCATTCGTACGCGCGTTCTATACCGATACGTCAAAATCGGAATGGGCAGGTTAAAGAAATTCGTCATTACCCGATATCGCTAAGCGGAGGGTGTCGATTAACGGTCCGCATCTTTCAGTCTTCCAAAAGGCCGGAAGTCCGAATCCGTTCTCGTCGAGGAGACGGTACGGTTCCCATCGTAGTTTAAGGTCCAATAAGCGGGGCTACTCCGAGAACTCGCACGTACGGCGAAAGCAAGATTGTCCGTCTTCGGAGAATCGACAGAGGTCGACGATTTCGAAAAACCTGCGCACGCGCGCCGAGAAAGTATCCTCACCCGAACGCAAAGTTCGTGGAGTAGAGAAGAGAAGACGGTTACGGTTGAGCTTGAGGTACGGTTTTGTTTCAGAATCATCATGAGTTGCGCGTCCGCCTTCACGAAGCAGACGGAAGATATTGCAGCGAATCCTATGGTGAAAGGATTGGCGGGCGACTCCTGAGAGTCACGTTGACAGCTAGAGCATGTCTCTTAAATTTCCGGCGAATCGACAACATTCAGTGATTCTGAAAATATCGCGTACGCCGAAGACGTCAGTCATAGCTCGAGCTCGTTACGATGATCGGCGAATCGTTCATTTCACGGCCTTCTGAACGTTATCGACGGGCTCGATTTCAGGCTATCTCATTCCGCGCCCTCGTCTTTGAGAACTGCGGGAAAAATTCTCGACGATGCAATTGTTCGCTTCGTGACGGAAATTTGTTGTTTGCCGTCGATAACGCCCTCGCGCCGTAGACACGGCGGAGACAAATCCTATCGACCTGACGGCATTCGATATCGACCAAAGTGAAAACCGCAGGAATGAACGTCCGCAGCCGCGAGAAGTCGACGATATACATTCTCGCGATGAATTGTCATTCGTACGCGCGTTCTATACCGATACGTCAAAATCGGAATGGGCAGGTTAAAGAAATTCGTCATTACCCGATATCGCTAAGCGGAGGGTGTCGATTAACGGTCAGCATCTTTCAGTCTTCGAAAAGGCCGGAAGTCCGAATCCGTTCTCGTCGAGGAGACGGTACGGTTCCCATCGTAGTTTAAGGTCCAATAAGCGGGGCTACTCCGAGAACTCGCACGTACGGCGAAAGCATGATTGTCCGTCTTCGGAGAATCGACAGAGGTCGACGATTTCGAAAAACCTGCGCACGCGCGCCGAGAAAGTATCCTCACACGAACGCAAAGTTCGTGGAGTAGAGAAGAGAAGACGGTTACGGTTGAGCTTGAGGTACGGTTTTGTTTCAGAATCATCATGAGTTGCGCGTCCGCCTTCACGAAGCAGACGGAAGATATTGCAGCGAATCCTATGGTGAAAGGATCGGCGGGCGACTCCTGAGAGTCACGTTGACAGCTAGAGCATGTCTCTTAAATTTCCGGCGAATCGACAACATTCAGTGATTCTGAAAATATCGCGTACGCCGAAGACGTCAGTCATAGCTCGAGCTCGTTACGATGATCGGCGAATCGTTCATTTCACGGCCTTCTGAACGTTATCGACGGGCTCGATTTCAGGCTATCTCATTCCGCGCCCTCGTCTTTGAGAACTGCGGGAAAAATTCTCGACGATGCAATTGTTCGCTTCGTGACGGAAATTTGTTGTTTGCCGTCGATAACGCCCTCGCGCCGTAGACACGGCGGAGACAAATCCTATCGACCTGACGGCATTCGATATCGACCAAAGTGAAAACCGCAGGGGTGATCGTCCGCAGCCGCGAGAAATCGACGATACACATTCTCGCGATGAATTATCATTCCTACGCGCGTACTTTAAGGATATGTCAAAATCGGAATGGGCAGGTTAAAGAAATTCGTCATTACCCGATATCGCTAAGCGGAGGGTGTCGATTAACGGTCCGCATCTTTCAGTCTTCCAAAAGGCCGGAAGTCCGAATCCGTTCTCGTCGAGGAGACGGTACGGTTCCCATCGTAGTTTAAGGTCCAATAAGCGGGGCTACTCCGAGAACTCGCACGTACGGCGAAAGCATGATTGTCCGTCTTCGGAGAATCGACAGAGGTCGACGATTTCGAACAACCTGCGCACGCGCGCCGAGAAAGTATCCTCACCCGAACGCAAAGTTCGTGGAGTAGAGAAGAGAAGACGGTTACGGTTGAGCTTGAGGTACGGTTTTGTTTCAGAATCATCATGAGTTGCGCGTCCGCCTTCACGAAGCAGACGGAAGATATTGCAGCGAATCCTATGGTGAAAGGATCGGCGGGCGACTCCTGAGAGTCACGTTGACAGCTAGAGCATGACTCTTAAATTTCCGGCGAATCGACAACATTCAGTGATTCTGAAAATATCACGTACGCCGAAGACGTCAGTCATAGCTCGAGCTCGTTACGATGATCGGCGAATCGTTCATTTCACGGCCTTCTGAACGTTATCGACGGGCTCGATTTCAGGCTATCTCATTCCGCGCCCTCGTCTTTGAGAACTGCGGGAAAAATTCTCGACGATGCAATTGTTCGCTTCGTGACGGAAATTTGTTGTTTGCCGTCGATAACGCCCTCGCGCCGTAGACACGGCGGAGACAAATCCTATCGACCTGACGGCATTCGATATCGACCAAAGTGAAAACCGCAGGAATGAACGTCCGCAGCCGCGAGAAGTCGACGATATACATTCTCGCGATGAATTGTCATTCGTACGCGCGTTCTATACCGATACGTCAAAATCGGAATGGGCAGGTTAAAGAAATTCGTCATTACCCGATATCGCTAAGCGGAGGGTGTCGATTAACGGTCCGCATCTTTCAGTCTTCCAAAAGGCCGGAAGTCCGAATCCGTTCTCGTCGAGGAGACGGTACGGTTCCCATCGTAGTTTAAGGTCCAATAAGCGGGGCTACTCCGAGAACTCGCACGTACGGCGAAAGCAAGATTGTCCGTCTTCGGAGAATCGACAGAGGTCGACGATTTCGAAAAACCTGCGCACGCGCGCCGAGAAAGTATCCTCACCCGAACGCAAAGTTCGTGGAGTAGAGAAGAGAAGACGGTTACGGTTGAGCTTGAGGTACGGTTTTGTTTCAGAATCATCATGAGTTGCGCGTCCGCCTTCACGAAGCAGACGGAAGATATTGCAGCGAATCCTATGGTGAAAGGATCGGCGGGCGACTCCTGAGAGTCACGTTGACAGCTAGAGCATGTCTCTTAAATTTCCGGCGAATCGACAACATTCAGTGATTCTGAAAATATCGCGTACGCCGAAGACGTCAGTCATAGCTCGAGCTCGTTACGATGATCGGCGAATCGTTCATTTCACGGCCTTCTGAACGTTATCGACGGGCTCGATTTCAGGCTATCTCATTCCGCGCCCTCGTCTTTGAGAACTGCGGGAAAAATTCTCGACGATGCAATTGTTCGCTTCGTGACGGAAATTTGTTGTTTGCCGTCGATAACGCCCTCGCGCCGTAGACACGGCGGAGACAAATCCTATCGACCTGACGGCATTCGATATCGACCAAAGTGAAAACCGCAGGAATGAACGTCCGCAGCCGCGAGAAGTCGACGATATACATTCTCGCGATGAATTGTCATTCGTACGCGCGTTCTATACCGATACGTCAAAATCGGAATGGGCAGGTTAAAGAAATTCGTCATTACCCGATATCGCTAAGCGGAGGGTGTCGATTAACGGTCCGCATCTTTCAGTCTTCGAAAAGGCCGGAAGTCCGAATCCGTTCTCGTCGAGGAGACGGTACGGTTCCCATCGTAGTTTAAGGTCCAATAAGCGGGGCTACTCCGAGAACTCGCACGTACGGCGAAAGCATGATTGTCCGTCTTCGGAGAATCGACAGAGGTCGACGATTTCGAAAAACCTGCGCACGCGCGCCGAGAAAGTATCCTCACACGAACGCAAAGTTCGTGGAGTAGAGAAGAGAAGACGGTTACGGTTGAGCTTGAGGTACGGTTTTGTTTCAGAATCATCATGAGTTGCGCGTCCGCCTTCACGAAGCAGACGGAAGATATTGCAGCGAATCCTATGGTGAAAGGATCGGCGGGCGACTCCTGAGAGTCACGTTGACAGCTAGAGCATGTCTCTTAAATTTCCGGCGAATCGACAACATTCAGTGATTCTGAAAATATCGCGTACGCCGAAGACGTCAGTCATAGCTCGAGCTCGTTACGATGATCGGCGAATCGTTCATTTCACGGCCTTCTGAACGTTATCGACGGGCTCGATTTCAGGCTATCTCATTCCGCGCCCTCGTCTTTGAGAACTGCGGGAAAAATTCTCGACGATGCAATTGTTCGCTTCGTGACGGAAATTTGTTGTTTGCCGTCGATAACGCCCTCGCGCCGTAGACACGGCGGAGACAAATCCTATCGACCTGACGGCATTCGATATCGACCAAAGTGAAAACCGCAGGGGTGATCGTCCGCAGCCGCGAGAAATCGACGATACACATTCTCGCGATGAATTATCATTCCTACGCGCGTACTTTAAGGATATGTCAAAATCGGAATGGGCAGGTTAAAGAAATTCGTCATTACCCGATATCGCTAAGCGGAGGGTGTCGATTAACGGTCCGCATCTTTCAGTCTTCCAAAAGGCCGGAAGTCCGAATCCGTTCTCGTCGAGGAGACGGTACGGTTCCCATCGTAGTTTAAGGTCCAATAAGCGGGGCTACTCCGAGAACTCGCACGTACGGCGAAAGCATGATTGTCCGTCTTCGGAGAATCGACAGAGGTCGACGATTTCGAACAACCTGCGCACGCGCGCCGAGAAAGTATCCTCACCCGAACGCAAAGTTCGTGGAGTAGAGAAGAGAAGACGGTTACGGTTGAGCTTGAGGTACGGTTTTGTTTCAGAATCATCATGAGTTGCGCGTCCGCCTTCACGAAGCAGACGGAAGATATTGAAGCGAATCCTATGGTGAAAGGATCGGCGGGCGACTCCTGAGAGTCACGTTGACAGCTAGAGCATGACTCTTAAATTTCCGGCGAATCGACAACATTCAGTGATTCTGAAAATATCACGTACGCCGAAGACGTCAGTCATAGCTCGAGCTCGTTACGATGATCGGCGAATCGTTCATTTCACGGCCTTCTGAACGTTATCGACGGGCTCGATTTCAGGCTATCTCATTCCGCGCCCTCGTCTTTGAGAACTGCGGGAAAAATTCTCGACGATGCAATTGTTCGCTTCGTGACGGAAATTTGTTGTTTGCCGTCGATAACGCCCTCGCGCCGTAGACACGGCGGAGACAAATCCTATCGACCTGACGGCATTCGATATCGACCAAAGTGAAAACCGCAGGAATGAACGTCCGCAGCCGCGAGAAGTCGACGATATACATTCTCGCGATGAATTGTCATTCGTACGCGCGTTCTATACCGATACGTCAAAATCGGAATGGGCAGGTTAAAGAAATTCGTCATTACCCGATATCGCTAAGCGGAGGGTGTCGATTAACGGTCCGCATCTTTCAGTCTTCCAAAAGGCCGGAAGTCCGAATCCGTTCTCGTCGAGGAGACGGTACGGTTCCCATCGTAGTTTAAGGTCCAATAAGCGGGGCTACTCCGAGAACTCGCACGTACGGCGAAAGCAAGATTGTCCGTCTTCGGAGAATCGACAGAGGTCGACGATTTCGAAAAACCTGCGCACGCGCGCCGAGAAAGTATCCTCACCCGAACGCAAAGTTCGTGGAGTAGAGAAGAGAAGACGGTTACGGTTGAGCTTGAGGTACGGTTTTGTTTCAGAATCATCATGAGTTGCGCGTCCGCCTTCACGAAGCAGACGGAAGATATTGCAGCGAATCCTATGGTGAAAGGATCGGCGGGCGACTCCTGAGAGTCACGTTGACAGCTAGAGCATGTCTCTTAAATTTCCGGCGAATCGACAACATTCAGTGATTCTGAAAATATCGCGTACGCCGAAGACGTCAGTCATAGCTCGAGCTCGTTACGATGATCGGCGAATCGTTCATTTCACGGCCTTCTGAACGTTATCGACGGGCTCGATTTCAGGCTATCTCATTCCGCGCCCTCGTCTTTGAGAACTGCGGGAAAAATTCTCGACGATGCAATTGTTCGCTTCGTGACGGAAATTTGTTGTTTGCCGTCGATAACGCCCTCGCGCCGTAGACACGGCGGAGACAAATCCTATCGACCTGACGGCATTCGATATCGACCAAAGTGAAAACCGCAGGAATGAACGTCCGCAGCCGCGAGAAGTCGACGATATACATTCTCGCGATGAATTGTCATTCGTACGCGCGTTCTATACCGATACGTCAAAATCGGAATGGGCAGGTTAAAGAAATTCGTCATTACCCGATATCGCTAAGCGGAGGGTGTCGATTAACGGTCCGCATCTTTCAGTCTTCGAAAAGGCCGGAAGTCCGAATCCGTTCTCGTCGAGGAGACGGTACGGTTCCCATCGTAGTTTAAGGTCCAATAAGCGGGGCTACTCCGAGAACTCGCACGTACGGCGAAAGCATGATTGTCCGTCTTCGGAGAATCGACAGAGGTCGACGATTTCGAAAAACCTGCGCACGCGCGCCGAGAAAGTATCCTCACACGAACGCAAAGTTCGTGGAGTAGAGAAGAGAAGACGGTTACGGTTGAGCTTGAGGTACGGTTTTGTTTCAGAATCATCATGAGTTGCGCGTCCGCCTTCACGAAGCAGACGGAAGATATTGCAGCGAATCCTATGGTGAAAGGATCGGCGGGCGACTCCTGAGAGTCACGTTGACAGCTAGAGCATGTCTCTTAAATTTCCGGCGAATCGACAACATTCAGTGATTCTGAAAATATCGCGTACGCCGAAGACGTCAGTCATAGCTCGAGCTCGTTACGATGATCGGCGAATCGTTCATTTCACGGCCTTCTGAACGTTATCGACGGGCTCGATTTCAGGCTATCTCATTCCGCGCCCTCGTCTTTGAGAACTGCGGGAAAAATTCTCGACGATGCAATTGTTCGCTTCGTGACGGAAATTTGTTGTTTGCCGTCGATAACGCCCTCGCGCCGTAGACACGGCGGAGACAAATCCTATCGACCTGACGGCATTCGATATCGACCAAAGTGAAAACCGCAGGGGTGATCGTCCGCAGCCGCGAGAAATCGACGATACACATTCTCGCGATGAATTATCATTCCTACGCGCGTACTTTAAGGATATGTCAAAATCGGAATGGGCAGGTTAAAGAAATTCGTCATTACCCGATATCGCTAAGCGGAGGGTGTCGATTAACGGTCCGCATCTTTCAGTCTTCCAAAAGGCCGGAAGTCCGAATCCGTTCTCGTCGAGGAGACGGTACGGTTCCCATCGTAGTTTAAGGTCCAATAAGCGGGGCTACTCCGAGAACTCGCACGTACGGCGAAAGCATGATTGTCCGTCTTCGGAGAATCGACAGAGGTCGACGATTTCGAACAACCTGCGCACGCGCGCCGAGAAAGTATCCTCACCCGAACGCAAAGTTCGTGGAGTAGAGAAGAGAAGACGGTTACGGTTGAGCTTGAGGTACGGTTTTGTTTCAGAATCATCATGAGTTGCGCGTCCGCCTTCACGAAGCAGACGGAAGATATTGAAGCGAATCCTATGGTGAAAGGATCGGCGGGCGACTCCTGAGAGTCACGTTGACAGCTAGAGCATGACTCTTAAATTTCCGGCGAATCGACAACATTCAGTGATTCTGAAAATATCACGTACGCCGAAGACGTCAGTCATAGCTCGAGCTCGTTACGATGATCGGCGAATCGTTCATTTCACGGCCTTCTGAACGTTATCGACGGGCTCGATTTCAGGCTATCTCATTCCGCGCCCTCGTCTTTGAGAACTGCGGGAAAAATTCTCGACGATGCAATTGTTCGCTTCGTGACGGAAATTTGTTGTTTGCCGTCGATAACGCCCTCGCGCCGTAGACACGGCGGAGACAAATCCTATCGACCTGACGGCATTCGATATCGACCAAAGTGAAAACCGCAGGAATGAACGTCCGCAGCCGCGAGAAGTCGACGATATACATTCTCGCGATGAATTGTCATTCGTACGCGCGTTCTATACCGATACGTCAAAATCGGAATGGGCAGGTTAAAGAAATTCGTCATTACCCGATATCGCTAAGCGGAGGGTGTCGATTAACGGTCCGCATCTTTCAGTCTTCCAAAAGGCCGGAAGTCCGAATCCGTTCTCGTCGAGGAGACGGTACGGTTCCCATCGTAGTTTAAGGTCCAATAAGCGGGGCTACTCCGAGAACTCGCACGTACGGCGAAAGCAAGATTGTCCGTCTTCGGAGAATCGACAGAGGTCGACGATTTCGAAAAACCTGCGCACGCGCGCCGAGAAAGTATCCTCACCCGAACGCAAAGTTCGTGGAGTAGAGAAGAGAAGACGGTTACGGTTGAGCTTGAGGTACGGTTTTGTTTCAGAATCATCATGAGTTGCGCGTCCGCCTTCACGAAGCAGACGGAAGATATTGCAGCGAATCCTATGGTGAAAGGATCGGCGGGCGACTCCTGAGAGTCACGTTGACAGCTAGAGCATGTCTCTTAAATTTCCGGCGAATCGACAACATTCAGTGATTCTGAAAATATCGCGTACGCCGAAGACGTCAGTCATAGCTCGAGCTCGTTACGATGATCGGCGAATCGTTCATTTCACGGCCTTCTGAACGTTATCGACGGGCTCGATTTCAGGCTATCTCATTCCGCGCCCTCGTCTTTGAGAACTGCGGGAAAAATTCTCGACGATGCAATTGTTCGCTTCGTGACGGAAATTTGTTGTTTGCCGTCGATAACGCCCTCGCGCCGTAGACACGGCGGAGACAAATCCTATCGACCTGACGGCATTCGATATCGACCAAAGTGAAAACCGCAGGAATGAACGTCCGCAGCCGCGAGAAGTCGACGATATACATTCTCGCGATGAATTGTCATTCGTACGCGCGTTCTATACCGATACGTCAAAATCGGAATGGGCAGGTTAAAGAAATTCGTCATTACCCGATATCGCTAAGCGGAGGGTGTCGATTAACGGTCCGCATCTTTCAGTCTTCGAAAAGGCCGGAAGTCCGAATCCGTTCTCGTCGAGGAGACGGTACGGTTCCCATCGTAGTTTAAGGTCCAATAAGCGGGGCTACTCCGAGAACTCGCACGTACGGCGAAAGCATGATTGTCCGTCTTCGGAGAATCGACAGAGGTCGACGATTTCGAAAAACCTGCGCACGCGCGCCGAGAAAGTATCCTCACACGAACGCAAAGTTCGTGGAGTAGAGAAGAGAAGACGGTTACGGTTGAGCTTGAGGTACGGTTTTGTTTCAGAATCATCATGAGTTGCGCGTCCGCCTTCACGAAGCAGACGGAAGATATTGCAGCGAATCCTATGGTGAAAGGATCGGCGGGCGACTCCTGAGAGTCACGTTGACAGCTAGAGCATGTCTCTTAAATTTCCGGCGAATCGACAACATTCAGTGATTCTGAAAATATCGCGTACGCCGAAGACGTCAGTCATAGCTCGAGCTCGTTACGATGATCGGCGAATCGTTCATTTCACGGCCTTCTGAACGTTATCGACGGGCTCGATTTCAGGCTATCTCATTCCGCGCCCTCGTCTTTGAGAACTGCGGGAAAAATTCTCGACGATGCAATTGTTCGCTTCGTGACGGAAATTTGTTGTTTGCCGTCGATAACGCCCTCGCGCCGTAGACACGGCGGAGACAAATCCTATCGACCTGACGGCATTCGATATCGACCAAAGTGAAAACCGCAGGGGTGATCGTCCGCAGCCGCGAGAAATCGACGATACACATTCTCGCGATGAATTATCATTCCTACGCGCGTACTTTAAGGATATGTCAAAATCGGAATGGGCAGGTTAAAGAAATTCGTCATTACCCGATATCGCTAAGCGGAGGGTGTCGATTAACGGTCCGCATCTTTCAGTCTTCCAAAAGGCCGGAAGTCCGAATCCGTTCTCGTCGAGGAGACGGTACGGTTCCCATCGTAGTTTAAGGTCCAATAAGCGGGGCTACTCCGAGAACTCGCACGTACGGCGAAAGCATGATTGTCCGTCTTCGGAGAATCGACAGAGGTCGACGATTTCGAACAACCTGCGCACGCGCGCCGAGAAAGTATCCTCACCCGAACGCAAAGTTCGTGGAGTAGAGAAGAGAAGACGGTTACGGTTGAGCTTGAGGTACGGTTTTGTTTCAGAATCATCATGAGTTGCGCGTCCGCCTTCACGAAGCAGACGGAAGATATTGAAGCGAATCCTATGGTGAAAGGATCGGCGGGCGACTCCTGAGAGTCACGTTGACAGCTAGAGCATGACTCTTAAATTTCCGGCGAATCGACAACATTCAGTGATTCTGAAAATATCACGTACGCCGAAGACGTCAGTCATAGCTCGAGCTCGTTACGATGATCGGCGAATCGTTCATTTCACGGCCTTCTGAACGTTATCGACGGGCTCGATTTCAGGCTATCTCATTCCGCGCCCTCGTCTTTGAGAACTGCGGGAAAAATTCTCGACGATGCAATTGTTCGCTTCGTGACGGAAATTTGTTGTTTGCCGTCGATAACGCCCTCGCGCCGTAGACACGGCGGAGACAAATCCTATCGACCTGACGGCATTCGATATCGACCAAAGTGAAAACCGCAGGAATGAACGTCCGCAGCCGCGAGAAGTCGACGATATACATTCTCGCGATGAATTGTCATTCGTACGCGCGTTCTATACCGATACGTCAAAATCGGAATGGGCAGGTTAAAGAAATTCGTCATTACCCGATATCGCTAAGCGGAGGGTGTCGATTAACGGTCCGCATCTTTCAGTCTTCCAAAAGGCCGGAAGTCCGAATCCGTTCTCGTCGAGGAGACGGTACGGTTCCCATCGTAGTTTAAGGTCCAATAAGCGGGGCTACTCCGAGAACTCGCACGTACGGCGAAAGCAAGATTGTCCGTCTTCGGAGAATCGACAGAGGTCGACGATTTCGAAAAACCTGCGCACGCGCGCCGAGAAAGTATCCTCACCCGAACGCAAAGTTCGTGGAGTAGAGAAGAGAAGACGGTTACGGTTGAGCTTGAGGTACGGTTTTGTTTCAGAATCATCATGAGTTGCGCGTCCGCCTTCACGAAGCAGACGGAAGATATTGCAGCGAATCCTATGGTGAAAGGATCGGCGGGCGACTCCTGAGAGTCACGTTGACAGCTAGAGCATGTCTCTTAAATTTCCGGCGAATCGACAACATTCAGTGATTCTGAAAATATCGCGTACGCCGAAGACGTCAGTCATAGCTCGAGCTCGTTACGATGATCGGCGAATCGTTCATTTCACGGCCTTCTGAACGTTATCGACGGGCTCGATTTCAGGCTATCTCATTCCGCGCCCTCGTCTTTGAGAACTGCGGGAAAAATTCTCGACGATGCAATTGTTCGCTTCGTGACGGAAATTTGTTGTTTGCCGTCGATAACGCCCTCGCGCCGTAGACACGGCGGAGACAAATCCTATCGACCTGACGGCATTCGATATCGACCAAAGTGAAAACCGCAGGAATGAACGTCCGCAGCCGCGAGAAGTCGACGATATACATTCTCGCGATGAATTGTCATTCGTACGCGCGTTCTATACCGATACGTCAAAATCGGAATGGGCAGGTTAAAGAAATTCGTCATTACCCGATATCGCTAAGCGGAGGGTGTCGATTAACGGTCCGCATCTTTCAGTCTTCGAAAAGGCCGGAAGTCCGAATCCGTTCTCGTCGAGGAGACGGTACGGTTCCCATCGTAGTTTAAGGTCCAATAAGCGGGGCTACTCCGAGAACTCGCACGTACGGCGAAAGCATGATTGTCCGTCTTCGGAGAATCGACAGAGGTCGACGATTTCGAAAAACCTGCGCACGCGCGCCGAGAAAGTATCCTCACACGAACGCAAAGTTCGTGGAGTAGAGAAGAGAAGACGGTTACGGTTGAGCTTGAGGTACGGTTTTGTTTCAGAATCATCATGAGTTGCGCGTCCGCCTTCACGAAGCAGACGGAAGATATTGCAGCGAATCCTATGGTGAAAGGATCGGCGGGCGACTCCTGAGAGTCACGTTGACAGCTAGAGCATGTCTCTTAAATTTCCGGCGAATCGACAACATTCAGTGATTCTGAAAATATCGCGTACGCCGAAGACGTCAGTCATAGCTCGAGCTCGTTACGATGATCGGCGAATCGTTCATTTCACGGCCTTCTGAACGTTATCGACGGGCTCGATTTCAGGCTATCTCATTCCGCGCCCTCGTCTTTGAGAACTGCGGGAAAAATTCTCGACGATGCAATTGTTCGCTTCGTGACGGAAATTTGTTGTTTGCCGTCGATAACGCCCTCGCGCCGTAGACACGGCGGAGACAAATCCTATCGACCTGACGGCATTCGATATCGACCAAAGTGAAAACCGCAGGGGTGATCGTCCGCAGCCGCGAGAAATCGACGATACACATTCTCGCGATGAATTATCATTCCTACGCGCGTACTTTAAGGATATGTCAAAATCGGAATGGGCAGGTTAAAGAAATTCGTCATTACCCGATATCGCTAAGCGGAGGGTGTCGATTAACGGTCCGCATCTTTCAGTCTTCCAAAAGGCCGGAAGTCCGAATCCGTTCTCGTCGAGGAGACGGTACGGTTCCCATCGTAGTTTAAGGTCCAATAAGCGGGGCTACTCCGAGAACTCGCACGTACGGCGAAAGCATGATTGTCCGTCTTCGGAGAATCGACAGAGGTCGACGATTTCGAACAACCTGCGCACGCGCGCCGAGAAAGTATCCTCACCCGAACGCAAAGTTCGTGGAGTAGAGAAGAGAAGACGGTTACGGTTGAGCTTGAGGTACGGTTTTGTTTCAGAATCATCATGAGTTGCGCGTCCGCCTTCACGAAGCAGACGGAAGATATTGCAGCGAATCCTATGGTGAAAGGATCGGCGGGCGACTCCTGAGAGTCACGTTGACAGCTAGAGCATGACTCTTAAATTTCCGGCGAATCGACAACATTCAGTGATTCTGAAAATATCACGTACGCCGAAGACGTCAGTCATAGCTCGAGCTCGTTACGATGATCGGCGAATCGTTCATTTCACGGCCTTCTGAACGTTATCGACGGGCTCGATTTCAGGCTATCTCATTCCGCGCCCTCGTCTTTGAGAACTGCGGGAAAAATTCTCGACGATGCAATTGTTCGCTTCGTGACGGAAATTTGTTGTTTGCCGTCGATAACGCCCTCGCGCCGTAGACACGGCGGAGACAAATCCTATCGACCTGACGGCATTCGATATCGACCAAAGTGAAAACCGCAGGAATGAACGTCCGCAGCCGCGAGAAGTCGACGATATACATTCTCGCGATGAATTGTCATTCGTACGCGCGTTCTATACCGATACGTCAAAATCGGAATGGGCAGGTTAAAGAAATTCGTCATTACCCGATATCGCTAAGCGGAGGGTGTCGATTAACGGTCCGCATCTTTCAGTCTTCCAAAAGGCCGGAAGTCCGAATCCGTTCTCGTCGAGGAGACGGTACGGTTCCCATCGTAGTTTAAGGTCCAATAAGCGGGGCTACTCCGAGAACTCGCACGTACGGCGAAAGCAAGATTGTCCGTCTTCGGAGAATCGACAGAGGTCGACGATTTCGAAAAACCTGCGCACGCGCGCCGAGAAAGTATCCTCACCCGAACGCAAAGTTCGTGGAGTAGAGAAGAGAAGACGGTTACGGTTGAGCTTGAGGTACGGTTTTGTTTCAGAATCATCATGAGTTGCGCGTCCGCCTTCACGAAGCAGACGGAAGATATTGCAGCGAATCCTATGGTGAAAGGATCGGCGGGCGACTCCTGAGAGTCACGTTGACAGCTAGAGCATGTCTCTTAAATTTCCGGCGAATCGACAACATTCAGTGATTCTGAAAATATCGCGTACGCCGAAGACGTCAGTCATAGCTCGAGCTCGTTACGATGATCGGCGAATCGTTCATTTCACGGCCTTCTGAACGTTATCGACGGGCTCGATTTCAGGCTATCTCATTCCGCGCCCTCGTCTTTGAGAACTGCGGGAAAAATTCTCGACGATGCAATTGTTCGCTTCGTGACGGAAATTTGTTGTTTGCCGTCGATAACGCCCTCGCGCCGTAGACACGGCGGAGACAAATCCTATCGACCTGACGGCATTCGATATCGACCAAAGTGAAAACCGCAGGAATGAACGTCCGCAGCCGCGAGAAGTCGACGATATACATTCTCGCGATGAATTGTCATTCGTACGCGCGTTCTATACCGATACGTCAAAATCGGAATGGGCAGGTTAAAGAAATTCGTCATTACCCGATATCGCTAAGCGGAGGGTGTCGATTAACGGTCCGCATCTTTCAGTCTTCGAAAAGGCCGGAAGTCCGAATCCGTTCTCGTCGAGGAGACGGTACGGTTCCCATCGTAGTTTAAGGTCCAATAAGCGGGGCTACTCCGAGAACTCGCACGTACGGCGAAAGCATGATTGTCCGTCTTCGGAGAATCGACAGAGGTCGACGATTTCGAAAAACCTGCGCACGCGCGCCGAGAAAGTATCCTCACACGAACGCAAAGTTCGTGGAGTAGAGAAGAGAAGACGGTTACGGTTGAGCTTGAGGTACGGTTTTGTTTCAGAATCATCATGAGTTGCGCGTCCGCCTTCACGAAGCAGACGGAAGATATTGCAGCGAATCCTATGGTGAAAGGATCGGCGGGCGACTCCTGAGAGTCACGTTGACAGCTAGAGCATGTCTCTTAAATTTCCGGCGAATCGACAACATTCAGTGATTCTGAAAATATCGCGTACGCCGAAGACGTCAGTCATAGCTCGAGCTCGTTACGATGATCGGCGAATCGTTCATTTCACGGCCTTCTGAACGTTATCGACGGGCTCGATTTCAGGCTATCTCATTCCGCGCCCTCGTCTTTGAGAACTGCGGGAAAAATTCTCGACGATGCAATTGTTCGCTTCGTGACGGAAATTTGTTGTTTGCCGTCGATAACGCCCTCGCGCCGTAGACACGGCGGAGACAAATCCTATCGACCTGACGGCATTCGATATCGACCAAAGTGAAAACCGCAGGGGTGATCGTCCGCAGCCGCGAGAAATCGACGATACACATTCTCGCGATGAATTATCATTCCTACGCGCGTACTTTAAGGATATGTCAAAATCGGAATGGGCAGGTTAAAGAAATTCGTCATTACCCGATATCGCTAAGCGGAGGGTGTCGATTAACGGTCCGCATCTTTCAGTCTTCCAAAAGGCCGGAAGTCCGAATCCGTTCTCGTCGAGGAGACGGTACGGTTCCCATCGTAGTTTAAGGTCCAATAAGCGGGGCTACTCCGAGAACTCGCACGTACGGCGAAAGCATGATTGTCCGTCTTCGGAGAATCGACAGAGGTCGACGATTTCGAACAACCTGCGCACGCGCGCCGAGAAAGTATCCTCACCCGAACGCAAAGTTCGTGGAGTAGAGAAGAGAAGACGGTTACGGTTGAGCTTGAGGTACGGTTTTGTTTCAGAATCATCATGAGTTGCGCGTCCGCCTTCACGAAGCAGACGGAAGATATTGCAGCGAATCCTATGGTGAAAGGATCGGCGGGCGACTCCTGAGAGTCACGTTGACAGCTAGAGCATGACTCTTAAATTTCCGGCGAATCGACAACATTCAGTGATTCTGAAAATATCACGTACGCCGAAGACGTCAGTCATAGCTCGAGCTCGTTACGATGATCGGCGAATCGTTCATTTCACGGCCTTCTGAACGTTATCGACGGGCTCGATTTCAGGCTATCTCATTCCGCGCCCTCGTCTTTGAGAACTGCGGGAAAAATTCTCGACGATGCAATTGTTCGCTTCGTGACGGAAATTTGTTGTTTGCCGTCGATAACGCCCTCGCGCCGTAGACACGGCGGAGACAAATCCTATCGACCTGACGGCATTCGATATCGACCAAAGTGAAAACCGCAGGAATGAACGTCCGCAGCCGCGAGAAGTCGACGATATACATTCTCGCGATGAATTGTCATTCGTACGCGCGTTCTATACCGATACGTCAAAATCGGAATGGGCAGGTTAAAGAAATTCGTCATTACCCGATATCGCTAAGCGGAGGGTGTCGATTAACGGTCCGCATCTTTCAGTCTTCCAAAAGGCCGGAAGTCCGAATCCGTTCTCGTCGAGGAGACGGTACGGTTCCCATCGTAGTTTAAGGTCCAATAAGCGGGGCTACTCCGAGAACTCGCACGTACGGCGAAAGCAAGATTGTCCGTCTTCGGAGAATCGACAGAGGTCGACGATTTCGAAAAACCTGCGCACGCGCGCCGAGAAAGTATCCTCACCCGAACGCAAAGTTCGTGGAGTAGAGAAGAGAAGACGGTTACGGTTGAGCTTGAGGTACGGTTTTGTTTCAGAATCATCATGAGTTGCGCGTCCGCCTTCACGAAGCAGACGGAAGATATTGCAGCGAATCCTATGGTGAAAGGATCGGCGGGCGACTCCTGAGAGTCACGTTGACAGCTAGAGCATGTCTCTTAAATTTCCGGCGAATCGACAACATTCAGTGATTCTGAAAATATCGCGTACGCCGAAGACGTCAGTCATAGCTCGAGCTCGTTACGATGATCGGCGAATCGTTCATTTCACGGCCTTCTGAACGTTATCGACGGGCTCGATTTCAGGCTATCTCATTCCGCGCCCTCGTCTTTGAGAACTGCGGGAAAAATTCTCGACGATGCAATTGTTCGCTTCGTGACGGAAATTTGTTGTTTGCCGTCGATAACGCCCTCGCGCCGTAGACACGGCGGAGACAAATCCTATCGACCTGACGGCATTCGATATCGACCAAAGTGAAAACCGCAGGAATGAACGTCCGCAGCCGCGAGAAGTCGACGATATACATTCTCGCGATGAATTGTCATTCGTACGCGCGTTCTATACCGATACGTCAAAATCGGAATGGGCAGGTTAAAGAAATTCGTCATTACCCGATATCGCTAAGCGGAGGGTGTCGATTAACGGTCCGCATCTTTCAGTCTTCGAAAAGGCCGGAAGTCCGAATCCGTTCTCGTCGAGGAGACGGTACGGTTCCCATCGTAGTTTAAGGTCCAATAAGCGGGGCTACTCCGAGAACTCGCACGTACGGCGAAAGCATGATTGTCCGTCTTCGGAGAATCGACAGAGGTCGACGATTTCGAAAAACCTGCGCACGCGCGCCGAGAAAGTATCCTCACACGAACGCAAAGTTCGTGGAGTAGAGAAGAGAAGACGGTTACGGTTGAGCTTGAGGTACGGTTTTGTTTCAGAATCATCATGAGTTGCGCGTCCGCCTTCACGAAGCAGACGGAAGATATTGCAGCGAATCCTATGGTGAAAGGATCGGCGGGCGACTCCTGAGAGTCACGTTGACAGCTAGAGCATGTCTCTTAAATTTCCGGCGAATCGACAACATTCAGTGATTCTGAAAATATCGCGTACGCCGAAGACGTCAGTCATAGCTCGAGCTCGTTACGATGATCGGCGAATCGTTCATTTCACGGCCTTCTGAACGTTATCGACGGGCTCGATTTCAGGCTATCTCATTCCGCGCCCTCGTCTTTGAGAACTGCGGGAAAAATTCTCGACGATGCAATTGTTCGCTTCGTGACGGAAATTTGTTGTTTGCCGTCGATAACGCCCTCGCGCCGTAGACACGGCGGAGACAAATCCTATCGACCTGACGGCATTCGATATCGACCAAAGTGAAAACCGCAGGGGTGATCGTCCGCAGCCGCGAGAAATCGACGATACACATTCTCGCGATGAATTATCATTCCTACGCGCGTACTTTAAGGATATGTCAAAATCGGAATGGGCAGGTTAAAGAAATTCGTCATTACCCGATATCGCTAAGCGGAGGGTGTCGATTAACGGTCCGCATCTTTCAGTCTTCCAAAAGGCCGGAAGTCCGAATCCGTTCTCGTCGAGGAGACGGTACGGTTCCCATCGTAGTTTAAGGTCCAATAAGCGGGGCTACTCCGAGAACTCGCACGTACGGCGAAAGCATGATTGTCCGTCTTCGGAGAATCGACAGAGGTCGACGATTTCGAACAACCTGCGCACGCGCGCCGAGAAAGTATCCTCACCCGAACGCAAAGTTCGTGGAGTAGAGAAGAGAAGACGGTTACGGTTGAGCTTGAGGTACGGTTTTGTTTCAGAATCATCATGAGTTGCGCGTCCGCCTTCACGAAGCAGACGGAAGATATTGCAGCGAATCCTATGGTGAAAGGATCGGCGGGCGACTCCTGAGAGTCACGTTGACAGCTAGAGCATGACTCTTAAATTTCCGGCGAATCGACAACATTCAGTGATTCTGAAAATATCACGTACGCCGAAGACGTCAGTCATAGCTCGAGCTCGTTACGATGATCGGCGAATCGTTCATTTCACGGCCTTCTGAACGTTATCGACGGGCTCGATTTCAGGCTATCTCATTCCGCGCCCTCGTCTTTGAGAACTGCGGGAAAAATTCTCGACGATGCAATTGTTCGCTTCGTGACGGAAATTTGTTGTTTGCCGTCGATAACGCCCTCGCGCCGTAGACACGGCGGAGACAAATCCTATCGACCTGACGGCATTCGATATCGACCAAAGTGAAAACCGCAGGAATGAACGTCCGCAGCCGCGAGAAGTCGACGATATACATTCTCGCGATGAATTGTCATTCGTACGCGCGTTCTATACCGATACGTCAAAATCGGAATGGGCAGGTTAAAGAAATTCGTCATTACCCGATATCGCTAAGCGGAGGGTGTCGATTAACGGTCCGCATCTTTCAGTCTTCCAAAAGGCCGGAAGTCCGAATCCGTTCTCGTCGAGGAGACGGTACGGTTCCCATCGTAGTTTAAGGTCCAATAAGCGGGGCTACTCCGAGAACTCGCACGTACGGCGAAAGCAAGATTGTCCGTCTTCGGAGAATCGACAGAGGTCGACGATTTCGAAAAACCTGCGCACGCGCGCCGAGAAAGTATCCTCACCCGAACGCAAAGTTCGTGGAGTAGAGAAGAGAAGACGGTTACGGTTGAGCTTGAGGTACGGTTTTGTTTCAGAATCATCATGAGTTGCGCGTCCGCCTTCACGAAGCAGACGGAAGATATTGCAGCGAATCCTATGGTGAAAGGATCGGCGGGCGACTCCTGAGAGTCACGTTGACAGCTAGAGCATGTCTCTTAAATTTCCGGCGAATCGACAACATTCAGTGATTCTGAAAATATCGCGTACGCCGAAGACGTCAGTCATAGCTCGAGCTCGTTACGATGATCGGCGAATCGTTCATTTCACGGCCTTCTGAACGTTATCGACGGGCTCGATTTCAGGCTATCTCATTCCGCGCCCTCGTCTTTGAGAACTGCGGGAAAAATTCTCGACGATGCAATTGTTCGCTTCGTGACGGAAATTTGTTGTTTGCCGTCGATAACGCCCTCGCGCCGTAGACACGGCGGAGACAAATCCTATCGACCTGACGGCATTCGATATCGACCAAAGTGAAAACCGCAGGAATGAACGTCCGCAGCCGCGAGAAGTCGACGATATACATTCTCGCGATGAATTGTCATTCGTACGCGCGTTCTATACCGATACGTCAAAATCGGAATGGGCAGGTTAAAGAAATTCGTCATAACCCGATATCGCTAAGCGGAGGGTGTCGATTAACGGTCCGCATCTTTCAGTCTTCGAAAAGGCCGGAAGTCCGAATCCGTTCTCGTCGAGGAGACGGTACGGTTCCCATCGTAGTTTAAGGTCCAATAAGCGGGGCTACTCCGAGAACTCGCACGTACGGCGAAAGCATGATTGTCCGTCTTCGGAGAATCGACAGAGGTCGACGATTTCGAAAAACCTGCGCACGCGCGCCGAGAAAGTATCCTCACACGAACGCAAAGTTCGTGGAGTAGAGAAGAGAAGACGGTTACGGTTGAGCTTGAGGTACGGTTTTGTTTCAGAATCATCATGAGTTGCGCGTCCGCCTTCACGAAGCAGACGGAAGATATTGCAGCGAATCCTATGGTGAAAGGATCGGCGGGCGACTCCTGAGAGTCACGTTGACAGCTAGAGCATGTCTCTTAAATTTCCGGCGAATCGACAACATTCAGTGATTCTGAAAATATCGCGTACGCCGAAGACGTCAGTCATAGCTCGAGCTCGTTACGATGATCGGCGAATCGTTCATTTCACGGCCTTCTGAACGTTATCGACGGGCTCGATTTCAGGCTATCTCATTCCGCGCCCTCGTCTTTGAGAACTGCGGGAAAAATTCTCGACGATGCAATTGTTCGCTTCGTGACGGAAATTTGTTGTTTGCCGTCGATAACGCCCTCGCGCCGTAGACACGGCGGAGACAAATCCTATCGACCTGACGGCATTCGATATCGACCAAAGTGAAAACCGCAGGGGTGATCGTCCGCAGCCGCGAGAAATCGACGATACACATTCTCGCGATGAATTATCATTCCTACGCGCGTACTTTAAGGATATGTCAAAATCGGAATGGGCAGGTTAAAGAAATTCGTCATTACCCGATATCGCTAAGCGGAGGGTGTCGATTAACGGTCCGCATCTTTCAGTCTTCCAAAAGGCCGGAAGTCCGAATCCGTTCTCGTCGAGGAGACGGTACGGTTCCCATCGTAGTTTAAGGTCCAATAAGCGGGGCTACTCCGAGAACTCGCACGTACGGCGAAAGCATGATTGTCCGTCTTCGGAGAATCGACAGAGGTCGACGATTTCGAACAACCTGCGCACGCGCGCCGAGAAAGTATCCTCACCCGAACGCAAAGTTCGTGGAGTAGAGAAGAGAAGACGGTTACGGTTGAGCTTGAGGTACGGTTTTGTTTCAGAATCATCATGAGTTGCGCGTCCGCCTTCACGAAGCAGACGGAAGATATTGCAGCGAATCCTATGGTGAAAGGATCGGCGGGCGACTCCTGAGAGTCACGTTGACAGCTAGAGCATGACTCTTAAATTTCCGGCGAATCGACAACATTCAGTGATTCTGAAAATATCGCGTACGCCGAAGACGTCAGTCATAGCTCGAGCTCGTTACGATGATCGGCGAATCGTTCATTTCACGGCCTTCTGAACGTTATCGACGGGCTCGATTTCAGGCTATCTCATTCCGCGCCCTCGTCTTTGAGAACTGCGGGAAAAATTCTCGACGATGCAATTGTTCGCTTCGTGACGGAAATTTGTTGTTTGCCGTCGATAACGCCCTCGCGCCGTAGACACGGCGGAGACAAATCCTATCGACCTGACGGCATTCGATATCGACCAAAGTGAAAACCGCAGGAATGAACGTCCGCAGCCGCGAGAAGTCGACGATATACATTCTCGCGATGAATTGTCATTCGTACGCGCGTTCTATACCGATACGTCAAAATCGGAATGGGCAGGTTAAAGAAATTCGTCATTACCCGATATCGCTAAGCGGAGGGTGTCGATTAACGGTCCGCATCTTTCAGTCTTCCAAAAGGCCGGAAGTCCGAATCCGTTCTCGTCGAGGAGACGGTACGGTTCCCATCGTAGTTTAAGGTCCAATAAGCGGGGCTACTCCGAGAACTCGCACGTACGGCGAAAGCATGATTGTCCGTCTTCGGAGAATCGACAGAGGTCGACGATTTCGAACAACCTGCGCACGCGCGCCGAGAAAGTATCCTCACCCGAACGCAAAGTTCGTGGAGTAGAGAAGAGAAGACGGTTACGGTTGAGCTTGAGGTACGGTTTTGTTTCAGAATCATCATGAGTTGCGCGTCCGCCTTCACGAAGCAGACGGAAGATATTGCAGCGAATCCTATGGTGAAAGGATCGGCGGGCGACTCCTGAGAGTCACGTTGACAGCTAGAGCATGACTCTTAAATTTCCGGCGAATCGACAACATTCAGTGATTCTGAAAATATCACGTACGCCGAAGACGTCAGTCATAGCTCGAGCTCGTTACGATGATCGGCGAATCGTTCATTTCACGGCCTTCTGAACGTTATCGACGGGCTCGATTTCAGGCTATCTCATTCCGCGCCCTCGTCTTTGAGAACTGCGGGAAAAATTCTCGACGATGCAATTGTTCGCTTCGTGACGGAAATTTGTTGTTTGCCGTCGATAACGCCCTCGCGCCGTAGACACGGCGGAGACAAATCCTATCGACCTGACGGCATTCGATATCGACCAAAGTGAAAACCGCAGGAATGAACGTCCGCAGCCGCGAGAAGTCGACGATATACATTCTCGCGATGAATTGTCATTCGTACGCGCGTTCTATACCGATACGTCAAAATCGGAATGGGCAGGTTAAAGAAATTCGTCATTACCCGATATCGCTAAGCGGAGGGTGTCGATTAACGGTCCGCATCTTTCAGTCTTCCAAAAGGCCGGAAGTCCGAATCCGTTCTCGTCGAGGAGACGGTACGGTTCCCATCGTAGTTTAAGGTCCAATAAGCGGGGCTACTCCGAGAACTCGCACGTACGGCGAAAGCAAGATTGTCCGTCTTCGGAGAATCGACAGAGGTCGACGATTTCGAAAAACCTGCGCACGCGCGCCGAGAAAGTATCCTCACCCGAACGCAAAGTTCGTGGAGTAGAGAAGAGAAGACGGTTACGGTTGAGCTTGAGGTACGGTTTTGTTTCAGAATCATCATGAGTTGCGCGTCCGCCTTCACGAAGCAGACGGAAGATATTGCAGCGAATCCTATGGTGAAAGGATCGGCGGGCGACTCCTGAGAGTCACGTTGACAGCTAGAGCATGTCTCTTAAATTTCCGGCGAATCGACAACATTCAGTGATTCTGAAAATATCGCGTACGCCGAAGACGTCAGTCATAGCTCGAGCTCGTTACGATGATCGGCGAATCGTTCATTTCACGGCCTTCTGAACGTTATCGACGGGCTCGATTTCAGGCTATCTCATTCCGCGCCCTCGTCTTTGAGAACTGCGGGAAAAATTCTCGACGATGCAATTGTTCGCTTCGTGACGGAAATTTGTTGTTTGCCGTCGATAACGCCCTCGCGCCGTAGACACGGCGGAGACAAATCCTATCGACCTGACGGCATTCGATATCGACCAAAGTGAAAACCGCAGGAATGAACGTCCGCAGCCGCGAGAAGTCGACGATATACATTCTCGCGATGAATTGTCATTCGTACGCGCGTTCTATACCGATACGTCAAAATCGGAATGGGCAGGTTAAAGAAATTCGTCATAACCCGATATCGCTAAGCGGAGGGTGTCGATTAACGGTCCGCATCTTTCAGTCTTCGAAAAGGCCGGAAGTCCGAATCCGTTCTCGTCGAGGAGACGGTACGGTTCCCATCGTAGTTTAAGGTCCAATAAGCGGGGCTACTCCGAGAACTCGCACGTACGGCGAAAGCATGATTGTCCGTCTTCGGAGAATCGACAGAGGTCGACGATTTCGAAAAACCTGCGCACGCGCGCCGAGAAAGTATCCTCACACGAACGCAAAGTTCGTGGAGTAGAGAAGAGAAGACGGTTACGGTTGAGCTTGAGGTACGGTTTTGTTTCAGAATCATCATGAGTTGCGCGTCCGCCTTCACGAAGCAGACGGAAGATATTGCAGCGAATCCTATGGTGAAAGGATCGGCGGGCGACTCCTGAGAGTCACGTTGACAGCTAGAGCATGTCTCTTAAATTTCCGGCGAATCGACAACATTCAGTGATTCTGAAAATATCGCGTACGCCGAAGACGTCAGTCATAGCTCGAGCTCGTTACGATGATCGGCGAATCGTTCATTTCACGGCCTTCTGAACGTTATCGACGGGCTCGATTTCAGGCTATCTCATTCCGCGCCCTCGTCTTTGAGAACTGCGGGAAAAATTCTCGACGATGCAATTGTTCGCTTCGTGACGGAAATTTGTTGTTTGCCGTCGATAACGCCCTCGCGCCGTAGACACGGCGGAGACAAATCCTATCGACCTGACGGCATTCGATATCGACCAAAGTGAAAACCGCAGGGGTGATCGTCCGCAGCCGCGAGAAATCGACGATACACATTCTCGCGATGAATTATCATTCCTACGCGCGTACTTTAAGGATATGTCAAAATCGGAATGGGCAGGTTAAAGAAATTCGTCATTACCCGATATCGCTAAGCGGAGGGTGTCGATTAACGGTCCGCATCTTTCAGTCTTCCAAAAGGCCGGAAGTCCGAATCCGTTCTCGTCGAGGAGACGGTACGGTTCCCATCGTAGTTTAAGGTCCAATAAGCGGGGCTACTCCGAGAACTCGCACGTACGGCGAAAGCATGATTGTCCGTCTTCGGAGAATCGACAGAGGTCGACGATTTCGAACAACCTGCGCACGCGCGCCGAGAAAGTATCCTCACCCGAACGCAAAGTTCGTGGAGTAGAGAAGAGAAGACGGTTACGGTTGAGCTTGAGGTACGGTTTTGTTTCAGAATCATCATGAGTTGCGCGTCCGCCTTCACGAAGCAGACGGAAGATATTGCAGCGAATCCTATGGTGAAAGGATCGGCGGGCGACTCCTGAGAGTCACGTTGACAGCTAGAGCATGACTCTTAAATTTCCGGCGAATCGACAACATTCAGTGATTCTGAAAATATCGCGTACGCCGAAGACGTCAGTCATAGCTCGAGCTCGTTACGATGATCGGCGAATCGTTCATTTCACGGCCTTCTGAACGTTATCGACGGGCTCGATTTCAGGCTATCTCATTCCGCGCCCTCGTCTTTGAGAACTGCGGGAAAAATTCTCGACGATGCAATTGTTCGCTTCGTGACGGAAATTTGTTGTTTGCCGTCGATAACGCCCTCGCGCCGTAGACACGGCGGAGACAAATCCTATCGACCTGACGGCATTCGATATCGACCAAAGTGAAAACCGCAGGAATGAACGTCCGCAGCCGCGAGAAGTCGACGATATACATTCTCGCGATGAATTGTCATTCGTACGCGCGTTCTATACCGATACGTCAAAATCGGAATGGGCAGGTTAAAGAAATTCGTCATTACCCGATATCGCTAAGCGGAGGGTGTCGATTAACGGTCCGCATCTTTCAGTCTTCCAAAAGGCCGGAAGTCCGAATCCGTTCTCGTCGAGGAGACGGTACGGTTCCCATCGTAGTTTAAGGTCCAATAAGCGGGGCTACTCCGAGAACTCGCACGTACGGCGAAAGCATGATTGTCCGTCTTCGGAGAATCGACAGAGGTCGACGATTTCGAACAACCTGCGCACGCGCGCCGAGAAAGTATCCTCACCCGAACGCAAAGTTCGTGGAGTAGAGAAGAGAAGACGGTTACGGTTGAGCTTGAGGTACGGTTTTGTTTCAGAATCATCATGAGTTGCGCGTCCGCCTTCACGAAGCAGACGGAAGATATTGCAGCGAATCCTATGGTGAAAGGATCGGCGGGCGACTCCTGAGAGTCACGTTGACAGCTAGAGCATGACTCTTAAATTTCCGGCGAATCGACAACATTCAGTGATTCTGAAAATATCACGTACGCCGAAGACGTCAGTCATAGCTCGAGCTCGTTACGATGATCGGCGAATCGTTCATTTCACGGCCTTCTGAACGTTATCGACGGGCTCGATTTCAGGCTATCTCATTCCGCGCCCTCGTCTTTGAGAACTGCGGGAAAAATTCTCGACGATGCAATTGTTCGCTTCGTGACGGAAATTTGTTGTTTGCCGTCGATAACGCCCTCGCGCCGTAGACACGGCGGAGACAAATCCTATCGACCTGACGGCATTCGATATCGACCAAAGTGAAAACCGCAGGAATGAACGTCCGCAGCCGCGAGAAGTCGACGATATACATTCTCGCGATGAATTGTCATTCGTACGCGCGTTCTATACCGATACGTCAAAATCGGAATGGGCAGGTTAAAGAAATTCGTCATTACCCGATATCGCTAAGCGGAGGGTGTCGATTAACGGTCCGCATCTTTCAGTCTTCCAAAAGGCCGGAAGTCCGAATCCGTTCTCGTCGAGGAGACGGTACGGCTCCCATCGTAGTTTAAGGTCCAATAAGCGGGGCTACTCCGAGAACTCGCACGTACGGCGAAAGCATGATTGTCCGTCTTCGGAGAATCGACAGAGGTCGACGATTTCGAAAAACCTGCGCACGCGCGCCAAGAAAGTATCCTCACCCGAACGCAAAGTTCGTGGAGTAGAGAAGAGAAGACGGTTACGGTTGAGCTTGAGGTACGGTTTTGTTTCAGAATCATCATGAGTTGCGCGTCCGCCTTCACGAAGCAGACGGAAGATATTGCAGCGAATCCTATGGTGAAAGGATCGGCGGGCGACTCCTGAGAGTCACGTTGACAGCTAGAGCATGTCTCTTAAATTTCCGGCGAATCGACAACATTCAGTGATTCTGAAAATATCGCGTACGCCGAAGACGTCAGTCATAGCTCGAGCTCGTTACGATGATCGGCGAATCGTTCATTTCACGGCCTTCTGAACGTTATCGACGGGCTCGATTTCAGGCTATCTCATTCCGCGCCCTCGTCTTTGAGAACTGCGGGAAAAATTCTCGACGATGCAATTGTTCGCTTCGTGACGGAAATTTGTTGTTTGCCGTCGATAACGCCCTCGCGCCGTAGACACGGCTGAGACAAATCCTATCGACCTGACGGCATTCGATATCGACCAAAGTGAAAACCGCAGGGGTGATCGTCCGCAGCCGCGAGAAATCGACGATACACATTCTCGCGATGAATTATCATTCCTACGCGCGTACTTTAAGGATACGTCCAGATCGGAATGGGCAAGGTAAAATTCTCTTTACTACGCGTTATCGCTAAGCTGAGGGTGTCGATTAACTATCGGCATATTTCAGTCTTCGAATCGGCCGAAAATCCGCATCCATTCTCGTCGAGGGGACGGTACGGTCCGCTTCGTAGTTAACGGTCCAATAAGCGCGGGCGAATCCGAGAACTCCAACGTACGGCGAAAGCATGATTGTCCGTCTTCGGAGAATCGACAGAGGTCGACGATTTCGAACAACCTGCGCACGCGCGCCGAGAAAGTATCCTCACCCGAACGCAAAGTTCGTGGAGTAGAGAAGAGAAGACGGTTACGGTTGAGCTTGAGGTACGGTTTTGTTTCAGAATCATCATGAGTTGCGCGTCCGCCTTCACGAAGCAGACGGAAGATATTGCAGCGAATCCTATGGTGAAAGGATCGGCGGGCGACTCCTGAGAGTCACGTTGACAGCTAGAGCATGACTCTTAAATTTCCGGCGAATCGACAACATTCAGTGATTCTGAAAATATCGCGTACGCCGAAGACGTCAGTCATAGCTCGAGCTCGTTACGATGATCGGCGAATCGTTCATTTCACGGCCTTCTGAACGTTATCGACGGGCTCGATTTCAGGCTATCTCATTCCGCGCCCTCGTCTTTGAGAACTGCGGGAAAAATTCTCGACGATGCAATTGTTCGCTTCGTGACGGAAATTTGTTGTTTGCCGTCGATAACGCCCTCGCGCCGTAGACACGGCGGAGACAAATCCTATCGACCTGACGGCATTCGATATCGACCAAAGTGAAAACCGCAGGGGTGATCGTCCGCAGCCGCGAGAAATCGACGATACACATTCTCGCGATGAATTATCATTCCTACGCGCGTACTTTAAGGATATGTCAAAATCGGAATGGGCAGGTTAAAGAAATTCGTCATTACCCGATATCGCTAAGCGGAGGGTGTCGATTAACGGTCCGCATCTTTCAGTCTTCCAAAAGGCCGGAAGTCCGAATCCGTTCTCGTCGAGGAGACGGTACGGTTCCCATCGTAGTTTAAGGTCCAATAAGCGGGGCTACTCCGAGAACTCGCACGTACGGCGAAAGCATGATTGTCCGTCTTCGGAGAATCGACAGAGGTCGACGATTTCGAACAACCTGCGCACGCGCGCCGAGAAAGTATCCTCACCCGAACGCAAAGTTCGTGGAGTAGAGAAGAGAAGACGGTTACGGTTGAGCTTGAGGTACGGTTTTGTTTCAGAATCATCATGAGTTGCGCGTCCGCCTTCACGAAGCAGACGGAAGATATTGCAGCGAATCCTATGGTGAAAGGATCGGCGGGCGACTCCTGAGAGTCACGTTGACAGCTAGAGCATGACTCTTAAATTTCCGGCGAATCGACAACATTCAGTGATTCTGAAAATATCGCGTACGCCGAAGACGTCAGTCATAGCTCGAGCTCGTTACGATGATCGGCGAATCGTTCATTTCACGGCCTTCTGAACGTTATCGACGGGCTCGATTTCAGGCTATCTCATTCCGCGCCCTCGTCTTTGAGAACTGCGGGAAAAATTCTCGACGATGCAATTGTTCGCTTCGTGACGGAAATTTGTTGTTTGCCGTCGATAACGCCCTCGCGCCGTAGACACGGCTGAGACAAATCCTATCGACCTGACGGCATTCGATATCGACCAAAGTGAAAACCGCAGGGGTGATCGTCCGCAGCCGCGAGAAATCGACGATACACATTCTCGCGATGAATTATCATTCCTACGCGCGTACTTTAAGGATACGTCCAGATCGGAATGGGCAAGGTAAAATTCTCTTTACTACGCGTTATCGCTAAGCTGAGGGTGTCGATTAACTATCGGCATATTTCAGTCTTCGAATCGGCCGAAAATCCGCATCCATTCTCGTCGAGGGGACGGTACGGTCCGCTTCGTAGTTAACGGTCCAATAAGCGCGGGCGAATCCGAGAACTCCAACGTACGGCGAAAGCATGATTGTCCGTCTTCGGAGAATCGACAGAGGTCGACGATTTCGAACAACCTGCGCACGCGCGCCGAGAAAGTATCCTCACCCGAACGCAAAGTTCGTGGAGTAGAGAAGAGAAGACGGTTACGGTTGAGCTTGAGGTACGGTTTTGTTTCAGAATCATCATGAGTTGCGCGTCCGCCTTCACGAAGCAGACGGAAGATATTGCAGCGAATCCTATGGTGAAAGGATCGGCGGGCGACTCCTGAGAGTCACGTTGACAGCTAGAGCATGACTCTTAAATTTCCGGCGAATCGACAACATTCAGTGATTCTGAAAATATCGCGTACGCCGAAGACGTCAGTCATAGCTCGAGCTCGTTACGATGATCGGCGAATCGTTCATTTCACGGCCTTCTGAACGTTATCGACGGGCTCGATTTCAGGCTATCTCATTCCGCGCCCTCGTCTTTGAGAACTGCGGGAAAAATTCTCGACGATGCAATTGTTCGCTTCGTGACGGAAATTTGTTGTTTGCCGTCGATAACGCCCTCGCGCCGTAGACACGGCGGAGACAAATCCTATCGACCTGACGGCATTCGATATCGACCAAAGTGAAAACCGCAGGAATGAACGTCCGCAGCCGCGAGAAGTCGACGATATACATTCTCGCGATGAATTGTCATTCGTACGCGCGTTCTATACCGATACGTCAAAATCGGAATGGGCAGGTTAAAGAAATTCGTCATTACCCGATATCGCTAAGCGGAGGGTGTCGATTAACGGTCCGCATCTTTCAGTCTTCCAAAAGGCCGGAAGTCCGAATCCGTTCTCGTCGAGGAGACGGTACGGTTCCCATCGTAGTTTAAGGTCCAATAAGCGGGGCTACTCCGAGAACTCGCACGTACGGCGAAAGCATGATTGTCCGTCTTCGGAGAATCGACAGAGGTCGACGATTTCGAACAACCTGCGCACGCGCGCCGAGAAAGTATCCTCACCCGAACGCAAAGTTCGTGGAGTAGAGAAGAGAAGACGGTTACGGTTGAGCTTGAGGTACGGTTTTGTTTCAGAATCATCATGAGTTGCGCGTCCGCCTTCACGAAGCAGACGGAAGATATTGCAGCGAATCCTATGGTGAAAGGATCGGCGGGCGACTCCTGAGAGTCACGTTGACAGCTAGAGCATGACTCTTAAATTTCCGGCGAATCGACAACATTCAGTGATTCTGAAAATATCACGTACGCCGAAGACGTCAGTCATAGCTCGAGCTCGTTACGATGATCGGCGAATCGTTCATTTCACGGCCTTCTGAACGTTATCGACGGGCTCGATTTCAGGCTATCTCATTCCGCGCCCTCGTCTTTGAGAACTGCGGGAAAAATTCTCGACGATGCAATTGTTCGCTTCGTGACGGAAATTTGTTGTTTGCCGTCGATAACGCCCTCGCGCCGTAGACACGGCGGAGACAAATCCTATCGACCTGACGGCATTCGATATCGACCAAAGTGAAAACCGCAGGAATGAACGTCCGCAGCCGCGAGAAGTCGACGATATACATTCTCGCGATGAATTGTCATTCGTACGCGCGTTCTATACCGATACGTCAAAATCGGAATGGGCAGGTTAAAGAAATTCGTCATTACCCGATATCGCTAAGCGGAGGGTGTCGATTAACGGTCCGCATCTTTCAGTCTTCCAAAAGGCCGGAAGTCCGAATCCGTTCTCGTCGAGGAGACGGTACGGCTCCCATCGTAGTTTAAGGTCCAATAAGCGGGGCTACTCCGAGAACTCGCACGTACGGCGAAAGCATGATTGTCCGTCTTCGGAGAATCGACAGAGGTCGACGATTTCGAAAAACCTGCGCACGCGCGCCAAGAAAGTATCCTCACCCGAACGCAAAGTTCGTGGAGTAGAGAAGAGAAGACGGTTACGGTTGAGCTTGAGGTACGGTTTTGTTTCAGAATCATCATGAGTTGCGCGTCCGCCTTCACGAAGCAGACGGAAGATATTGCAGCGAATCCTATGGTGAAAGGATCGGCGGGCGACTCCTGAGAGTCACGTTGACAGCTAGAGCATGTCTCTTAAATTTCCGGCGAATCGACAACATTCAGTGATTCTGAAAATATCGCGTACGCCGAAGACGTCAGTCATAGCTCGAGCTCGTTACGATGATCGGCGAATCGTTCATTTCACGGCCTTCTGAACGTTATCGACGGGCTCGATTTCAGGCTATCTCATTCCGCGCCCTCGTCTTTGAGAACTGCGGGAAAAATTCTCGACGATGCAATTGTTCGCTTCGTGACGGAAATTTGTTGTTTGCCGTCGATAACGCCCTCGCGCCGTAGACACGGCGGAGACAAATCCTATCGACCTGACGGCATTCGATATCGACCAAAGTGAAAACCGCAGGGGTGATCGTCCGCAGCCGCGAGAAATCGACGATACACATTCTCGCGATGAATTATCATTCCTACGCGCGTACTTTAAGGATATGTCAAAATCGGAATGGGCAGGTTAAAGAAATTCGTCATTACCCGATATCGCTAAGCGGAGGGTGTCGATTAACGGTCCGCATCTTTCAGTCTTCCAAAAGGCCGGAAGTCCGAATCCGTTCTCGTCGAGGAGACGGTACGGTTCCCATCGTAGTTTAAGGTCCAATAAGCGGGGCTACTCCGAGAACTCGCACGTACGGCGAAAGCATGATTGTCCGTCTTCGGAGAATCGACAGAGGTCGACGATTTCGAACAACCTGCGCACGCGCGCCGAGAAAGTATCCTCACCCGAACGCAAAGTTCGTGGAGTAGAGTGTAACGAAGTGATTTTCGTTACGTAGAATTTAATCGATTTGTTTCATTTATTTCGAGAGATTTCCTAACAGGAATGAAAGAATTATTACATCAAATCTATTCCGATGCATTTCAATCTCCGACCTATTTCAACTAAGTGATTTTCATCATTCAAGAATTGTCGAATTAATTATATTTCGTTTTGAGAAATTTCCTATCAAAAGGAATTATTCTATCATATTTATTTCGATGCATTTTCAGTTTACGTCCTATGTATAAAAACCATACTGTACTCGGCGGTTTATCGCTTATCGCAGTTTTTCACATGTTTACGGCGGTCTCGGAGATTGAATTGTATGAAAAACGGGTAAATGCGTGTTTACGTGACCCGCTGTATAATTCTTTCAGAGAACAAAGGAATTTGAATGAACCAATCAGGGAACCGTAAAACATCCTACTCTAGGAAATTTCTCGAAATTTTGGATATGTGACATCCCCACTTTTCCGAAGTTATAAAAGGACTTGTCCAGACGGAATGGGCAACTTTTTGAGAGTATTTCGAGCCGTCAAGTCTAGTCAGATTTTTGCTATTCCCGATTCAGTTCACTATTCTGCAATAATTAGTTATTAACATTTTTATCGTGTGAAATCCGACAATTATTTCAAGTAAATTTGGGAAGTAATTTAATCTTCAAATTTGACAACCGTATACAGTGAGTGAAAGTGGTGTTTTACCTGGTAAGAACCCTTTGGGCTTTAATCGGCTTTCCGTTTGATTTCTGTAGATTTTCCTGTGTTCCATTTCTATTTTCCGTTCAATACAAATCGGGTAATAGTGTAGCTGCATTATTTGGTATTCCGGTGGATAATTTTCGTGGTGTTTTCGGGAACGTTGTGGGGGACATTACCTACAACCTTAGTTCAATTGCCCTCCAATAGGGATTGAATTGAGGTGGTATTGAACCCAAGTTATCCTCGAATTATCTGGTTGTGTCCGACGCTCTGGGCTAAGCACGGGCGAAAGATACAGGCTGTGATTCGAGTTTGAATTAGCGAGACGTTTCTGAAATATCCGGTTTATTAATTTCGTGTGTTGGACTACTGCCGTTATATTTTAGCTGATAATTTTTGTAGTGTTTTCGGGAACGTTGTGGGGGACATTACCTGCAACCTTAGTTCAATTGCCCTCTCCAGGGGTTGAATTGAGGTGGTACTGGACCCAAGTTATTCCTCGAATTTTCTGTTTGTGTCCGACGCTCTGGGCTAAGCACGGGCGAAAGATACAGGCTGTGATTCGAGTTTGAATTAACGAGACGTTCCTGAAATAGACGGTTTGTTCATTCTATAATTCGGAGCACTAGCGTAATATTTTGGCAGGTCATTTGTGGATCGCTTTCGGGAACGTTGTAAGGTACATTGCCTACGACCTTTGTTCGATTGTCCTCCCATAGGGGTTGAATCAAGGTGGTACTGTACCTGAGTTATCCTCGAATTATCTGGTTGTATCCGACGCTCTGGGCTAAGCACGGGCGAAAGATACAGACGGTGATTCGGGTTTGAATTAGCGGAACGTTCCCGATAGTTCCTTTTAGTTTTACGGAGTGCCCTGTCGTCACGGCCTTGTATTTTGGTTAGTCATACTCGACAGTATTTTGGAGTAGATCGACATTATTTCCGGATTTTCCTCTTTTATTGGGTTGCGTCGAACGCCCTGGGCTAAGCTCGGGTGAACCATTCAACCTAGTATTAAGGGTTTGAACCGGTAATACGGACACGGAGGTACTGTCGATCTAGTTGGCCGTGACGTTTATAAATTGAAGTGGGTGCGCCCTTCAGGCCACACACTCATCGTTGTTTGAGGCATTTTGACCAACTTGTTTTCTTGGAACACAGGTCAATACCGTAGTCAAAGCCGGCCCTGCCTGTTTACTGCTTTCTCACTTGTATTTGCTCATTATATGCTCTCATTGTCCGTCATTCACCAATTTGTCGATACCGCCATTTTTCACCGCTTTTATCACCTGCTCTGCTCGCTCATCTCATTCCTCACTACCGTACACCGTTCTGCTTAGTTCAAGATTACATATTTCTGCTTTGTTAACATCTAACTGCATATTATTTCATTGCTTTGATCATTTCTTATATTGTGTAAATATTAATACTGTTCATATCATAATAAGTTGAGACACATTGACAATCAACATCAGACAGCTCTTTGTGTAAATATAATTGTGGTCAACAGTGTAAGTGACACCGTGAAAATTTGTAATATATCTGTACATACAGAGTGTGAGTTTCATTCCTGTGATATTGGTCTTCTCTACAAACAAAGAAATTACCACCAAGCAATCGCTAAGATCTTAGATTGCACCGAACCCTTCTCCAACTGTGTAAAGGCTACCTGGGAAGGACAGAGAAGTGTACGACAAGGAGTTGCAACCTTGGACCAAAATTTGCAACTGGCGCCCGAGAAAATAAATCAGAACCGTTTAGTCACACAAGCCCGAGAAAAGGTCGTCACAAGAGAAGAGAAGACGGTTACGGTTGAGCTTGAGGTACGGTTTTGTTTCAGAATCATCATGAGTTGCGCGTCCGCCTTCACGAAGCAGACGGAAGATATTGCAGCGAATCCTATGGTGAAAGGATCGGCGGGCGACTCCTGAGAGTCACGTTGACAGCTAGAGCATGACTCTTAAATTTCCGGCGAATCGACAACATTCAGTGATTCTGAAAATATCGCGTACGCCGAAGACGTCAGTCATAGCTCGAGCTCGTTACGATGATCGGCGAATCGTTCATTTCACGGCCTTCTGAACGTTATCGACGGGCTCGATTTCAGGCTATCTCATTCCGCGCCCTCGTCTTTGAGAACTGCGGGAAAAATTCTCGACGATGCAATTGTTCGCTTCGTGACGGAAATTTGTTGTTTGCCGTCGATAACGCCCTCGCGCCGTAGACACGGCGGAGACAAATCCTATCGACCTGACGGCATTCGATATCGACCAAAGTGAAAACCGCAGGAATGAACGTCCGCAGCCGCGAGAAGTCGACGATATACATTCTCGCGATGAATTGTCATTCGTACGCGCGTTCTATACCGATACGTCAAAATCGGAATGGGCAGGTTAAAGAAATTCGTCATTACCCGATATCGCTAAGCGGAGGGTGTCGATTAACGGTCCGCATCTTTCAGTCTTCCAAAAGGCCGGAAGTCCGAATCCGTTCTCGTCGAGGAGACGGTACGGTTCCCATCGTAGTTTAAGGTCCAATAAGCGGGGCTACTCCGAGAACTCGCACGTACGGCGAAAGCATGATTGTCCGTCTTCGGAGAATCGACAGAGGTCGACGATTTCGAACAACCTGCGCACGCGCGCCGAGAAAGTATCCTCACCCGAACGCAAAGTTCGTGGAGTAGAGAAGAGAAGACGGTTACGGTTGAGCTTGAGGTACGGTTTTGTTTCAGAATCATCATGAGTTGCGCGTCCGCCTTCACGAAGCAGACGGAAGATATTGCAGCGAATCCTATGGTGAAAGGATCGGCGGGCGACTCCTGAGAGTCACGTTGACAGCTAGAGCATGACTCTTAAATTTCCGGCGAATCGACAACATTCAGTGATTCTGAAAATATCACGTACGCCGAAGACGTCAGTCATAGCTCGAGCTCGTTACGATGATCGGCGAATCGTTCATTTCACGGCCTTCTGAACGTTATCGACGGGCTCGATTTCAGGCTATCTCATTCCGCGCCCTCGTCTTTGAGAACTGCGGGAAAAATTCTCGACGATGCAATTGTTCGCTTCGTGACGGAAATTTGTTGTTTGCCGTCGATAACGCCCTCGCGCCGTAGACACGGCGGAGACAAATCCTATCGACCTGACGGCATTCGATATCGACCAAAGTGAAAACCGCAGGAATGAACGTCCGCAGCCGCGAGAAGTCGACGATATACATTCTCGCGATGAATTGTCATTCGTACGCGCGTTCTATACCGATACGTCAAAATCGGAATGGGCAGGTTAAAGAAATTCGTCATTACCCGATATCGCTAAGCGGAGGGTGTCGATTAACGGTCCGCATCTTTCAGTCTTCCAAAAGGCCGGAAGTCTGAATCCGTTCTCGTCGAGGAGACGGTACGGCTCCCATCGTAGTTTAAGGTCCAATAAGCGGGGCTACTCCGAGAACTCGCACGTACGGCGAAAGCATGATTGTCCGTCTTCGGAGAATCGACAGAGGTCGACGATTTCGAAAAACCTGCGCACGCGCGCCAAGAAAGTATCCTCACCCGAACGCAAAGTTCGTGGAGTAGAGAAGAGAAGACGGTTACGGTTGAGCTTGAGGTACGGTTTTGTTTCAGAATCATCATGAGTTGCGCGTCCGCCTTCACGAAGCAGACGGAAGATATTGCAGCGAATCCTATGGTGAAAGGATCGGCGGGCGACTCCTGAGAGTCACGTTGACAGCTAGAGCATGTCTCTTAAATTTCCGGCGAATCGACAACATTCAGTGATTCTGAAAATATCGCGTACGCCGAAGACGTCAGTCATAGCTCGAGCTCGTTACGATGATCGGCGAATCGTTCATTTCACGGCCTTCTGAACGTTATCGACGGGCTCGATTTCAGGCTATCTCATTCCGCGCCCTCGTCTTTGAGAACTGCGGGAAAAATTCTCGACGATGCAATTGTTCGCTTCGTGACGGAAATTTGTTGTTTGCCGTCGATAACGCCCTCGCGCCGTAGACACGGCGGAGACAAATCCTATCGACCTGACGGCATTCGATATCGACCAAAGTGAAAACCGCAGGGGTGATCGTCCGCAGCCGCGAGAAATCGACGATACACATTCTCGCGATGAATTATCATTCCTACGCGCGTACTTTAAGGATATGTCAAAATCGGAATGGGCAGGTTAAAGAAATTCGTCATTACCCGATATCGCTAAGCGGAGGGTGTCGATTAACGGTCCGCATCTTTCAGTCTTCCAAAAGGCCGGAAGTCCGAATCCGTTCTCGTCGAGGAGACGGTACGGTTCCCATCGTAGTTTAAGGTCCAATAAGCGGGGCTACTCCGAGAACTCGCACGTACGGCGAAAGCATGATTGTCCGTCTTCGGAGAATCGACAGAGGTCGACGATTTCGAACAACCTGCGCACGCGCGCCGAGAAAGTATCCTCACCCGAACGCAAAGTTCGTGGAGTAGAGAAGAGAAGACGGTTACGGTTGAGCTTGAGGTACGGTTTTGTTTCAGAATCATCATGAGTTGCGCGTCCGCCTTCACGAAGCAGACGGAAGATATTGCAGCGAATCCTATGGTGAAAGGATCGGCGGGCGACTCCTGAGAGTCACGTTGACAGCTAGAGCATGACTCTTAAATTTCCGGCGAATCGACAACATTCAGTGATTCTGAAAATATCACGTACGCCGAAGACGTCAGTCATAGCTCGAGCTCGTTACGATGATCGGCGAATCGTTCATTTCACGGCCTTCTGAACGTTATCGACGGGCTCGATTTCAGGCTATCTCATTCCGCGCCCTCGTCTTTGAGAACTGCGGGAAAAATTCTCGACGATGCAATTGTTCGCTTCGTGACGGAAATTTGTTGTTTGCCGTCGATAACGCCCTCGCGCCGTAGACACGGCGGAGACAAATCCTATCGACCTGACGGCATTCGATATCGACCAAAGTGAAAACCGCAGGAATGAACGTCCGCAGCCGCGAGAAGTCGACGATATACATTCTCGCGATGAATTGTCATTCGTACGCGCGTTCTATACCGATACGTCAAAATCGGAATGGGCAGGTTAAAGAAATTCGTCATTACCCGATATCGCTAAGCGGAGGGTGTCGATTAACGGTCCGCATCTTTCAGTCTTCCAAAAGGCCGGAAGTCCGAATCTGTTCTCGTCGAGGAGACGGTACGGCTCCCATCGTAGTTTAAGGTCCAATAAGCGGGGCTACTCCGAGAACTCGCACGTACGGCGAAAGCATGATTGTCCGTCTTCGGAGAATCGACAGAGGTCGACGATTTCGAAAAACCTGCGCACGCGCGCCAAGAAAGTATCCTCACCCGAACGCAAAGTTCGTGGAGTAGAGAAGAGAAGACGGTTACGGTTGAGCTTGAGGTACGGTTTTGTTTCAGAATCATCATGAGTTGCGCGTCCGCCTTCACGAAGCAGACGGAAGATATTGCAGCGAATCCTATGGTGAAAGGATCGGCGGGCGACTCCTGAGAGTCACGTTGACAGCTAGAGCATGTCTCTTAAATTTCCGGCGAATCGACAACATTCAGTGATTCTGAAAATATCGCGTACGCCGAAGACGTCAGTCATAGCTCGAGCTCGTTACGATGATCGGCGAATCGTTCATTTCACGGCCTTCTGAACGTTATCGACGGGCTCGATTTCAGGCTATCTCATTCCGCGCCCTCGTCTTTGAGAACTGCGGGAAAAATTCTCGACGATGCAATTGTTCGCTTCGTGACGGAAATTTGTTGTTTGCCGTCGATAACGCCCTCGCGCCGTAGACACGGCGGAGACAAATCCTATCGACCTGACGGCATTCGATATCGACCAAAGTGAAAACCGCAGGGGTGATCGTCCGCAGCCGCGAGAAATCGACGATACACATTCTCGCGATGAATTATCATTCCTACGCGCGTACTTTAAGGATATGTCAAAATCGGAATGGGCAGGTTAAAGAAATTCGTCATTACCCGATATCGCTAAGCGGAGGGTGTCGATTAACGGTCCGCATCTTTCAGTCTTCCAAAAGGCCGGAAGTCCGAATCCGTTCTCGTCGAGGAGACGGTACGGTTCCCATCGTAGTTTAAGTTCCAATAAGCGGGGCTACTCCGAGAACTCGCACGTACGGCGAAAGCATGATTGTCCGTCTTCGGAGAATCGACAGAGGTCGACGATTTCGAACAACCTGCGCACGCGCGCCGAGAAAGTATCCTCACCCGAACGCAAAGTTCGTGGAGTAGAGAAGAGAAGACGGTTACGGTTGAGCTTGAGGTACGGTTTTGTTTCAGAATCATCATGAGTTGCGCGTCCGCCTTCACGAAGCAGACGGAAGATATTGCAGCGAATCCTATGGTGAAAGGATCGGCGGGCGACTCCTGAGAGTCACGTTGACAGCTAGAGCATGACTCTTAAATTTCCGGCGAATCGACAACATTCAGTGATTCTGAAAATATCACGTACGCCGAAGACGTCAGTCATAGCTCGAGCTCGTTACGATGATCGGCGAATCGTTCATTTCACGGCCTTCTGAACGTTATCGACGGGCTCGATTTCAGGCTATCTCATTCCGCGCCCTCGTCTTTGAGAACTGCGGGAAAAATTCTCGACGATGCAATTGTTCGCTTCGTGACGGAAATTTGTTGTTTGCCGTCGATAACGCCCTCGCGCCGTAGACACGGCGGAGACAAATCCTATCGACCTGACGGCATTCGATATCGACCAAAGTGAAAACCGCAGGAATGAACGTCCGCAGCCGCGAGAAGTCGACGATATACATTCTCGCGATGAATTGTCATTCGTACGCGCGTTCTATACCGATACGTCAAAATCGGAATGGGCAGGTTAAAGAAATTCGTCATTACCCGATATCGCTAAGCGGAGGGTGTCGATTAACGGTCCGCATCTTTCAGTCTTCCAAAAGGCCGGAAGTCCGAATCCGTTCTCGTCGAGGAGACGGTACGGCTCCCATCGTAGTTTAAGGTCCAATAAGCGGGGCTACTCCGAGAACTCGCACGTACGGCGAAAGCATGATTGTCCGTCTTCGGAGAATCGACAGAGGTCGACGATTTCGAAAAACCTGCGCACGCGCGCCAAGAAAGTATCCTCACCCGAACGCAAAGTTCGTGGAGTAGAGAAGAGAAGACGGTTACGGTTGAGCTTGAGGTACGGTTTTGTTTCAGAATCATCATGAGTTGCGCGTCCGCCTTCACGAAGCAGACGGAAGATATTGCAGCGAATCCTATGGTGAAAGGATCGGCGGGCGACTCCTGAGAGTCACGTTGACAGCTAGAGCATGTCTCTTAAATTTCCGGCGAATCGACAACATTCAGTGATTCTGAAAATATCGCGTACGCCGAAGACGTCAGTCATAGCTCGAGCTCGTTACGATGATCGGCGAATCGTTCATTTCACGGCCTTCTGAACGTTATCGACGGGCTCGATTTCAGGCTATCTCATTCCGCGCCCTCGTCTTTGAGAACTGCGGGAAAAATTCTCGACGATGCAATTGTTCGCTTCGTGACGGAAATTTGTTGTTTGCCGTCGATAACGCCCTCGCGCCGTAGACACGGCGGAGACAAATCCTATCGACCTGACGGCATTCGATATCGACCAAAGTGAAAACCGCAGGGGTGATCGTCCGCAGCCGCGAGAAATCGACGATACACATTCTCGCGATGAATTATCATTCCTACGCGCGTACTTTAAGGATATGTCAAAATCGGAATGGGCAGGTTAAAGAAATTCGTCATTACCCGATATCGCTAAGCGGAGGGTGTCGATTAACGGTCCGCATCTTTCAGTCTTCCAAAAGGCCGGAAGTCCGAATCCGTTCTCGTCGAGGAGACGGTACGGTTCCCATCGTAGTTTAAGGTCCAATAAGCGGGGCTACTCCGAGAACTCGCACGTACGGCGAAAGCATGATTGTCCGTCTTCGGAGAATCGACAGAGGTCGACGATTTCGAACAACCTGCGCACGCGCGCCGAGAAAGTATCCTCACCCGAACGCAAAGTTCGTGGAGTAGAGTGTAACGAAGTGATTTTCGTTACGTAGAATTTAATCGATTTGTTTCATTTATTTCGAGAGATTTCCTAACAGGAATGAAAGAATTATTACATCAAATCTATTCCGATGCATTTCAATCTCCGACCTATTTCAACTAAGTGATTTTCATCATTCAAGAATTGTCGAATTAATTATATTTCGTTTTGAGAAATTTCCTATCAAAAGGAATTATTCTATCATATTTATTTCGATGCATTTTCAGTTTACGTCCTATGTATAAAAACCATACTGTACTCGGCGGTTTATCGCTTATCGCAGTTTTTCACATGTTTACGGCGGTCTCGGAGATTGAATTGTATGAAAAACGGGTAAATGCGTGTTTACGTGACCCGCTGTATAATTCTTTCAGAGAACAAAGGAATTTGAATGAACCAATCAGGGAACCGTAAAACATCCTACTCTAGGAAATTTCTCGAAATTTTGGATATGTGACATCCCCACTTTTCCGAAGTTATAAAAGGACTTGTCCAGACGGAATGGGCAACTTTTTGAGAGTATTTCGAGCCGTCAAGTCTAGTCAGATTTTTGCTATTCCCGATTCAGTTCACTATTCTGCAATAATTAGTTATTAACATTTTTATCGTGTGAAATCCGACAATTATTTCAAGTAAATTTGGGAAGTAATTTAATCTTCAAATTTGACAACCGTATACAGTGAGTGAAAGTGGTGTTTTACCTGGTAAGAACCCTTTGGGCTTTAATCGGCTTTCCGTTTGATTTCTGTAGATTTTCCTGTGTTCCATTTCTATTTTCCGTTCAATACAAATCGGGTAATAGTGTAGCTGCATTATTTGGTATTCCGGTGGATAATTTTCGTGGTGTTTTCGGGAACGTTGTGGGGGACATTACCTACAACCTTAGTTCAATTGCCCTCCAATAGGGATTGAATTGAGGTGGTATTGAACCCAAGTTATCCTCGAATTATCTGGTTGTGTCCGACGCTCTGGGCTAAGCACGGGCGAAAGATACAGGCTGTGATTCGAGTTTGAATTAGCGAGACGTTTCTGAAATATCCGGTTTATTAATTTCGTGTGTTGGACTACTGCCGTTATATTTTAGCTGATAATTTTTGTAGTGTTTTCGGGAACGTTGTGGGGGACATTACCTGCAACCTTAGTTCAATTGCCCTCTCCAGGGGTTGAATTGAGGTGGTACTGGACCCAAGTTATTCCTCGAATTTTCTGTTTGTGTCCGACGCTCTGGGCTAAGCACGGGCGAAAGATACAGGCTGTGATTCGAGTTTGAATTAACGAGACGTTCCTGAAATAGACGGTTTGTTCATTCTATAATTCGGAGCACTAGCGTAATATTTTGGCAGGTCATTTGTGGATCGCTTTCGGGAACGTTGTAAGGTACATTGCCTACGACCTTTGTTCGATTGTCCTCCCATAGGGGTTGAATCAAGGTGGTACTGTACCTGAGTTATCCTCGAATTATCTGGTTGTATCCGACGCTCTGGGCTAAGCACGGGCGAAAGATACAGACGGTGATTCGGGTTTGAATTAGCGGAACGTTCCCGATAGTTCCTTTTAGTTTTACGGAGTGCCCTGTCGTCACGGCCTTGTATTTTGGTTAGTCATACTCGACAGTATTTTGGAGTAGATCGACATTATTTCCGGATTTTCCTCTTTTATTGGGTTGCGGGTGAACCATTCAACCTAGTATTAAGGGTTTGAACCGGTAATACGGACACGGAGGTACTGTCGATCTAGTTGGCCGTGACGTTTATAAATTGAAGTGGGTGCGCCCTTCAGGCCACACACTCATCGTTGTTTGAGGCATTTTGACCAACTTGTTTTCTTGGAACGCAGGTCAATACCGTAGTCAAAGCCGGCCCTGCCTGTTTACTGCTTTCTCACTTGTATTTGCTCATTATATGCTCTCATTGTCCGTCATTCACCAATTTGTCGATACCGCCATTTTTCACCGCTTTTATCACCTGCTCTGCTCGTTCATCTCATTCCTCACTACCGTACACCGTTCTGCTTAGTTCAAGATTACATATTTCTGCTTTGTTAACATCTAACTGCATATTATTTCATTGCTTTGATCATTTCTTATATTGTGTAAATATTAATACTGTTCATATCATAATAAGTTGAGACACATTGACAATCAACATCAGACAGCTCTTTGTGTAAATATAATTGTGGTCAACAGTGTAAGTGACACCGTGAAAATTTGTAATATATCTGTACATACAGAGTGTGAGTTTCATTCCTGTGATATTGGTCTTCTCTACAAACAAAGAAATTACCACCAAGCAATCGCTAAGATCTTAGATTGCACCGAACCCTTCTCCAACTGTGTAAAGGCTACCTGGGAAGGACAGAGAAGTGTACGACAAGGAGTTGCAACCTTGGACCAAAATTTGCAACTGGCGCCCGAGAAAATAAATCAGAACCGTTTAGTCACACAAGCCCGAGAAAAGGTCGTCACAAATTGGCGCCCGAGCAGGGACCTAATTTCTTTCGATAAGAGGCAGTGCAAAAGGAGAACTGAGGAGTAGAGGAGCAGACATGGAGGTGAATAGACTGAGGGCCGAGGAGTTGGTTTGGGAACTCGAAGCCCGAGGCTGCCAGGCCCATAGGACCGTCCATGAAAACCGTGCAGAACTGCGCAAGGTGTTAGCCAAGAAAGTACCGTTCCGTACCTTAGCCAGGAACCTTGAAGAGGAAATGGGCAGTGTTAACCGAATATTGGGTTGCCTGATTGAAGAAGTTAAAGAGTTCGACGAGGAAAATGCCGTTAATGAAGAATCCCGCATAAGGAGCCGATTGGTCCATGTCCAGAACCGTATTGGCCAGATCAAACCGACGTCGATTGAGGGACAAGACATGTTGGACGATCTGAAGGGTGTCGTAAATCAAGTTTACGAGATGCTGGAGGATGCTAAGACCTTGGCCGAGGTTAGGCAGGGTGGTCCAGAACCATTGGGAGAGTTCAGTGGGGAATCAGGACGAGCTGAGGTCACTTCCCGGAGGGAACAGGAAGTCGAGCTGATTACTTTTGAAGAACCCCGGGAACTTAGTCGTCAGGAGACGGGAATTGAGGACCTCCCTACCGCCGGATCCGTTCAGCAGGAAACCCAACGGACTGGATTGTCCGTTGACTTTTTCCAACGACTGAGGGAACGAGCTTGCGAAGCTGTCCGAAGACGACTGGACCTCACTAGTCCTCTGCGTAGTCGAATCCGAAGGAGTAGGCCCGTCGCGGCCGAATCTACCAGGAGGATATCTTTTCCATTCTTGGCACCAGAGGAATCAGAATGCTCGTTTAACGCCGAAACTGAAACCTTGCTTCGACCAGACCCCGTCGACAGGACCGTGGATGACAGAGCACTGAACCGGAGGACACACAAACCCCACCGGAGCTGTTCAACAGAAGCCAGTCAGATCGATCAGGTGTGTAGTGGAACCGACACCAATGCCGCAAATAACCGTCTGGCCGACCACCCGTCCGTCCCCGTCTACAAATGGCATATTCATTTCGATGGAACCACTAGCGTGAACACCTTCCTGGAAGAGCTGGAACAACTGGCAGAAACCAGGAAAGTCAGCCACCGACACATGTTCGAATCCATCTTCGAACTGCTGAGGGGTGATGCGAAGGACTGGTACGTCCCGAGGAGAGGTTCGTTCAGGGATTGGAACGACTTCAAGGAACAACTACGTGAAGCTTTCCTCCCCCCGGACTATGAGGAAAACCTCTTGGATGAAATTAGGAAACGAACGCAGGGCAAGGAGGAAAAACTTTTACAGTTCGTTACCAGGATGCAGAACTTATTCCTGAAATTGACCGCCAGACGCCCGTCCGAAGAAGATCAGATCCTCATGATCAAGAAGCGTCTGTTACCATCCCTCCAAACGGCACTGGCTTTCCAAGAAACGAAGACGTACAAACAGCTATTGGATAAGGGAAGGGTGTTCGAGCTAGTTCAGTGGCAGGCCGACAATTATGTGCCACCTCCGGACCGAAAAGGATTCATCGACGAACCTCACCTGGTGTACCAAAGACCGCAGCCGAAACCTTCCAAAAGCCCAGCCGTAAACGCCGCATATCAGGCGGAGAACCCGCCCATAACGCCGTCTTTGCCTCCGACACAGTCGCTGTCTCAGGCCGTTGAACCGAAAGGGGTGAAGAAGGAGCCAAGTTCCGATGAGGTTAGGTCTCCAGAAACTAAGTCACTGGGACTTAAGAGGGTTCAGTTCAAGGACTCTGGAATCCAATGCTGGCGATGTGGAAAGACCGGACACATGAGGAGAGAGTGCCGATCTTCGCCTAGGCTGTTCTGTTCTCGATGTGGACGACAGGGGATCCTGTCGAGAGACTGCAGGTGTTCGGAAAACTAGAACGGAGCTGCCTTGGCCAGGGGAGAAGGCAGTTCCCATCTCAAACTTCCCCAAGAGAACCGAAACAGTCGGCCCGAGAGAACCGTCCGATAGTCATCGTTCACATAGGACATGAACCTTTCCGTGCCTTGCTGGATACCGGAGCATCGAGGTCTTTTTTGAGTGAAAAGACGGCTAGAAAATGCAGAAACGCAGGGATAACCCCGATCCGAGTTAACGAGATGTCGGCTACCGTAGCCGATGGGAACTGCGTTGCTGTCAAAGAAGTTTTTGAGCCGAAATTGAAAATTGGAAGTCAACTGATAGCGGCACGATTGTTTCTGGTCCCACAACTACCTATGGACCTAATCTTAGGTATGGACCTGCTGTCTTCTCACGATTTTAGAATCGACTTCCGTACGACACAATGTTTCCTGGGAAAGGAACCGTTAACTAGTCCTCTGAAACCGTCGACCGTACCACTGAATGTACTTTCTGAGGACCGGTTACCCCACCAACTGGAATCATGTCTGCCTGAAGACGTGGTGTTATGTCCGTGGTACGCAAGAAAGTACCAAGAAGTTTCGAAAGACCCAGATTTGTTCCCGGATTACCGTATTCAAGATGGAGAGTTGTATCGACATTTCTGGAGCTCTAATGACTACACCGAACCAGAAATGGGGACGCCTTGGAAACTTTGCATACCGACCGAAAACCGTCAATCCATACTTCAGGAGAACCACGACGAACCAGTAGCTGGTCATATGGGGATTGCCAAAACCATCTCCAGGGTGGCCCAGAATTACTACTGGCCCGGGATGTTCCGTGAAGTGGCGAAATACGTCAGAAAATGCCAGCAGTGCCAAAAGTATAAGGTTAGCCAGCAGAAACCGTCAGGGAAAATGCAACCCTATACGATCAGTGAACCATGGAATACCGTGAGCACCGACCTGATTGGCCCACTTCCTCGTTCCAAGAAGGGTAATACCTTCCTTGTTATGTTTCAAGACCGTTTCTCCAAGTGGATCGAGTGCAGGCCCCTCCGGGCGGCCACCGGCAAGGGAGTGTTCCAGGCTTTTTACGATCAAGTAGTGCTGAAATTTGGATGTCCCAAGACCGTGATCAGCGACAATGGATCCCAATACGATGGAAGATTGTTCAAGGGAAACCTCAAGGACATGGGAATCCGTCATCGATTCGCACCCGTATATTCGCCTCAGTGCAACCCCGTTGAAAGGGCGAACCGGACCATCAAAACGATGATAGCCCAGTTTTGCAAAGGAGATCATCGTAATTGGGACGAACACGTAGGAGAATTGGCTTTCGCCTTGAATTCGGCGAAACATGAGTCAACAGGGTTCACACCAGCGTTCCTGAATTTTGGAAGGGAACTCCGGTCACCGGAAACCAACCGTAGGTTTCAGTCAGTTAACGGGAGCAGTGGAGAGCCCGTTGAAGAACCCACCGTACGAGGCGTGACCCAATACGCTGAGCGTGTCAAGCGACTCCGGGAAACTCATGAGTTCGTTCGAATTCAGCTGGCGAAAGCGTTCAACCAACAAAGTAGCTACTACAATCTGCGGAGGAGAGAATGGTCATGCAGGATAGGAGATAGGGTTTGGCGCCGTGAACACCCACTATCTTCGGCGGCGGACGGCTTTGCATCTAAGTTGGCCGCCAAATACTCCGGACCGTATACCGTTGTAAGAGTTGTGTCCCCAGTGGTTTACAAACTCAAGGACACGTCTGGAAAATACGTCAGAAATATTTACGTAAAAGATCTCAAACCGTTCCGTGGAGATGAAAGTCTTGATGAGTCATCGACGAGCACAAATAACCCGTAATCCGTTAACCCCAGAGAGCATATAAATCCGTACCGCCGTTTATTGCCTTCGCAAGAAGGAGCCGCCTGTCCGTCTGTCATCCTGGTTGTTGGAAGTTCAGAACGTCCCGAAAAGCTCAGTAGCTAAGAGACTGTATACGTAATTATTAGTATTTTTCAGATTAGGATCCCGACCGGAGTGTCATACGCAAGAACTGAAGCCCAAGGACCAAGGTAGTAGCGATCCATCAAACAAGTCCGGCCAAAGTCTAGGGGGTCACTCCGACGTCGAAATTTCCGCAACTAGTGACGCTGCAGCCAGGAGTTCCTTCAGTATTTTGCTGATAGGTGTAGGGTGACAGAGCAGGGGTGAGAAGGTGATGCTAGAAAAGAAAACCTTCAGTTTTCTTTTCTTTTGGAGGAAAGGGGGGTGTGTAACGAAGTGATTTTCGTTACGTAGAATTTAATCGATTTGTTTCATTTATTTCGAGAGATTTCCTAACAGGAATGAAAGAATTATTACATCAAATCTATTCCGATGCATTTCAATCTCCGACCTATTTCAACTAAGTGATTTTCATCATTCAAGAATTGTCGAATTAATTATATTTCGTTTTGAGAAATTTCCTATCAAAAGGAATTATTCTATCATATTTATTTCGATGCATTTTCAGTTTACGTCCTATGTATAAAAACCATACTGTACTCGGCGGTTTATCGCTTATCGCAGTTTTTCACATGTTTACGGCGGTCTCGGAGATTGAATTGTATGAAAAACGGGTAAATGCGTGTTTACGTGACCCGCTGTATAATTCTTTCAGAGAACAAAGGAATTTGAATGAACCAATCAGGGAACCGTAAAACATCCTACTCTAGGAAATTTCTCGAAATTTTGGATATGTGACATCCCCACTTTTCCGAAGTTATAAAAGGACTTGTCCAGACGGAATGGGCAACTTTTTGAGAGTATTTCGAGCCGTCAAGTCTAGTCAGATTTTTGCTATTCCCGATTCAGTTCACTATTCTGCAATAATTAGTTATTAACATTTTTATCGTGTGAAATCCGACAATTATTTCAAGTAAATTTGGGAAGTAATTTAATCTTCAAATTTGACAACCGTATACAGTGAGTGAAAGTGGTGTTTTACCTGGTAAGAACCCTTTGGGCTTTAATCGGCTTTCCGTTTGATTTCTGTAGATTTTCCTGTGTTCCATTTCTATTTTCCGTTCAATACAAATCGGGTAATAGTGTAGCTGCATTATTTGGTATTCCGGTGGATAATTTTCGTGGTGTTTTCGGGAACGTTGTGGGGGACATTACCTACAACCTTAGTTCAATTGCCCTCCAATAGGGATTGAATTGAGGTGGTATTGAACCCAAGTTATCCTCGAATTATCTGGTTGTGTCCGACGCTCTGGGCTAAGCACGGGCGAAAGATACAGGCTGTGATTCGAGTTTGAATTAGCGAGACGTTTCTGAAATATCCGGTTTATTAATTTCGTGTGTTGGACTACTGCCGTTATATTTTAGCTGATAATTTTTGTAGTGTTTTCGGGAACGTTGTGGGGGACATTACCTGCAACCTTAGTTCAATTGCCCTCTCCAGGGGTTGAATTGAGGTGGTACTGGACCCAAGTTATTCCTCGAATTTTCTGTTTGTGTCCGACGCTCTGGGCTAAGCACGGGCGAAAGATACAGGCTGTGATTCGAGTTTGAATTAACGAGACGTTCCTGAAATAGACGGTTTGTTCATTCTATAATTCGGAGCACTAGCGTAATATTTTGGCAGGTCATTTGTGGATCGCTTTCGGGAACGTTGTAAGGTACATTGCCTACGACCTTTGTTCGATTGTCCTCCCATAGGGGTTGAATCAAGGTGGTACTGTACCTGAGTTATCCTCGAATTATCTGGTTGTATCCGACGCTCTGGGCTAAGCACGGGCGAAAGATACAGACGGTGATTCGGGTTTGAATTAGCGGAACGTTCCCGATAGTTCCTTTTAGTTTTACGGAGTGCCCTGTCGTCACGGCCTTGTATTTTGGTTAGTCATACTCGACAGTATTTTGGAGTAGATCGACATTATTTCCGGATTTTCCTCTTTTATTGGGTTGCGTCGAACGCCCTGGGCTAAGCTCGGGTGAACCATTCAACCTAGTATTAAGGGTTTGAACCGGTAATACGGACACGGAGGTACTGTCGATCTAGTTGGCCGTGACGTTTATAAATTGAAGTGGGTGCGCCCTTCAGGCCACACACTCATCGTTGTTTGAGGCATTTTGACCAACTTGTTTTCTTGGAACACAGGTCAATACCGTAGTCAAAGCCGGCCCTGCCTGTTTACTGCTTTCTCACTTGTATTTGCTCATTATATGCTCTCATTGTCCGTCATTCACCAATTTGTCGATACCGCCATTTTTCACCGCTTTTATCACCTGCTCTGCTCGCTCATCTCATTCCTCACTACCGTACACCGTTCTGCTTAGTTCAAGATTACATATTTCTGCTTTGTTAACATCTAACTGCATATTATTTCATTGCTTTGATCATTTCTTATATTGTGTAAATATTAATACTGTTCATATCATAATAAGTTGAGACACATTGACAATCAACATCAGACAGCTCTTTGTGTAAATATAATTGTGGTCAACAGTGTAAGTGACACCGTGAAAATTTGTAATATATCTGTACATACAGAGTGTGAGTTTCATTCCTGTGATATTGGTCTTCTCTACAAACAAAGAAATTACCACCAAGCAATCGCTAAGATCTTAGATTGCACCGAACCCTTCTCCAACTGTGTAAAGGCTACCTGGGAAGGACAGAGAAGTGTACGACAAGGAGTTGCAACCTTGGACCAAAATTTGCAACTGGCGCCCGAGAAAATAAATCAGAACCGTTTAGTCACACAAGCCCGAGAAAAGGTCGTCACAAGAGAAGAGAAGACGGTTACGGTTGAGCTTGAGGTACGGTTTTGTTTCAGAATCATCATGAGTTGCGCGTCCGCCTTCACGAAGCAGACGGAAGATATTGCAGCGAATCCTATGGTGAAAGGATCGGCGGGCGACTCCTGAGAGTCACGTTGACAGCTAGAGCATGACTCTTAAATTTCCGGCGAATCGACAACATTCAGTGATTCTGAAAATATCGCGTACGCCGAAGACGTCAGTCATAGCTCGAGCTCGTTACGATGATCGGCGAATCGTTCATTTCACGGCCTTCTGAACGTTATCGACGGGCTCGATTTCAGGCTATCTCATTCCGCGCCCTCGTCTTTGAGAACTGCGGGAAAAATTCTCGACGATGCAATTGTTCGCTTCGTGACGGAAATTTGTTGTTTGCCGTCGATAACGCCCTCGCGCCGTAGACACGGCGGAGACAAATCCTATCGACCTGACGGCATTCGATATCGACCAAAGTGAAAACCGCAGGAATGAACGTCCGCAGCCGCGAGAAGTCGACGATATACATTCTCGCGATGAATTGTCATTCGTACGCGCGTTCTATACCGATACGTCAAAATCGGAATGGGCAGGTTAAAGAAATTCGTCATTACCCGATATCGCTAAGCGGAGGGTGTCGATTAACGGTCCGCATCTTTCAGTCTTCCAAAAGGCCGGAAGTCCGAATCCGTTCTCGTCGAGGAGACGGTACGGTTCCCATCGTAGTTTAAGGTCCAATAAGCGGGGCTACTCCGAGAACTCGCACGTACGGCGAAAGCATGATTGTCCGTCTTCGGAGAATCGACAGAGGTCGACGATTTCGAACAACCTGCGCACGCGCGCCGAGAAAGTATCCTCACCCGAACGCAAAGTTCGTGGAGTAGAGAAGAGAAGACGGTTACGGTTGAGCTTGAGGTACGGTTTTGTTTCAGAATCATCATGAGTTGCGCGTCCGCCTTCACGAAGCAGACGGAAGATATTGCAGCGAATCCTATGGTGAAAGGATCGGCGGGCGACTCCTGAGAGTCGCGTTGACAGCTAGAGCATGACTCTTAAATTTCCGGCGAATCGACAACATTCAGTGATTCTGAAAATATCACGTACGCCGAAGACGTCAGTCATAGCTCGAGCTCGTTACGATGATCGGCGAATCGTTCATTTCACGGCCTTCTGAACGTTATCGACGGGCTCGATTTCAGGCTATCTCATTCCGCGCCCTCGTCTTTGAGAACTGCGGGAAAAATTCTCGACGATGCAATTGTTCGCTTCGTGACGGAAATTTGTTGTTTGCCGTCGATAACGCCCTCGCGCCGTAGACACGGCGGAGACAAATCCTATCGACCTGACGGCATTCGATATCGACCAAAGTGAAAACCGCAGGAATGAACGTCCGCAGCCGCGAGAAGTCGACGATATACATTCTCGCGATGAATTGTCATTCGTACGCGCGTTCTATACCGATACGTCAAAATCGGAATGGGCAGGTTAAAGAAATTCGTCATTACCCGATATCGCTAAGCGGAGGGTGTCGATTAACGGTCCGCATCTTTCAGTCTTCCAAAAGGCCGGAAGTCCGAATCCGTTCTCGTCGAGGAGACGGTACGGCTCCCATCGTAGTTTAAGGTCCAATAAGCGGGGCTACTCCGAGAACTCGCACGTACGGCGAAAGCATGATTGTCCGTCTTCGGAGAATCGACAGAGGTCGACGATTTCGAAAAACCTGCGCACGCGCGCCAAGAAAGTATCCTCACCCGAACGCAAAGTTCGTGGAGTAGAGAAGAGAAGACGGTTACGGTTGAGCTTGAGGTACGGTTTTGTTTCAGAATCATCATGAGTTGCGCGTCCGCCTTCACGAAGCAGACGGAAGATATTGCAGCGAATCCTATGGTGAAAGGATCGGCGGGCGACTCCTGAGAGTCACGTTGACAGCTAGAGCATGTCTCTTAAATTTCCGGCGAATCGACAACATTCAGTGATTCTGAAAATATCGCGTACGCCGAAGACGTCAGTCATAGCTCGAGCTCGTTACGATGATCGGCGAATCGTTCATTTCACGGCCTTCTGAACGTTATCGACGGGCTCGATTTCAGGCTATCTCATTCCGCGCCCTCGTCTTTGAGAACTGCGGGAAAAATTCTCGACGATGCAATTGTTCGCTTCGTGACGGAAATTTGTTGTTTGCCGTCGATAACGCCCTCGCGCCGTAGACACGGCGGAGACAAATCCTATCGACCTGACGGCATTCGATATCGACCAAAGTGAAAACCGCAGGGGTGATCGTCCGCAGCCGCGAGAAATCGACGATACACATTCTCGCGATGAATTATCATTCCTACGCGCGTACTTTAAGGATATGTCAAAATCGGAATGGGCAGGTTAAAGAAATTCGTCATTACCCGATATCGCTAAGCGGAGGGTGTCGATTAACGGTCCGCATCTTTCAGTCTTCCAAAAGGCCGGAAGTCCGAATCCGTTCTCGTCGAGGAGACGGTACGGTTCCCATCGTAGTTTAAGGTCCAATAAGCGGGGCTACTCCGAGAACTCGCACGTACGGCGAAAGCATGATTGTCCGTCTTCGGAGAATCGACAGAGGTCGACGATTTCGAACAACCTGCGCACGCGCGCCGAGAAAGTATCCTCACCCGAACGCAAAGTTCGTGGAGTAGAGAAGAGAAGACGGTTACGGTTGAGCTTGAGGTACGGTTTTGTTTCAGAATCATCATGAGTTGCGCGTCCGCCTTCACGAAGCAGACGGAAGATATTGCAGCGAATCCTATGGTGAAAGGATCGGCGGGCGACTCCTGAGAGTCACGTTGACAGCTAGAGCATGACTCTTAAATTTCCGGCGAATCGACAACATTCAGTGATTCTGAAAATATCACGTACGCCGAAGACGTCAGTCATAGCTCGAGCTCGTTACGATGATCGGCGAATCGTTCATTTCACGGCCTTCTGAACGTTATCGACGGGCTCGATTTCAGGCTATCTCATTCCGCGCCCTCGTCTTTGAGAACTGCGGGAAAAATTCTCGACGATGCAATTGTTCGCTTCGTGACGGAAATTTGTTGTTTGCCGTCGATAACGCCCTCGCGCCGTAGACACGGCGGAGACAAATCCTATCGACCTGACGGCATTCGATATCGACCAAAGTGAAAACCGCAGGAATGAACGTCCGCAGCCGCGAGAAGTCGACGATATACATTCTCGCGATGAATTGTCATTCGTACGCGCGTTCTATACCGATACGTCAAAATCGGAATGGGCAGGTTAAAGAAATTCGTCATTACCCGATATCGCTAAGCGGAGGGTGTCGATTAACGGTCCGCATCTTTCAGTCTTCCAAAAGGCCGGAAGTCCGAATCCGTTCTCGTCGAGGAGACGGTACGGCTCCCATCGTAGTTTAAGGTCCAATAAGCGGGGCTACTCCGAGAACTCGCACGTACGGCGAAAGCATGATTGTCCGTCTTCGGAGAATCGACAGAGGTCGACGATTTCGAAAAACCTGCGCACGCGCGCCAAGAAAGTATCCTCACCCGAACGCAAAGTTCGTGGAGTAGAGAAGAGAAGACGGTTACGGTTGAGCTTGAGGTACGGTTTTGTTTCAGAATCATCATGAGTTGCGCGTCCGCCTTCACGAAGCAGACGGAAGATATTGCAGCGAATCCTATGGTGAAAGGATCGGCGGGCGACTCCTGAGAGTCACGTTGACAGCTAGAGCATGTCTCTTAAATTTCCGGCGAATCGACAACATTCAGTGATTCTGAAAATATCGCGTACGCCGAAGACGTCAGTCATAGCTCGAGCTCGTTACGATGATCGGCGAATCGTTCATTTCACGGCCTTCTGAACGTTATCGACGGGCTCGATTTCAGGCTATCTCATTCCGCGCCCTCGTCTTTGAGAACTGCGGGAAAAATTCTCGACGATGCAATTGTTCGCTTCGTGACGGAAATTTGTTGTTTGCCGTCGATAACGCCCTCGCGCCGTAGACACGGCGGAGACAAATCCTATCGACCTGACGGCATTCGATATCGACCAAAGTGAAAACCGCAGGGGTGATCGTCCGCAGCCGCGAGAAATCGACGATACACATTCTCGCGATGAATTATCATTCCTACGCGCGTACTTTAAGGATATGTCAAAATCGGAATGGGCAGGTTAAAGAAATTCGTCATTACCCGATATCGCTAAGCGGAGGGTGTCGATTAACGGTCCGCATCTTTCAGTCTTCCAAAAGGCCGGAAGTCCGAATCCGTTCTCGTCGAGGAGACGGTACGGTTCCCATCGTAGTTTAAGGTCCAATAAGCGGGGCTACTCCGAGAACTCGCACGTACGGCGAAAGCATGATTGTCCGTCTTCGGAGAATCGACAGAGGTCGACGATTTCGAACAACCTGCGCACGCGCGCCGAGAAAGTATCCTCACCCGAACGCAAAGTTCGTGGAGTAGAGAAGAGAAGACGGTTACGGTTGAGCTTGAGGTACGGTTTTGTTTCAGAATCATCATGAGTTGCGCGTCCGCCTTCACGAAGCAGACGGAAGATATTGCAGCGAATCCTATGGTGAAAGGATCGGCGGGCGACTCCTGAGAGTCACGTTGACAGCTAGAGCATGACTCTTAAATTTCCGGCGAATCGACAACATTCAGTGATTCTGAAAATATCACGTACGCCGAAGACGTCAGTCATAGCTCGAGCTCGTTACGATGATCGGCGAATCGTTCATTTCACGGCCTTCTGAACGTTATCGACGGGCTCGATTTCAGGCTATCTCATTCCGCGCCCTCGTCTTTGAGAACTGCGGGAAAAATTCTCGACGATGCAATTGTTCGCTTCGTGACGGAAATTTGTTGTTTGCCGTCGATAACGCCCTCGCGCCGTAGACACGGCGGAGACAAATCCTATCGACCTGACGGCATTCGATATCGACCAAAGTGAAAACCGCAGGAATGAACGTCCGCAGCCGCGAGAAGTCGACGATATACATTCTCGCGATGAATTGTCATTCGTACGCGCGTTCTATACCGATACGTCAAAATCGGAATGGGCAGGTTAAAGAAATTCGTCATTACCCGATATCGCTAAGCGGAGGGTGTCGATTAACGGTCCGCATCTTTCAGTCTTCCAAAAGGCCGGAAGTCCGAATCCGTTCTCGTCGAGGAGACGGTACGGCTCCCATCGTAGTTTAAGGTCCAATAAGCGGGGCTACTCCGAGAACTCGCACGTACGGCGAAAGCATGATTGTCCGTCTTCGGAGAATCGACAGAGGTCGACGATTTCGAAAAACCTGCGCACGCGCGCCAAGAAAGTATCCTCACCCGAACGCAAAGTTCGTGGAGTAGAGAAGAGAAGACGGTTACGGTTGAGCTTGAGGTACGGTTTTGTTTCAGAATCATCATGAGTTGCGCGTCCGCCTTCACGAAGCAGACGGAAGATATTGCAGCGAATCCTATGGTGAAAGGATCGGCGGGCGACTCCTGAGAGTCACGTTGACAGCTAGAGCATGTCTCTTAAATTTCCGGCGAATCGACAACATTCAGTGATTCTGAAAATATCGCGTACGCCGAAGACGTCAGTCATAGCTCGAGCTCGTTACGATGATCGGCGAATCGTTCATTTCACGGCCTTCTGAACGTTATCGACGGGCTCGATTTCAGGCTATCTCATTCCGCGCCCTCGTCTTTGAGAACTGCGGGAAAAATTCTCGACGATGCAATTGTTCGCTTCGTGACGGAAATTTGTTGTTTGCCGTCGATAACGCCCTCGCGCCGTAGACACGGCGGAGACAAATCCTATCGACCTGACGGCATTCGATATCGACCAAAGTGAAAACCGCAGGGGTGATCGTCCGCAGCCGCGAGAAATCGACGATACACATTCTCGCGATGAATTATCATTCCTACGCGCGTACTTTAAGGATATGTCAAAATCGGAATGGGCAGGTTAAAGAAATTCGTCATTACCCGATATCGCTAAGCGGAGGGTGTCGATTAACGGTCCGCATCTTTCAGTCTTCCAAAAGGCCGGAAGTCCGAATCCGTTCTCGTCGAGGAGACGGTACGGTTCCCATCGTAGTTTAAGGTCCAATAAGCGGGGCTACTCCGAGAACTCGCACGTACGGCGAAAGCATGATTGTCCGTCTTCGGAGAATCGACAGAGGTCGACGATTTCGAACAACCTGCGCACGCGCGCCGAGAAAGTATCCTCACCCGAACGCAAAGTTCGTGGAGTAGAGAAGAGAAGACGGTTACGGTTGAGCTTGAGGTACGGTTTTGTTTCAGAATCATCATGAGTTGCGCGTCCGCCTTCACGAAGCAGACGGAAGATATTGCAGCGAATCCTATGGTGAAAGGATCGGCGGGCGACTCCTGAGAGTCACGTTGACAGCTAGAGCATGACTCTTAAATTTCCGGCGAATCGACAACATTCAGTGATTCTGAAAATATCGCGTACGCCGAAGACGTCAGTCATAGCTCGAGCTCGTTACGATGATCGGCGAATCGTTCATTTCACGGCCTTCTGAACGTTATCGACGGGCTCGATTTCAGGCTATCTCATTCCGCGCCCTCGTCTTTGAGAACTGCGGGAAAAATTCTCGACGATGCAATTGTTCGCTTCGTGACGGAAATTTGTTGTTTGCCGTCGATAACGCCCTCGCGCCGTAGACACGGCTGAGACAAATCCTATCGACCTGACGGCATTCGATATCGACCAAAGTGAAAACCGCAGGGGTGATCGTCCGCAGCCGCGAGAAATCGACGATACACATTCTCGCGATGAATTATCATTCCTACGCGCGTACTTTAAGGATACGTCCAGATCGGAATGGGCAAGGTAAAATTCTCTTTACTACGCGTTATCGCTAAGCTGAGGGTGTCGATTAACTATCGGCATATTTCAGTCTTCGAATCGGCCGAAAATCCGCATCCATTTTCGTCGAGGGGACGGTACGGTCCGCTTCGTAGTTAACGGTCCAATAAGCGCGGGCGAATCCGAGAACTCCAACGTACGGCGAAAGCATGATTGTCCGTCTTCGGAGAATCGACAGAGGTCGACGATTTCGAACAACCTGCGCACGCGCGCCGAGAAAGTATCCTCACCCGAACGCAAAGTTCGTGGAGTAGAGAAGAGAAGACGGTTACGGTTGAGCTTGAGGTACGGTTTTGTTTCAGAATCATCATGAGTTGCGCGTCCGCCTTCACGAAGCAGACGGAAGATATTGCAGCGAATCCTATGGTGAAAGGATCGGCGGGCGACTCCTGAGAGTCACGTTGACAGCTAGAGCATGACTCTTAAATTTCCGGCGAATCGACAACATTCAGTGATTCTGAAAATATCGCGTACGCCGAAGACGTCAGTCATAGCTCGAGCTCGTTACGATGATCGGCGAATCGTTCATTTCACGGCCTTCTGAACGTTATCGACGGGCTCGATTTCAGGCTATCTCATTCCGCGCCCTCGTCTTTGAGAACTGCGGGAAAAATTCTCGACGATGCAATTGTTCGCTTCGTGACGGAAATTTGTTGTTTGCCGTCGATAACGCCCTCGCGCCGTAGACACGGCGGAGACAAATCCTATCGACCTGACGGCATTCGATATCGACCAAAGTGAAAACCGCAGGAATGAACGTCCGCAGCCGCGAGAAGTCGACGATATACATTCTCGCGATGAATTGTCATTCGTTCGCGCGTTCTATACCGATACGTCAAAATCGGAATGGGCAGGTTAAAGAAATTCGTCATTACCCGATATCGCTAAGCGGAGGGTGTCGATTAACGGTCCGCATCTTTCAGTCTTCCAAAAGGCCGGAAGTCCGAATCCGTTCTCGTCGAGGAGACGGTACGGCTCCCATCGTAGTTTAAGGTCCAATAAGCGGGGCTACTCCGAGAACTCGCACGTACGGCGAAAGCATGATTGTCCGTCTTCGGAGAATCGACAGAGGTCGACGATTTCGAAAAACCTGCGCACGCGCGCCAAGAAAGTATCCTCACCCGAACGCAAAGTTCGTGGAGTAGAGAAGAGAAGACGGTTACGGTTGAGCTTGAGGTACGGTTTTGTTTCAGAATCATCATGAGTTGCGCGTCCGCCTTCACGAAGCAGACGGAAGATATTGCAGCGAATCCTATGGTGAAAGGATCGGCGGGCGACTCCTGAGAGTCACGTTGACAGCTAGAGCATGTCTCTTAAATTTCCGGCGAATCGACAACATTCAGTGATTCTGAAAATATCGCGTACGCCGAAGACGTCAGTCATAGCTCGAGCTCGTTACGATGATCGGCGAATCGTTCATTTCACGGCCTTCTGAACGTTATCGACGGGCTCGATTTCAGGCTATCTCATTCCGCGCCCTCGTCTTTGAGAACTGCGGGAAAAATTCTCGACGATGCAATTGTTCGCTTCGTGACGGAAATTTGTTGTTTGCCGTCGATAACGCCCTCGCGCCGTAGACACGGCGGAGACAAATCCTATCGACCTGACGGCATTCGATATCGACCAAAGTGAAAACCGCAGGGGTGATCGTCCGCAGCCGCGAGAAATCGACGATACACATTCTCGCGATGAATTATCATTCCTACGCGCGTACTTTAAGGATATGTCAAAATCGGAATGGGCAGGTTAAAGAAATTCGTCATTACCCGATATCGCTAAGCGGAGGGTGTCGATTAACGGTCCGCATCTTTCAGTCTTCCAAAAGGCCGGAAGTCCGAATCCGTTCTCGTCGAGGAGACGGTACGGTTCCCATCGTAGTTTAAGGTCCAATAAGCGGGGCTACTCCGAGAACTCGCACGTACGGCGAAAGCATGATTGTCCGTCTTCGGAGAATCGACAGAGGTCGACGATTTCGAACAACCTGCGCACGCGCGCCGAGAAAGTATCCTCACCCGAACGCAAAGTTCGTGGAGTAGAGAAGAGAAGACGGTTACGGTTGAGCTTGAGGTACGGTTTTGTTTCAGAATCATCATGAGTTGCGCGTCCGCCTTCACGAAGCAGACGGAAGATATTGCAGCGAATCCTATGGTGAAAGGATCGGCGGGCGACTCCTGAGAGTCACGTTGACAGCTAGAGCATGACTCTTAAATTTCCGGCGAATCGACAACATTCAGTGATTCTGAAAATATCGCGTACGCCGAAGACGTCAGTCATAGCTCGAGCTCGTTACGATGATCGGCGAATCGTTCATTTCACGGCCTTCTGAACGTTATCGACGGGCTCGATTTCAGGCTATCTCATTCCGCGCCCTCGTCTTTGAGAACTGCGGGAAAAATTCTCGACGATGCAATTGTTCGCTTCGTGACGGAAATTTGTTGTTTGCCGTCGATAACGCCCTCGCGCCGTAGACACGGCTGAGACAAATCCTATCGACCTGACGGCATTCGATATCGACCAAAGTGAAAACCGCAGGGGTGATCGTCCGCAGCCGCGAGAAATCGACGATACACATTCTCGCGATGAATTATCATTCCTACGCGCGTACTTTAAGGATACGTCCAGATCGGAATGGGCAAGGTAAAATTCTCTTTACTACGCGTTATCGCTAAGCTGAGGGTGTCGATTAACTATCGGCATATTTCAGTCTTCGAATCGGCCGAAAATCCGCATCCATTTTCGTCGAGGGGACGGTACGGTCCGCTTCGTAGTTAACGGTCCAATAAGCGCGGGCGAATCCGAGAACTCCAACGTACGGCGAAAGCATGATTGTCCGTCTTCGGAGAATCGACAGAGGTCGACGATTTCGAACAACCTGCGCACGCGCGCCGAGAAAGTATCCTCACCCGAACGCAAAGTTCGTGGAGTAGAGAAGAGAAGACGGTTACGGTTGAGCTTGAGGTACGGTTTTGTTTCAGAATCATCATGAGTTGCGCGTCCGCCTTCACGAAGCAGACGGAAGATATTGCAGCGAATCCTATGGTGAAAGGATCGGCGGGCGACTCCTGAGAGTCACGTTGACAGCTAGAGCATGACTCTTAAATTTCCGGCGAATCGACAACATTCAGTGATTCTGAAAATATCGCGTACGCCGAAGACGTCAGTCATAGCTCGAGCTCGTTACGATGATCGGCGAATCGTTCATTTCACGGCCTTCTGAACGTTATCGACGGGCTCGATTTCAGGCTATCTCATTCCGCGCCCTCGTCTTTGAGAACTGCGGGAAAAATTCTCGACGATGCAATTGTTCGCTTCGTGACGGAAATTTGTTGTTTGCCGTCGATAACGCCCTCGCGCCGTAGACACGGCGGAGACAAATCCTATCGACCTGACGGCATTCGATATCGACCAAAGTGAAAACCGCAGGGGTGATCGTCCGCAGCCGCGAGAAATCGACGATACACATTCTCGCGATGAATTATCATTTCTACGCGCGTACTTTAAGGATATGTCAAAATCGGAATGGGCAGGTTAAAGAAATTCGTCATTACCCGATATCGCTAAGCGGAGGGTGTCGATTAACGGTCCGCATCTTTCAGTCTTCCAAAAGGCCGGAAGTCCGAATCCGTTCTCGTCGAGGAGACGGTACGGTTCCCATCGTAGTTTAAGGTCCAATAAGCGGGGCTACTCCGAGAACTCGCACGTACGGCGAAAGCATGATTGTCCGTCTTCGGAGAATCGACAGAGGTCGACGATTTCGAACAACCTGCGCACGCGCGCCGAGAAAGTATCCTCACCCGAACGCAAAGTTCGTGGAGTAGAGAAGAGAAGACGGTTACGGTTGAGCTTGAGGTACGGTTTTGTTTCAGAATCATCATGAGTTGCGCGTCCGCCTTCACGAAGCAGACGGAAGATATTGCAGCGAATCCTATGGTGAAAGGATCGGCGGGCGACTCCTGAGAGTCACGTTGACAGCTAGAGCATGACTCTTAAATTTCCGGCGAATCGACAACATTCAGTGATTCTGAAAATATCGCGTACGTTGAAGACGTCAGTCATAGCTCGAGCTCGTTACGATGATCGGCGAATCGTTCATTTCACGGCCTTCTGAACGTTATCGACGGGCTCGATTTCAGGCTATCTCATTCCGCGCCCTCGTCTTTGAGAACTGCGGGAAAAATTCTCGACGATGCAATTGTTCGCTTCGTGACGGAAATTTGTTGTTTGCCGTCGATAACGCCCTCGCGCCGTAGACACGGCTGAGACAAATCCTATCGACCTGACGGCATTCGATATCGACCAAAGTGAAAACCGCAGGGGTGATCGTCCGCAGCCGCGAGAAATCGACGATACACATTCTCGCGATGAATTATCATTCCTACGCGCGTACTTTAAGGATACGTCCAGATCGGAATGGGCAAGGTAAAATTCTCTTTACTACGCGTTATCGCTAAGCTGAGGGTGTCGATTAACTATCGGCATATTTCAGTCTTCGAATCGGCCGAAAATCCGCATCCATTCTCGTCGAGGGGACGGTACGGTCCGCTTCGTAGTTAACGGTCCAATAAGCGCGGGCGACTCCGAGAACTCCAACGAACGGCGAAAGCATGATTGTCCGTCTTCGGAGAATCGACAGAGGTCGACGATTTCGAACAACCTGCGCACGCGCGCCGAGAAAGTATCCTCACCCGAACGCAAAGTTCGTGGAGTAGAGAAGAGAAGACGGTTACGGTTGAGCTTGAGGTACGGTTTTGTTTCAGAATCATCATGAGTTGCGCGTCCGCCTTCACGAAGCAGACGGAAGATATTGCAGCGAATCCTATGGTGAAAGGATCGGCGGGCGACTCCTGAGAGTCACGTTGACAGCTAGAGCATGACTCTTAAATTTCCGGCGAATCGACAACATTCAGTGATTCTGAAAATATTGCGTACGCCGAAGACGTCAGTCATAGCTCGAGCTCGTTACGATGATCGGCGAATCGTTCATTTCACGGCCTTCTGAACGTTATCGACGGGCTCGATTTCAGGCTATCTCATTCCGCGCCCTCGTCTTTGAGAACTGCGGGAAAAATTCTCGACGATGCAATTGTTCGCTTCGTGACGGAAATTTGTTGTTTGCCGTCGATAACGCCCTCGCGCCGTAGACACGGCGGAGACAAATCCTATCGACCTGACGGCATTCGATATCGACCAAAGTGAAAACCGCAGGAATGAACGTCCGCAGCCGCGAGAAGTCGACGATATACATTCTCGCGATGAATTGTCATTCGTACGCGCGTTCTATACCGATACGTCAAAATCGGAATGGGCAGGTTAAAGAAATTCGTCATTACCCGATATCGCTAAGCGGAGGGTGTCGATTAACGGTCCGCATCTTTCAGTCTTCCAAAAGGCCGGAAGTCCGAATCCGTTCTCGTCGAGGAGACGGAACGGTTCCCATCGTAGTTTAAGGTCCAATAAGCGGGGCTACTCCGAGAACTCGCACGTACGGCGAAAGCATGATTGTCCGTCTTCGGAGAATCGACAGAGGTCGACGATTTCGAACAACCTGCGCACGCGCGCCGAGAAAGTATCCTCACCCGAACGCAAAGTTCGTGGAGTAGAGAAGAGAAGACGGTTACGGTTGAGCTTGAGGTACGGTTTTGTTTCAGAATCATCATGAGTTGCGCGTCCGCCTTCACGAAGCAGACGGAAGATATTGCAGCGAATCCTATGGTGAAAGGATCGGCGGGCGACTGCTGAGAGTCACGTTGACAGCTAGAGCATGACTCTTAAATTTCCGGCGAATCGACAACATTCAGTGATTCTGAAAATATCGCGTACGCCGAAGACGTCAGTCATAGCTCGAGCTCGTTACGATGATCGGCGAATCGTTCATTTCACGGCCTTCTGAACGTTATCTACGGGCTCGATTTCAGGCTATCTCATTCCGCGCCCTCGTCTTTGAGAACTGCGGGAAAAATTCTCGACGATGCAATTGTTCGCTTCGTGACGGAAATTTGTTGTTTGCCGTCGATAACGCCCTCGCGCCGTAGACACGGCGTAGACAAATCCTATCGACCTGACGGCATTCGATATCGACCAAAGTGAAAACCGCAGGGGTGATCGTCCGCAGCCGCGGGAAATCGACGATACACATTCTCGCGATGAATTATCATTCCTAAGCGCGTACTTTAAGGATACGTCCAGATCGGAATGGGCAAGGTAAAATTCTCTTTACTACGCGTTATCGCTAAGCTGAGGGTGTCGATTAACTATCGGCATATTTCAGTCTTCGAATCGGCCGAAAATCCGCATCCATTCTCGTCGAGGGGACGGTACGGTCCGCTTCGTAGTTAACGGTCCAATAAGCGCGGGCGACTCCGAGAACTCCAACGTACGGCGAAAGCATGATTGTCCGTCTTCGGAGAATCGACAGAGGTCGACGATTTCGAACAACCTGCGCACGCGCGCCGAGAAAGTATCCTCACCCGAACGCAAAGTTCGTGGAGTAGAGAAGAGAAGACGGTTACGGTTGAGCTTGAGGTACGGTTTTGTTTCAGAATCATCATGAGTTGCGCGTCCGCCTTCACGAAGCAGACGGAAGATATTGCAGCGAATCCTATGGTGAAAGGATCGGCGGGCGACTCCTGAGAGTCACGTTGACAGCTAGAGCATGACTCTTAAATTTCCGGCGAATCGACAACATTCAGTGATTCTGAAAATATCGCGTACGCCGAAGACGTCAGTCATAGCTCGAGCTCGTTACGATGATCGGCGAATCGTTCATTTCACGGCCTTCTGAACGTTATCGACGGGCTCGATTTCAGGCTATCTCATTCCGCGCCCTCGTCTTTGAGAACTGCGGGAAAAATTCTCGACGATGCAATTGTTCGCTTCGTGACGGAAATTTGTTGTTTGCCGTCGATAACGCCCTCGCGCCGTAGACACGGCGGAGACAAATCCTATCGACCTGACGGCATTCGATATCGACCAAAGTGAAAACCGCAGGAATGAACGTCCGCAGCCGCGAGAAGTCGACGATATACATTCTCGCGATGAATTGTCATTCGTACGCGCGTTCTATACCGATACGTCAAAATCGGAATGGGCAGGTTAAAGAAATTCGTCATTACCCGATATCGCTAAGCGGAGGGTGTCGATTAACGGTCCGCATCTTTCAGTCTTCGAAAAGGCCGGAAGTCCGAATCCGTTCTCGTCGAGGAGACGGTACGGTTCCCATCGTAGTTTAAGGTCCAATAAGCGGGGCTACTCCGAGAACTCGCACGTACGGCGAAAGCATGATTGTCCGTCTTCGGAGAATCGACAGAGGTCGACGATTTCGAACAACCTGCGCACGCGCGCCGAGAAAGTATCCTCACCCGAACGCAAAGTTCGTGGAGTAGAGAAGAGAAGACGGTTACGGTTGAGCTTGAGGTACGGTTTTGTTTCAGAATCATCATGAGTTGCGCGTCCGCCTTCACGAAGCAGACGAAAGATATTGCAGCGAATCCTATGGTGAAAGGATCGGCGGGCGACTGCTGAGAGTCACGTTGACAGCTAGAGCATGACTCTTAAATTTCCGGCGAATCGACAACATTCAGTGATTCTGAAAATATCGCGTACGCCGAAGACGTCAGTCATAGCTCGAGCTCGTTACGATGATCGGCGAATCGTTCATTTCACGGCCTTCTGAACGTTATCTACGGGCTCGATTTCAGGCTATCTCATTCCGCGCCCTCGTCTTTGAGAACTGCGGGAAAAATTCTCGACGATGCAATTGTTCGCTTCGTGACGGAAATTTGTTGTTTGCCGTCGATAACGCCCTCGCGCCGTAGACACGGCGTAGACAAATCCTATCGACCTGACGGCATTCGATATCGACCAAAGTGAAAACCGCAGGGGTGATCGTCCGCAGCCGCGGGAAATCGACGATACACATTCTCGCGATGAATTATCATTCCTACGCGCGTACTTTAAGGATACGTCCAGATCGGAATGGGCAAGGTAAAATTCTCTTTACTACGCGTTATCGCTAAGCTGAGGGTGTCGATTAACTATCGGCATATTTCAGTCTTCGAATCGGCCGAAAATCCGCATCCATTCTCGTCGAGGGGACGGTACGGTCCGCTTCGTAGTTAACGGTCCAATAAGCGCGGGCGACTCCGAGAACTCCAACGTACGGCGAAAGCATGATTGTCCGTCTTCGGAGAATCGACAGAGGTCGACGATTTCGAACAACCTGCGCACGCGCGCCGAGAAAGTATCCTCACCCGAACGCAAAGTTCGTGGAGTAGAGAAGAGAAGACGGTTACGGTTGAGCTTGAGGTACGGTTTTGTTTCAGAATCATCATGAGTTGCGCGTCCGCCTTCACGAAGCAGACGGAAGATATTGCAGCGAATCCTATGGTGAAAGGATCGGCGGGCGACTCCTGAGAGTCACGTTGACAGCTAGAGCATGACTCTTAAATTTCCGGCGAATCGACAACATTCAGTGATTCTGAAAATATCGCGTACGCCGAAGACGTCAGTCATAGCTCGAGCTCGTTACGATGATCGGCGAATCGTTCATTTCACGGCCTTCTGAACGTTATCGACGGGCTCGATTTCAGGCTATCTCATTCCGCGCCCTCGTCTTTGAGAACTGCGGGAAAAATTCTCGACGATGCAATTGTTCGCTTCGTGACGGAAATTTGTTGTTTGCCGTCGATAACGCCCTCGCGCCGTAGACACGGCGGAGACAAATCCTATCGACCTGACGGCATTCGATATCGACCAAAGTGAAAACCGCAGGAATGAACGTCCGCAGCCGCGAGAAGTCGACGATATACATTCTCGCGATGAATTGTCATTCGTACGCGCGTTCTATACCGATACGTCAAAATCGGAATGGGCAGGTTAAAGAAATTCGTCATTACCCGATATCGCTAAGCGGAGGGTGTCGATTAACGGTCCGCATCTTTCAGTCTTCGAAAAGGCCGGAAGTCCGAATCCGTTCTCGTCGAGGAGACGGTACGGTTCCCATCGTAGTTTAAGGTCCAATAAGCGGGGCTACTCCGAGAACTCGCACGTACGGCGAAAGCATGATTGTCCGTCTTCGGAGAATCGACAGAGGTCGACGATTTCGAACAACCTGCGCACGCGCGCCGAGAAAGTATCCTCACCCGAACGCAAAGTTCGTGGAGTAGAGAAGAGAAGACGGTTACGGTTGAGCTTGAGGTACGGTTTTGTTTCAGAATCATCATGAGTTGCGCGTCCGCCTTCACGAAGCAGACGAAAGATATTGCAGCGAATCCTATGGTGAAAGGATCGGCGGGCGACTGCTGAGAGTCACGTTGACAGCTAGAGCATGACTCTTAAATTTCCGGCGAATCGACAACATTCAGTGATTCTGAAAATATCGCGTACGCCGAAGACGTCAGTCATAGCTCGAGCTCGTTACGATGATCGGCGAATCGTTCATTTCACGGCCTTCTGAACGTTATCTACGGGCTCGATTTCAGGCTATCTCATTCCGCGCCCTCGTCTTTGAGAACTGCGGGAAAAATTCTCGACGATGCAATTGTTCGCTTCGTGACGGAAATTTGTTGTTTGCCGTCGATAACGCCCTCGCGCCGTAGACACGGCGTAGACAAATCCTATCGACCTGACGGCATTCGATATCGACCAAAGTGAAAACCGCAGGGGTGATCGTCCGCAGCCGCGGGAAATCGACGATACACATTCTCGCGATGAATTATCATTCCTACGCGCGTACTTTAAGGATACGTCCAGATCGGAATGGGCAAGGTAAAATTCTCTTTACTACGCGTTATCGCTAAGCTGAGGGTGTCGATTAACTATCGGCATATTTCAGTCTTCGAATCGGCCGAAAATCCGCATCCATTCTCGTCGAGGGGACGGTACGGTCCGCTTCGTAGTTAACGGTCCAATAAGCGCGGGCGACTCCGAGAACTCCAACGTACGGCGAAAGCATGATTGTCCGTCTTCGGAGAATCGACAGAGGTCGACGATTTCGAACAACCTGCGCACGCGCGCCGAGAAAGTATCCTCACCCGAACGCAAAGTTCGTGGAGTAGAGAAGAGAAGACGGTTACGGTTGAGCTTGAGGTACGGTTTTGTTTCAGAATCATCATGAGTTGCGCGTCCGCCTTCACGAAGCAGACGGAAGATATTGCAGCGAATCCTATGGTGAAAGGATCGGCGGGCGACTCCTGAGAGTCACGTTGACAGCTAGAGCATGACTCTTAAATTTCCGGCGAATCGACAACATTCAGTGATTCTGAAAATATCGCGTACGCCGAAGACGTCAGTCATAGCTCGAGCTCGTTACGATGATCGGCGAATCGTTCATTTCACGGCCTTCTGAACGTTATCGACGGGCTCGATTTCAGGCTATCTCATTCCGCGCCCTCGTCTTTGAGAACTGCGGGAAAAATTCTCGACGATGCAATTGTTCGCTTCGTGACGGAAATTTGTTGTTTGCCGTCGATAACGCCCTCGCGCCGTAGACACGGCGGAGACAAATCCTATCGACCTGACGGCATTCGATATCGACCAAAGTGAAAACCGCAGGAATGAACGTCCGCAGCCGCGAGAAGTCGACGATATACATTCTCGCGATGAATTGTCATTCGTACGCGCGTTCTATACCGATACGTCAAAATCGGAATGGGCAGGTTAAAGAAATTCGTCATTACCCGATATCGCTAAGCGGAGGGTGTCGATTAACGGTCCGCATCTTTCAGTCTTCCAAAAGGCCGGAAGTCCGAATCCGTTCTCGTCGAGGAGACGGTACGGTTCCCATCGTAGTTTAAGGTCCAATAAGCGGGGCTACTACGAGAACTCGCACGTACGGCGAAAGCATGATTGTCCGTCTTCGGAGAATCGACAGAGGTCGACGATTTCGAACAACCTGCGCACGCGCGCCGAGAAAGTATCCTCACCCGAACGCAAAGTTCGTGGAGTAGAGAAGAGAAGACGGTTACGGTTGAGCTTGAGGTACGGTTTTGTTTCAGAATCATCATGAGTTGCGCGTCCGCCTTCACGAAGCAGACGGAAGATATTGCAGCGAATCCTATGGTGAAAGGATCGGCGGGCGACTGCTGAGAGTCACGTTGACAGCTAGAGCATGACTCTTAAATTTCCGGCGAATCGACAACATTCAGTGATTCTGAAAATATCGCGTACGCCGAAGACGTCAGTCATAGCTCGAGCTCGTTACGATGATCGGCGAATCGTTCATTTCACGGCCTTCTGAACGTTATCGACGGGCTCGATTTCAGGCTATCTCATTCCGCGCCCTCGTCTTTGAGAACTGCGGGAAAAATTCTCGACGATGCAATTGTTCGCTTCGTGACGGAAATTTGTTGTTTGCCGTCGATAACGCCCTCGCGCCGTAGACACGGCGTAGACAAATCCTATCGACCTGACGGCATTCGATATCGACCAAAGTGAAAACCGCAGGGGTGATCGTCCGCAGCCGCGAGAAATCGACGATACACATTCTCGCGATGAATTATCATTCCTACGCGCGTACTTTAAGGATACGTCCAGATCGGAATGGGCAAGGTAAAATTCTCTTTACTACGCGTTATCGCTAAGCTGAGGGTGTCGATTAACTATCGGCATATTTCAGTCTTCGAATCGGCCGAAAATCCGCATCCATTCTCGTCGAGGGGACGGTACGGTCCGCTTCGTAGTTAACGGTCCAATAAGCGCGGGCGACTCCGAGAACTCCAACGTACGGCGAAAGCATGATTGTCCGTCTTCGGAGAATCGACAGAGGTCGACGATTTCGAACAACCTGCGCACGCGCGCCGAGAAAGTATCCTCACCCGAACGCAAAGTTCGTGGAGTAGAGAAGAGAAGACGGTTACGGTTGAGCTTGAGGTACGGTTTTGTTTCAGAATCATCATGAGTTGCGCGTCCGCCTTCACGAAGCAGACGGAAGATATTGCAGCGAATCCTATGGTGAAAGGATCGGCGGGCGACTCCTGAGAGTCACGTTGACAGCTAGAGCATGACTCTTAAATTTCCGGCGAATCGACAACATTCAGTGATTCTGAAAATATCGCGTACGCCGAAGACGTCAGTCATAGCTCGAGCTCGTTACGATGATCGGCGAATCGTTCATTTCACGGCCTTCTGAACGTTATCGACGGGCTCGATTTCAGGCTATCTCATTCCGCGCCCTCGTCTTTGAGAACTGCGGGAAAAATTCTCGACGATGCAATTGTTCGCTTCGTGACGGAAATTTGTTGTTTGCCGTCGATAACGCCCTCGCGCCGTAGACACGGCGGAGACAAATCCTATCGACCTGACGGCATTCGATATCGACCAAAGTGAAAACCGCAGGAATGAACGTCCGCAGCCGCGAGAAGTCGACGATATACATTCTCGCGATGAATTGTCATTCGTACGCGCGTTCTATACCGATACGTCAAAATCGGAATGGGCAGGTTAAAGAAATTCGTCATTACCCGATATCGCTAAGCGGAGGGTGTCGATTAACGGTCCGCATCTTTCAGTCTTCCAAAAGGCCGGAAGTCCGAATCCGTTCTCGTCGAGGAGACGGTACGGTTCCCATCGTAGTTTAAGGTCCAATAAGCGGGGCTACTCCGAGAACTCGCACGTACGGCGAAAGCATGATTGTCCGTCTTCGGAGAATCGACAGAGGTCGACGATTTCGAACAACCTGCGCACGCGCGCCGAGAAAGTATCCTCACCCGAACGCAAAGTTCGTGGAGTAGAGAAGAGAAGACGGTTACGGTTGAGCTTGAGGTACGGTTTTGTTTCAGAATCATCATGAGTTGCGCGTCCGCCTTCACGAAGCAGACGGAAGATATTGCAGCGAATCCTATGGTGAAAGGATCGGCGGGCGACTGCTGAGAGTCACGTTGACAGCTAGAGCATGACTCTTAAATTTCCGGCGAATCGACAACATTCAGTGATTCTGAAAATATCGCGTACGCCGAAGACGTCAGTCATAGCTCGAGCTCGTTACGATGATCGGCGAATCGTTCATTTCACGGCCTTCTGAACGTTATCGACGGGCTCGATTTCAGGCTATCTCATTCCGCGCCCTCGTCTTTGAGAACTGCGGGAAAAATTCTCGACGATGCAATTGTTCGCTTCGTGACGGAAATTTGTTGTTTGCCGTCGATATCGCCCTCGCGCCGTAGACACGGCGTAGACAAATCCTATCGACCTGACGGCATTCGATATCGACCAAAGTGAAAACCGCAGGGGTGATCGTCCGCAGCCGCGAGAAATCGACGATACACATTCTCGCGATGAATTATCATTCCTACGCGCGTACTTTAAGGATACGTCCAGATCGGAATGGGCAAGGTAAAATTCTCTTTACTACGCGTTATCGCTAAGCTGAGGGTGTCGATTAACTATCGGCATATTTCAGTCTTCGAATCGGCCGAAAATCCGCATCCATTCTCGTCGAGGGGACGGTACGGTCCGCTTCGTAGTTAACGGTCCAATAAGCGCGGGCGACTCCGAGAACTCCAACGTACGGCGAAAGCATGATTGTCCGTCTTCGGAGAATCGACAGAGGTCGACGATTTCGAACAACCTGCGCACGCGCGCCGAGAAAGTATCCTCACCCGAACGCAAAGTTCGTGGAGTAGAGAAGAGAAGACGGTTACGGTTGAGCTTGAGGTACGGTTTTGTTTCAGAATCATCATGAGTTGCGCGTCCGCCTTCACGAAGCAGACGGAAGATATTGCAGCGAATCCTATGGTGAAAGGATCGGCGGGCGACTCCTGAGAGTCACGTTGACAGCTAGAGCATGACTCTTAAATTTCCGGCGAATCGACAACATTCAGTGATTCTGAAAATATCGCGTACGCCGAAGACGTCAGTCATAGCTCGAGCTCGTTACGATGATCGGCGAATCGTTCATTTCACGGCCTTCTGAACGTTATCGACGGGCTCGATTTCAGGCTATCTCATTCCGCGCCCTCGTCTTTGAGAACTGCGGGAAAAATTCTCGACGATGCAATTGTTCGCTTCGTGACGGAAATTTGTTGTTTGCCGTCGATAACGCCCTCGCGCCGTAGACACGGCGTAGACAAATCCTATCGACCTGACGGCATTCGATATCGACCAAAGTGAAAACCGCAGGGGTGATCGTCCGCAGCCGCGAGAAATCGACGATACACATTCTCGCGATGAATTATCATTCCTACGCGCGTACTTTAAGGATACGTCCAGATCGGAATGGGCAAGGTAAAATTCTCTTTACTACGCGTTATCGCTAAGCTGAGGGTGTCGATTAACTATCGGCATATTTCAGTCTTCGAATCGGCCGAAAATCCGCATCCATTCTCGTCGAGGGGACGGTACGGTCCGCTTCGTAGTTAACGGTCCAATAAGCGCGGGCGACTCCGAGAACTCCAACGTACGGCGAAAGCATGATTGTCCGTCTTCGGAGAATCGACAGAGGTCGACGATTTCGAACAACCTGCGCACGCGCGCCGAGAAAGTATCCTCACCCGAACGCAAAGTTCGTGGAGTAGAGAAGAGAAGACGGTTACGGTTGAGCTTGAGGTACGGTTTTGTTTCAGAATCATCATGAGTTGCGCGTCCGCCTTCACGAAGCAGACGGAAGATATTGCAGCGAATCCTATGGTGAAAGGATCGGCGGGCGACTCCTGAGAGTCACGTTGACAGCTAGAGCATGACTCTTAAATTTCCGGCGAATCGACAACATTCAGTGATTCTGAAAATATCGCGTACGCCGAAGACGTCAGTCATAGCTCGAGCTCGTTACGATGATCGGCGAATCGTTCATTTCACGGCCTTCTGAACGTTATCGACGGGCTCGATTTCAGGCTATCTCATTCCGCGCCCTCGTCTTTGAGAACTGCGGGAAAAATTCTCGACGATGCAATTGTTCGCTTCGTGACGGAAATTTGTTGTTTGCCGTCGATAACGCCCTCGCGCCGTAGACACGGCGTAGACAAATCCTATCGACCTGACGGCATTCGATATCGACCAAAGTGAAAACCGCAGGGGTGATCGTCCGCAGCCGCGAGAAATCGACGATACACATTCTCGCGATGAATTATCATTCCTACGCGCGTACTTTAAGGATACGTCCAGATCGGAATGGGCAAGGTAAAATTCTCTTTACTACGCGTTATCGCTAAGCTGAGGGTGTCGATTAACTATCGGCATATTTCAGTCTTCGAATCGGCCGAAAATCCGCATCCATTCTCGTCGAGGGGACGGTACGGTCCGCTTCGTAGTTAACGGTCCAATAAGCGCGGGCGACTCCGAGAACTCCAACGTACGGCGAAAGCATGATTGTCCGTCTTCGGAGAATCGACAGAGGTCGACGATTTCGAACAACCTGCGCACGCGCGCCGAGAAAGTATCCTCACCCGAACGCAAAGTTCGTGGAGTAGAGAAGAGAAGACGGTTACGGTTGAGCTTGAGGTACGGTTTTGTTTCAGAATCATCATGAGTTGCGCGTCCGCCTTCACGAAGCAGACGGAAGATATTGCAGCGAATCCTATGGTGAAAGGATCGGCGGGCGACTCCTGAGAGTCACGTTGACAGCTAGAGCATGACTCTTAAATTTCCGGCGAATCGACAACATTCAGTGATTCTGAAAATATCGCGTACGCCGAAGACGTCAGTCATAGCTCGAGCTCGTTACGATGATCGGCGAATCGTTCATTTCACGGCCTTCTGAACGTTATCGACGGGCTCGATTTCAGGCTATCTCATTCCGCGCCCTCGTCTTTGAGAACTGCGGGAAAAATTCTCGACGATGCAATTGTTCGCTTCGTGACGGAAATTTGTTGTTTGCCGTCGATAACGCCCTCGCGCCGTAGACACGGCGGAGACAAATCCTATCGACCTGACGGCATTCGATATCGACCAAAGTGAAAACCGCAGGAATGAACGTCCGCAGCCGCGAGAAGTCGACGATATACATTCTCGCGATGAATTGTCATTCGTACGCGCGTTCTATACCGATACGTCAAAATCGGAATGGGCAGGTTAAAGAAATTCGTCATTACCCGATATCGCTAAGCGGAGGGTGTCGATTAACGGTCCGCATCTTTCAGTCTTCCAAAAGGCCGGAAGTCCGAATCCGTTCTCGTCGAGGAGACGGTACGGTTCCCATCGTAGTTTAAGGTCCAATAAGCGGGGCTACTCCGAGAACTCGCACGTACGGCGAAAGCATGATTGTCCGTCTTCGGAGAATCGACAGAGGTCGACGATTTCGAACAACCTGCGCACGCGCGCCGAGAAAGTATCCTCACCCGAACGCAAAGTTCGTGGAGTAGAGAAGAGAAGACGGTTACGGTTGAGCTTGAGGTACGGTTTTGTTTCAGAATCATCATGAGTTGCGCGTCCGCCTTCACGAAGCAGACGGAAGATATTGCAGCGAATCCTATGGTGAAAGGATCGGCGGGCGACTGCTGAGAGTCACGTTGACAGCTAGAGCATGACTCTTAAATTTCCGGCGAATCGACAACATTCAGTGATTCTGAAAATATCGCGTACGCCGAAGACGTCAGTCATAGCTCGAGCTCGTTACGATGATCGGCGAATCGTTCATTTCACGGCCTTCTGAACGTTATCGACGGGCTCGATTTCAGGCTATCTCATTCCGCGCCCTCGTCTTTGAGAACTGCGGGAAAAATTCTCGACGATGCAATTGTTCGCTTCGTGACGGAAATTTGTTGTTTGCCGTCGATAACGCCCTCGCGCCGTAGACACGGCGTAGACAAATCCTATCGACCTGACGGCATTCGATATCGACCAAAGTGAAAACCGCAGGGGTGATCGTCCGCAGCCGCGAGAAATCGACGATACACATTCTCGCGATGAATTATCATTCCTACGCGCGTACTTTAAGGATACGTCCAGATCGGAATGGGCAAGGTAAAATTCTCTTTACTACGCGTTATCGCTAAGCTGAGGGTGTCGATTAACTATCGGCATATTTCAGTCTTCGAATCGGCCGAAAATCCGCATCCATTCTCGTCGAGGGGACGGTACGGTCCGCTTCGTAGTTAACGGTCCAATAAGCGCGGGCGACTCCGAGAACTCCAACGTACGGCGAAAGCATGATTGTCCGTCTTCGGAGAATCGACAGAGGTCGACGATTTCGAACAACCTGCGCACGCGCGCCGAGAAAGTATCCTCACCCGAACGCAAAGTTCGTGGAGTAGAGAAGAGAAGACGGTTACGGTTGAGCTTGAGGTACGGTTTTGTTTCAGAATCATCATGAGTTGCGCGTCCGCCTTCACGAAGCAGACGGAAGATATTGCAGCGAATCCTATGGTGAAAGGATCGGCGGGCGACTCCTGAGAGTCACGTTGACAGCTAGAGCATGACTCTTAAATTTCCGGCGAATCGACAACATTCAGTGATTCTGAAAATATCGCGTACGCCGAAGACGTCAGTCATAGCTCGAGCTCGTTACGATGATCGGCGAATCGTTCATTTCACGGCCTTCTGAACGTTATCGACGGGCTCGATTTCAGGCTATCTCATTCCGCGCCCTCGTCTTTGAGAACTGCGGGAAAAATTCTCGACGATGCAATTGTTCGCTTCGTGACGGAAATTTGTTGTTTGCCGTCGATAACGCCCTCGCGCCGTAGACACGGCGTAGACAAATCCTATCGACCTGACGGCATTCGATATCGACCAAAGTGAAAACCGCAGGGGTGATCGTCCGCAGCCGCGAGAAATCGACGATACACATTCTCGCGATGAATTATCATTCCTACGCGCGTACTTTAAGGATACGTCCAGATCGGAATGGGCAAGGTAAAATTCTCTTTACAACGCGTTATCGCTAAGCTGAGGGTGTCGATTAACTATCGGCATATTTCAGTCTTCGAATCGGCCGAAAATCCGCATCCATTCTCGTCGAGGGGACGGTACGGTCCGCCTCGTAGTTAACGGTCCAATAAGCGCGGGCGACTCCGAGAACTCCAACGTACGGCGAAAGCATGATTGTCCGTCTTCGGAGAATCGACAGAGGTCGACGATTTCGAACAACCTGCGCACGCGCGCCGAGAAAGTATCCTCACCCGAACGCAAAGTTCGTGGAGTAGAGAAGAGAAGACGGTTACGGTTGAGCTTGAGGTACGGTTTTGTTTCAGAATCATCATGAGTTGCGCGTCCGCCTTCACGAAGCAGACGGAAGATATTGCAGCGAATCCTATGGTGAAAGGATCGGCGGGCGACTCCTGAGAGTCACGTTGACAGCTAGAGCATGACTCTTAAATTTCCGGCGAATCGACAACATTCAGTGATTCTGAAAATATCGCGTACGCCGAAGACGTCAGTCATAGCTCGAGCTCGTTACGATGATCGGCGAATCGTTCATTTCACGGCCTTCTGAACGTTATCGACGGGCTCGATTTCAGGCTATCTCATTCCGCGCCCTCGTCTTTGAGAACTGCGGGAAAAATTCTCGACGATGCAATTGTTCGCTTCGTGACGGAAATTTGTTGTTTGCCGTCGATAACGCCCTCGCGCCGTAGACACGGCGGAGACAAATCCTATCGACCTGACGGCATTCGATATCGACCAAAGTGAAAACCGCAGGAATGAACGTCCGCAGCCGCGAGAAGTCGACGATATACATTCTCGCGATGAATTGTCATTCGTACGCGCGTTCTATACCGATACGTCAAAATCGGAATGGGCAGGTTAAAGAAATTCGTCATTACCCGATATCGCTAAGCGGAGGGTGTCGATTAACGGTCCGCATCTTTCAGTCTTCCAAAAGGCCGGAAGTCCGAATCCGTTCTCGTCGAGGAGACGGAACGGTTCCCATCGTAGTTTAAGGTCCAATAAGCGGGGCTACTCCGAGAACTCGCACGTACGGCGAAAGCATGATTGTCCGTCTTCGGAGAATCGACAGAGGTCGACGATTTCGAACAACCTGCGCACGCGCGCCGAGAAAGTATCCTCACCCGAACGCAAAGTTCGTGGAGTAGAGAAGAGAAGACGGTTACGGTTGAGCTTGAGGTACGGTTTTGTTTCAGAATCATCATGAGTTGCGCGTCCGCCTTCACGAAGCAGACGGAAGATATTGCAGCGAATCCTATGGTGAAAGGATCGGCGGGCGACTGCTGAGAGTCACGTTGACAGCTAGAGCATGACTCTTAAATTTCCGGCGAATCGACAACATTCAGTGATTCTGAAAATATCGCGTACGCCGAAGACGTCAGTCATAGCTCGAGCTCGTTACGATAATCGGCGAATCGTTCATTTCACGGCCTTCTGAACGTTATCGACGGGCTCGATTTCAGGCTATCTCATTCCGCGCCCTCGTCTTTGAGAACTGCGGGAAAAATTCTCGACGATGCAATTGTTCGCTTCGTGACGGAAATTTGTTGTTTGCCGTCGATAACGCCCTCGCGCCGTAGACACGGCGGAGACAAATCCTATCGACCTGACGGCATTCGATATCGACCAAAGTGAAAACCGCAGGAATGAACGTCCGCAGCCGCGAGAAGTCGACGATATACATTCTCGCGATGAATTGTCATTCGTACGCGCGTTCTATACCGATACGTCAAAATCGGAATGGGCAGGTTAAAGAAATTCGTCATTACCCGATATCGCTAAGCGGAGGGTGTCGATTAACGGTCCGCATCTTTCAGTCTTCCAAAAGGCCGGAAGTCCGAATCCGTTCTCGTCGAGGAGACGGAACGGTTCCCATCGTAATTTAAGGTCCAATAAGCGGGGCTACTCCGAGAACTCGCACGTACGGCGAAAGCATGATTGTCCGTCTTCGGAGAATCGACAGAGGTCGACGATTTCGAACAACCTGCGCACGCGCGCCGAGAAAGTATCCTCACCCGAACGCAAAGTTCGTGGAGTAGAGAAGAGAAGACGGTTACGGTTGAGCTTGAGGTACGGTTTTGTTTCAGAATCATCATGAGTTGCGCGTCCGCCTTCACGAAGCAGACGGAAGATATTGCAGCGAATCCTATGGTGAAAGGATCGGCGGGCGACTGCTGAGAGTCACGTTGACAGCTAGAGCATGACTTTTAAATTTCCGGCGAATCGACAACATTCAGTGATTCTGAAAATATCGCGTACGCCGAAGACGTCAGTCATAGCTCGAGCTCGTTACGATGATCGGCGAATCGTTCATTTCACGGCCTTCTGAACGTTATCGACGGGCTCGATTTCAGGCTATCTCATTCCGCGCCCTCGTCTTTGAGAACTGCGGGAAAAATTCTCGACGATGCAATTGTTCGCTTCGTGACGGAAATTTGTTGTTTGCCGTCGATAACGCCCTCGCGCCGTAGACACGGCGTAGACAAATCCTATCGACCTGACGGCATTCGATATCGACCAAAGTGAAAACCGCAGGGGTGATCGTCCGCAGCCGCGAGAAATCGACGATACACATTCTCGCGATGAATTATCATTCCTACGCGCGTACTTTAAGGATACGTCCAGATCGGAATGGGCAAGGTAAAATTCTCTTTACTACGCGTTATCGCTAAGCTGAGGGTGTCGATTAACTATCGGCATATTTCAGTCTTCGAATCGGCCGAAAATCCGCATCCATTCTCGTCGAGGGGACGGTACGGTCCGCTTCGTAGTTAACGGTCCAATAAGCGCGGGCGACTCCGAGAACTCCAACGTACGGCGAAAGCATGATTGTCCGTCTTCGGAGAATCGACAGAGGTCGACGATTTCGAACAACCTGCGCACGCGCGCCGAGAAAGTATCCTCACCCGAACGCAAAGTTCGTGGAGTAGAGAAGAGAAGACGGTTACGGTTGAGCTTGAGGTACGGTTTTGTTTCAGAATCATCATGAGTTGCGCGTCCGCCTTCACGAAGCAGACGGAAGATATTGCAGCGAATCCTATGGTGAAAGGATCGGCGGGCGACTCCTGAGAGTCACGTTGACAGCTAGAGCATGACTCTTAAATTTCCGGCGAATCGACAACATTCAGTGATTCTGAAAATATCGCGTACGCCGAAGACGTCAGTCATAGCTCGAGCTCGTTACGATGATCGGCGAATCGTTCATTTCACGGCCTTCTGAACGTTATCGACGGGCTCGATTTCAGGCTATCTCATTCCGCGCCCTCGTCTTTGAGAACTGCGGGAAAAATTCTCGACGATGCAATTGTTCGCTTCGTGACGGAAATTTGTTGTTTGCCGTCGATAACGCCCTCGCGCCGTAGACACGGCGTAGACAAATCCTATCGACCTGACGGCATTCGATATCGACCAAAGTGAAAACCGCAGGGGTGATCGTCCGCAGCCGCGAGAAATCGACGATACACATTCTCGCGATGAATTATCATTCCTACGCGCGTACTTTAAGGATACGTCCAGATCGGAATGGGCAAGGTAAAATTCTCTTTACAACGCGTTATCGCTAAGCTGAGGGTGTCGATTAACTATCGGCATATTTCAGTCTTCGAATCGGCCGAAAATCCGCATCCATTCTCGTCGAGGGGACGGTACGGTCCGCCTCGTAGTTAACGGTCCAATAAGCGCGGGCGACTCCGAGAACTCCAACGTACGGCGAAAGCATGATTGTCCGTCTTCGGAGAATCGACAGAGGTCGACGATTTCGAACAACCTGCGCACGCGCGCCGAGAAAGTATCCTCACCCGAACGCAAAGTTCGTGGAGTAGAGAAGAGAAGACGGTTACGGTTGAGCTTGAGGTACGGTTTTGTTTCAGAATCATCATGAGTTGCGCGTCCGCCTTCACGAAGCAGACGGAAGATATTGCAGCGAATCCTATGGTGAAAGGATCGGCGGGCGACTGCTGAGAGTCACGTTGACAGCTAGAGCATGACTTTTAAATTTCCGGCGAATCGACAACATTCAGTGATTCTGAAAATATCGCGTACGCCGAAGACGTCAGTCATAGCTCGAGCTCGTTACGATGATCGGCGAATCGTTCATTTCACGGCCTTCTGAACGTTATCGACGGGCTCGATTTCAGGCTATCTCATTCCGCGCCCTCGTCTTTGAGAACTGCGGGAAAAATTCTCGACGATGCAATTGTTCGCTTCGTGACGGAAATTTGTTGTTTGCCGTCGATAACGCCCTCGCGCCGTAGACACGGCGTAGACAAATCCTATCGACCTGACGGCATTCGATATCGACCAAAGTGAAAACCGCAGGGGTGATCGTCCGCAGCCGCGAGAAATCGACGATACACATTCTCGCGATGAATTATCATTCCTACGCGCGTACTTTAAGGATACGTCCAGATCGGAATGGGCAAGGTAAAATTCTCTTTACTACGCGTTATCGCTAAGCTGAGGGTGTCGATTAACTATCGGCATATTTCAGTCTTCGAATCGGCCGAAAATCCGCATCCATTCTCGTCGAGGGGACGGTACGGTCCGCTTCGTAGTTAACGGTCCAATAAGCGCGGGCGACTCCGAGAACTCCAACGTACGGCGAAAGCATGATTGTCCGTCTTCGGAGAATCGACAGAGGTCGACGATTTCGAACAACCTGCGCACGCGCGCCGAGAAAGTATCCTCACCCGAACGCAAAGTTCGTGGAGTAGAGAAGAGAAGACGGTTACGGTTGAGCTTGAGGTACGGTTTTGTTTCAGAATCATCATGAGTTGCGCGTCCGCCTTCACGAAGCAGACGGAAGATATTGCAGCGAATCCTATGGTGAAAGGATCGGCGGGCGACTCCTGAGAGTCACGTTGACAGCTAGAGCATGACTCTTAAATTTCCGGCGAATCGACAACATTCAGTGATTCTGAAAATATCGCGTACGCCGAAGACGTCAGTCATAGCTCGAGCTCGTTACGATGATCGGCGAATCGTTCATTTCACGGCCTTCTGAACGTTATCGACGGGCTCGATTTCAGGCTATCTCATTCCGCGCCCTCGTCTTTGAGAACTGCGGGAAAAATTCTCGACGATGCAATTGTTCGCTTCGTGACGGAAATTTGTTGTTTGCCGTCGATAACGCCCTCGCGCCGTAGACACGGCGTAGACAAATCCTATCGACCTGACGGCATTCGATATCGACCAAAGTGAAAACCGCAGGGGTGATCGTCCGCAGCCGCGAGAAATCGACGATACACATTCTCGCGATGAATTATCATTCCTACGCGCGTACTTTAAGGATACGTCCAGATCGGAATGGGCAAGGTAAAATTCTCTTTACAACGCGTTATCGCTAAGCTGAGGGTGTCGATTAACTATCGGCATATTTCAGTCTTCGAATCGGCCGAAAATCCGCATCCATTCTCGTCGAGGGGACGGTACGGTCCGCCTCGTAGTTAACGGTCCAATAAGCGCGGGCGACTCCGAGAACTCCAACGTACGGCGAAAGCATGATTGTCCGTCTTCGGAGAATCGACAGAGGTCGACGATTTCGAACAACCTGCGCACGCGCGCCGAGAAAGTATCCTCACCCGAACGCAAAGTTCGTGGAGTAGAGAAGAGAAGACGGTTACGGTTGAGCTTGAGGTACGGTTTTGTTTCAGAATCATCATGAGTTGCGCGTCCGCCTTCACGAAGCAGACGGAAGATATTGCAGCGAATCCTATGGTGAAAGGATCGGCGGGCGACTCCTGAGAGTCACGTTGACAGCTAGAGCATGACTCTTAAATTTCCGGCGAATCGACAACATTCAGTGATTCTGAAAATATCGCGTACGCCGAAGACGTCAGTCATAGCTCGAGCTCGTTACGATGATCGGCGAATCGTTCATTTCACGGCCTTCTGAACGTTATCGACGGGCTCGATTTCAGGCTATCTCATTCCGCGCCCTCGTCTTTGAGAACTGCGGGAAAAATTCTCGACGATGCAATTGTTCGCTTCGTGACGGAAATTTGTTGTTTGCCGTCGATAACGCCCTCGCGCCGTAGACACGGCGGAGACAAATCCTATCGACCTGACGGCATTCGATATCGACCAAAGTGAAAACCGCAGGAATGAACGTCCGCAGCCGCGAGAAGTCGACGATATACATTCTCGCGATGAATTGTCATTCGTACGCGCGTTCTATACCGATACGTCAAAATCGGAATGGGCAGGTTAAAGAAATTCGTCATTACCCGATATCGCTAAGCGGAGGGTGTCGATTAACGGTCCGCATCTTTCAGTCTTCCAAAAGGCCGGAAGTCCGAATCCGTTCTCGTCGAGGAGACGGAACGGTTCCCATCGTAGTTTAAGGTCCAATAAGCGGGGCTACTCCGAGAACTCGCACGTACGGCGAAAGCATGATTGTCCGTCTTCGGAGAATCGACAGAGGTCGACGATTTCGAACAACCTGCGCACGCGCGCCGAGAAAGTATCCTCACCCGAACGCAAAGTTCGTGGAGTAGAGAAGAGAAGACGGTTACGGTTGAGCTTGAGGTACGGTTTTGTTTCAGAATCATCATGAGTTGCGCGTCCGCCTTCACGAAGCAGACGGAAGATATTGCAGCGAATCCTATGGTGAAAGGATCGGCGGGCGACTGCTGAGAGTCACGTTGACAGCTAGAGCATGACTCTTAAATTTCCGGCGAATCGACAACATTCAGTGATTCTGAAAATATCGCGTACGCCGAAGACGTCAGTCATAGCTCGAGCTCGTTACGATAATCGGCGAATCGTTCATTTCACGGCCTTCTGAACGTTATCGACGGGCTCGATTTCAGGCTATCTCATTCCGCGCCCTCGTCTTTGAGAACTGCGGGAAAAATTCTCGACGATGCAATTGTTCGCTTCGTGACGGAAATTTGTTGTTTGCCGTCGATAACGCCCTCGCGCCGTAGACACGGCGGAGACAAATCCTATCGACCTGACGGCATTCGATATCGACCAAAGTGAAAACCGCAGGAATGAACGTCCGCAGCCGCGAGAAGTCGACGATATACATTCTCGCGATGAATTGTCATTCGTACGCGCGTTCTATACCGATACGTCAAAATCGGAATGGGCAGGTTAAAGAAATTCGTCATTACCCGATATCGCTAAGCGGAGGGTGTCGATTAACGGTCCGCATCTTTCAGTCTTCCAAAAGGCCGGAAGTCCGAATCCGTTCTCGTCGAGGAGACGGAACGGTTCCCATCGTAATTTAAGGTCCAATAAGCGGGGCTACTCCGAGAACTCGCACGTACGGCGAAAGCATGATTGTCCGTCTTCGGAGAATCGACAGAGGTCGACGATTTCGAACAACCTGCGCACGCGCGCCGAGAAAGTATCCTCACCCGAACGCAAAGTTCGTGGAGTAGAGAAGAGAAGACGGTTACGGTTGAGCTTGAGGTACGGTTTTGTTTCAGAATCATCATGAGTTGCGCGTCCGCCTTCACGAAGCAGACGGAAGATATTGCAGCGAATCCTATGGTGAAAGGATCGGCGGGCGACTGCTGAGAGTCACGTTGACAGCTAGAGCATGACTTTTAAATTTCCGGCGAATCGACAACATTCAGTGATTCTGAAAATATCGCGTACGCCGAAGACGTCAGTCATAGCTCGAGCTCGTTACGATGATCGGCAAATCGTTCATTTCACGGCCTTCTGAACGTTATCGACGGGCTCGATTTCAGGCTATCTCATTCCGCGCCCTCGTCTTTGAGAACTGCGGAAAAAATTCTCGACGATGCAATTGTTCGCTTCGTGACGGAAATTTGTTGTTTGCCGTCGATAACGCCCTCGCGCCGTAGACACGGCGTAGACAAATCCTATCGACCTGACGGCATTCGATATCGACCAAAGTGAAAACCGCAGGGGTGATCGTCCGCAGCCGCGAGAAATCGACGATACACATTCTCGCGATGAATTATCATTCCTACGCGCGTACTTTAAGGATACGTCCAGATCGGAATGGGCAAGGTAAAATTCTCTTTACAACGCGTTATCGCTAAGCTGAGGGTGTCGATTAACTATCGGCATATTTCAGTCTTCGAATCGGCCGAAAATCCGCATCCATTCTCGTCGAGGGGACGGTACGGTCCGCTTCGTAGTTAACGGTCCAATAAGCGCGGGCGACTCCGAGAACTCCAACGTACGGCGAAAGCATGATTGTCCGTCTTCGGAGAATCGACAGAGGTCGACGATTTCGAACAACCTGCGCACGCGCGCCGAGAAAGTATCCTCACCCGAACGCAAAGTTCGTAGAGTAGAGAAGAGAAGACGGTTACGGTTGAGCTTGAGGTACGGTTTTGTTTCAGAATCATCATGAGTTGCGCGTCCGCCTTCACGAAGCAGACGGAAGATATTGCAGCGAATCCTATGGTGAAAGGATCGGCGGACGACTCCTGAGAGTCACGTTGACAGCTAGAGCATGACTCTTAAATTTCCGGCGAATCGACAACATTCAGTGATTCTGAAAATATCGCGTACGCCGAAGACGTCAGTCATAGCTCGAGCTCGTTACGATGATCGGCGAATCGTTCATTTCACGGCCTTCTGAACGTTATCGACGGGCTCGATTTCAGGCTATCTCATTCCGCGCCCTCGTCTTTGAGAACTGCGGGAAAAATTCTCGACGATGCAATTGTTCGCTTCGTGACGGAAATTTGTTGTTTGCCGTCGATAACGCCCTCGCGCCGTAGACACGGCGGAGACAAATCCTATCGACCTGACGGCATTCGATATCGACCAAAGTGAAAACCGCAGGAATGAACGTCCGCAGCCGCGAGAAGTCGACGATATACATTCTCGCGATGAATTGTCATTCGTACGCGCGTTCTATACCGATACGTCAAAATCGGAATGGGCAGGTTAAAGAAATTCGTCATTACCCGATATCGCTAAGCGGAGGGTGTCGATTAACGGTCCGCATCTTTCAGTCTTCCAAAAGGCCGGAAGTCCGAATCCGTTCTCGTCGAGGAGACGGAACGGTTCCCATCGTAGTTTAAGGTCCAATAAGCGGGGCTACTCCGAGAACTCGCACGTACGGCGAAAGCATGATTGTCCGTCTTCGGAGAATCGACAGAGGTCGACGATTTCGAACAACCTGCGCACGCGCGCCGAGAAAGTATCCTCACCCGAACGCAAAGTTCGTGGAGTAGAGAAGAGAAGACGGTTACGGTTGAGCTTGAGGTACGGTTTTGTTTCAGAATCATCATGAGTTGCGCGTCCGCCTTCACGAAGCAGACGGAAGATATTGCAGCGAATCCTATGGTGAAAGGATCGGCGGGCGACTGCTGAGAGTCACGTTGACAGCTAGAGCATGACTCTTAAATTTCCGGCGAATCGACAACATTCAGTGATTCTGAAAATATCGCGTACGCCGAAGACGTCAGTCATAGCTCGAGCTCGTTACGATAATCGGCGAATCGTTCATTTCACGGCCTTCTGAACGTTATCGACGGGCTCGATTTCAGGCTATCTCATTCCGCGCCCTCGTCTTTGAGAACTGCGGGAAAAATTCTCGACGATGCAATTGTTCGCTTCGTGACGGAAATTTGTTGTTTGCCGTCGATAACGCCCTCGCGCCGTAGACACGGCGGAGACAAATCCTATCGACCTGACGGCATTCGATATCGACCAAAGTGAAAACCGCAGGAATGAACGTCCGCAGCCGCGAGAAGTCGACGATATACATTCTCGCGATGAATTGTCATTCGTACGCGCGTTCTATACCGATACGTCAAAATCGGAATGGGCAGGTTAAAGAAATTCGTCATTACCCGATATCGCTAAGCGGAGGGTGTCGATTAACGGTCCGCATCTTTCAGTCTTCCAAAAGGCCGGAAGTCCGAATCCGTTCTCGTCGAGGAGACGGAACGGTTCCCATCGTAATTTAAGGTCCAATAAGCGGGGCTACTCCGAGAACTCGCACGTACGGCGAAAGCATGATTGTCCGTCTTCGGAGAATCGACAGAGGTCGACGATTTCGAACAACCTGCGCACGCGCGCCGAGAAAGTATCCTCACCCGAACGCAAAGTTCGTGGAGTAGAGAAGAGAAGACGGTTACGGTTGAGCTTGAGGTACGGTTTTGTTTCAGAATCATCATGAGTTGCGCGTCCGCCTTCACGAAGCAGACGGAAGATATTGCAGCGAATCCTATGGTGAAAGGATCGGCGGGCGACTGCTGAGAGTCACGTTGACAGCTAGAGCATGACTTTTAAATTTCCGGCGAATCGACAACATTCAGTGATTCTGAAAATATCGCGTACGCCGAAGACGTCAGTCATAGCTCGAGCTCGTTACGATGATCGGCAAATCGTTCATTTCACGGCCTTCTGAACGTTATCGACGGGCTCGATTTCAGGCTATCTCATTCCGCGCCCTCGTCTTTGAGAACTGCGGAAAAAATTCTCGACGATGCAATTGTTCGCTTCGTGACGGAAATTTGTTGTTTGCCGTCGATAACGCCCTCGCGCCGTAGACACGGCGTAGACAAATCCTATCGACCTGACGGCATTCGATATCGACCAAAGTGAAAACCGCAGGGGTGATCGTCCGCAGCCGCGAGAAATCGACGATACACATTCTCGCGATGAATTATCATTCCTACGCGCGTACTTTAAGGATACGTCCAGATCGGAATGGGCAAGGTAAAATTCTCTTTACAACGCGTTATCGCTAAGCTGAGGGTGTCGATTAACTATCGGCATATTTCAGTCTTCGAATCGGCCGAAAATCCGCATCCATTCTCGTCGAGGGGACGGTACGGTCCGCTTCGTAGTTAACGGTCCAATAAGCGCGGGCGACTCCGAGAACTCCAACGTACGGCGAAAGCATGATTGTCCGTCTTCGGAGAATCGACAGAGGTCGACGATTTCGAACAACCTGCGCACGCGCGCCGAGAAAGTATCCTCACCCGAACGCAAAGTTCGTAGAGTAGAGAAGAGAAGACGGTTACGGTTGAGCTTGAGGTACGGTTTTGTTTCAGAATCATCATGAGTTGCGCGTCCGCCTTCACGAAGCAGACGGAAGATATTGCAGCGAATCCTATGGTGAAAGGATCGGCGGACGACTCCTGAGAGTCACGTTGACAGCTAGAGCATGACTCTTAAATTTCCGGCGAATCGACAACATTCAGTGATTCTGAAAATATCGCGTACGCCGAAGACGTCAGTCATAGCTCGAGCTCGTTACGATGATCGGCGAATCGTTCATTTCACGGCCTTCTGAACGTTATCGACGGGCTCGATTTCAGGCTATCTCATTCCGCGCCCTCGTCTTTGAGAACTGCGGGAAAAATTCTCGACGATGCAATTGTTCGCTTCGTGACGGAAATTTGTTGTTTGCCGTCGATAACGCCCTCGCGCCGTAGACACGGCGGAGACAAATCCTATCGACCTGACGGCATTCGATATCGACCAAAGTGAAAACCGCAGGAATGAACGTCCGCAGCCGCGAGAAGTCGACGATATACATTCTCGCGATGAATTGTCATTCGTACGCGCGTTCTATACCGATACGTCAAAATCGGAATGGGCAGGTTAAAGAAATTCGTCATTACCCGATATCGCTAAGCGGAGGGTGTCGATTAACGGTCCGCATCTTTCAGTCTTCCAAAAGGCCGGAAGTCCGAATCCGTTCTCGTCGAGGAGACGGAACGGTTCCCATCGTAGTTTAAGGTCCAATAAGCGGGGCTACTCCGAGAACTCGCACGTACGGCGAAAGCATGATTGTCCGTCTTCGGAGAATCGACAGAGGTCGACGATTTCGAACAACCTGCGCACGCGCGCCGAGAAAGTATCCTCACCCGAACGCAAAGTTCGTGGAGTAGAGAAGAGAAGACGGTTACGGTTGAGCTTGAGGTACGGTTTTGTTTCAGAATCATCATGAGTTGCGCGTCCGCCTTCACGAAGCAGACGGAAGATATTGCAGCGAATCCTATGGTGAAAGGATCGGCGGGCGACTGCTGAGAGTCACGTTGACAGCTAGAGCATGACTCTTAAATTTCCGGCGAATCGACAACATTCAGTGATTCTGAAAATATCGCGTACGCCGAAGACGTCAGTCATAGCTCGAGCTCGTTACGATAATCGGCGAATCGTTCATTTCACGGCCTTCTGAACGTTATCGACGGGCTCGATTTCAGGCTATCTCATTCCGCGCCCTCGTCTTTGAGAACTGCGGGAAAAATTCTCGACGATGCAATTGTTCGCTTCGTGACGGAAATTTGTTGTTTGCCGTCGATAACGCCCTCGCGCCGTAGACACGGCGGAGACAAATCCTATCGACCTGACGGCATTCGATATCGACCAAAGTGAAAACCGCAGGAATGAACGTCCGCAGCCGCGAGAAGTCGACGATATACATTCTCGCGATGAATTGTCATTCGTACGCGCGTTCTATACCGATACGTCAAAATCGGAATGGGCAGGTTAAAGAAATTCGTCATTACCCGATATCGCTAAGCGGAGGGTGTCGATTAACGGTCCGCATCTTTCAGTCTTCCAAAAGGCCGGAAGTCCGAATCCGTTCTCGTCGAGGAGACGGAACGGTTCCCATCGTAGTTTAAGGTCCAATAAGCGGGGCTACTCCGAGAACTCGCACGTACGGCGAAAGCATGATTGTCCGTCTTCGGAGAATCGACAGAGGTCGACGATTTCGAACAACCTGCGCACGCGCGCCGAGAAAGTATCCTCACCCGAACGCAAAGTTCGTGGAGTAGAGAAGAGAAGACGGTTACGGTTGAGCTTGAGGTACGGTTTTGTTTCAGAATCATCATGAGTTGCGCGTCCGCCTTCACGAAGCAGACGGAAGATATTGCAGCGAATCCTATGGTGAAAGGATCGGCGGGCGACTGCTGAGAGTCACGTTGACAGCTAGAGCATGACTCTTAAATTTCCGGCGAATCGACAACATTCAGTGATTCTGAAAATATCGCGTACGCCGAAGACGTCAGTCATAGCTCGAGCTCGTTACGATAATCGGCGAATCGTTCATTTCACGGCCTTCTGAACGTTATCGACGGGCTCGATTTCAGGCTATCTCATTCCGCGCCCTCGTCTTTGAGAACTGCGGGAAAAATTCTCGACGATGCAATTGTTCGCTTCGTGACGGAAATTTGTTGTTTGCCGTCGATAACGCCCTCGCGCCGTAGACACGGCGGAGACAAATCCTATCGACCTGACGGCATTCGATATCGACCAAAGTGAAAACCGCAGGAATGAACGTCCGCAGCCGCGAGAAGTCGACGATATACATTCTCGCGATGAATTGTCATTCGTACGCGCGTTCTATACCGATACGTCAAAATCGGAATGGGCAGGTTAAAGAAATTCGTCATTACCCGATATCGCTAAGCGGAGGGTGTCGATTAACGGTCCGCATCTTTCAGTCTTCCAAAAGGCCGGAAGTCCGAATCCGTTCTCGTCGAGGAGACGGAACGGTTCCCATCGTAGTTTAAGGTCCAATAAGCGGGGCTACTCCGAGAACTCGCACGTACGGCGAAAGCATGATTGTCCGTCTTCGGAGAATCGACAGAGGTCGACGATTTCGAACAACCTGCGCACGCGCGCCGAGAAAGTATCCTCACCCGAACGCAAAGTTCGTGGAGTAGAGAAGAGAAGACGGTTACGGTTGAGCTTGAGGTACGGTTTTGTTTCAGAATCATCATGAGTTGCGCGTCCGCCTTCACGAAGCAGACGGAAGATATTGCAGCGAATCCTATGGTGAAAGGATCGGCGGGCGACTGCTGAGAGTCACGTTGACAGCTAGAGCATGACTCTTAAATTTCCGGCGAATCGACAACATTCAGTGATTCTGAAAATATCGCGTACGCCGAAGACGTCAGTCATAGCTCGAGCTCGTTACGATAATCGGCGAATCGTTCATTTCACGGCCTTCTGAACGTTATCGACGGGCTCGATTTCAGGCTATCTCATTCCGCGCCCTCGTCTTTGAGAACTGCGGGAAAAATTCTCGACGATGCAATTGTTCGCTTCGTGACGGAAATTTGTTGTTTGCCGTCGATAACGCCCTCGCGCCGTAGACACGGCGGAGACAAATCCTATCGACCTGACGGCATTCGATATCGACCAAAGTGAAAACCGCAGGAATGAACGTCCGCAGCCGCGAGAAGTCGACGATATACATTCTCGCGATGAATTGTCATTCGTACGCGCGTTCTATACCGATACGTCAAAATCGGAATGGGCAGGTTAAAGAAATTCGTCATTACCCGATATCGCTAAGCGGAGGGTGTCGATTAACGGTCCGCATCTTTCAGTCTTCCAAAAGGCCGGAAGTCCGAATCCGTTCTCGTCGAGGAGACGGAACGGTTCCCATCGTAGTTTAAGGTCCAATAAGCGGGGCTACTCCGAGAACTCGCACGTACGGCGAAAGCATGATTGTCCGTCTTCGGAGAATCGACAGAGGTCGACGATTTCGAACAACCTGCGCACGCGCGCCGAGAAAGTATCCTCACCCGAACGCAAAGTTCGTGGAGTAGAGAAGAGAAGACGGTTACGGTTGAGCTTGAGGTACGGTTTTGTTTCAGAATCATCATGAGTTGCGCGTCCGCCTTCACGAAGCAGACGGAAGATATTGCAGCGAATCCTATGGTGAAAGGATCGGCGGGCGACTGCTGAGAGTCACGTTGACAGCTAGAGCATGACTTTTAAATTTCCGGCGAATCGACAACATTCAGTGATTCTGAAAATATCGCGTACGCCGAAGACGTCAGTCATAGCTCGAGCTCGTTACGATGATCGGCGAATCGTTCATTTCACGGCCTTCTGAACGTTATCGACGGGCTCGATTTCAGGCTATCTCATTCCGCGCCCTCGTCTTTGAGAACTGCGGGAAAAATTCTCGACGATGCAATTGTTCGCTTCGTGACGGAAATTTGTTGTTTGCCGTCGATAACGCCCTCGCGCCGTAGACACGGCGTAGACAAATCCTATCGACCTGACGGCATTCGATATCGACCAAAGTGAAAACCGCAGGGGTGATCGTCCGCAGCCGCGAGAAATCGACGATACACATTCTCGCGATGAATTATCATTCCTACGCGCGTACTTTAAGGATACGTCCAGATCGGAATGGGCAAGGTAAAATTCTCTTTACTACGCGTTATCGCTAAGCTGAGGGTGTCGATTAACTATCGGCATATTTCAGTCTTCGAATCGGCCGAAAATCCGCATCCATTCTCGTCGAGGGGACGGTACGGTCCGCTTCGTAGTTAACGGTCCAATAAGCGCGGGCGACTCCGAGAACTCCAACGTACGGCGAAAGCATGATTGTCCGTCTTCGGAGAATCGACAGAGGTCGACGATTTCGAACAACCTGCGCACGCGCGCCGAGAAAGTATCCTCACCCGAACGCAAAGTTCGTGGAGTAGAGAAGAGAAGACGGTTACGGTTGAGCTTGAGGTACGGTTTTGTTTCAGAATCATCATGAGTTGCGCGTCCGCCTTCACGAAGCAGACGGAAGATATTGCAGCGAATTCTATGGTGAAAGGATCGGCGGGCGACTGCTGAGAGTCACGTTGACAGCTAGAGCATGACTCTTAAATTTCCGGCGAATCGACAACATTCAGTGATTCTGAAAATATCGCGTACGCCGAAGACGTCAGTCATAGCTCGAGCTCGTTACGATGATCGGCGAATCGTTCATTTCACGGCCTTCTGAACGTTATCGACGGGCTCGATTTCAGGCTATCTCATTCCGCGCCCTCGTCTTTGAGAACTGCGGGAAAAATTCTCGACGATGCAATTGTTCGCTTCGTGACGGAAATTTGTTGTTTGCCGTCGATAACGCCCTCGCGCCGTAGACACGGCGTAGACAAATCCTATCGACCTGACGGCATTCGATATCGACCAAAGTGAAAACCGCAGGGGTGATCGTCCGCAGCCGCGAGAAATCGACGATACACATTCTCGCGATGAATTATCATTCCTACGCGCGTACTTTAAGGATACGTCCAGATCGGAATGGGCAAGGTAAAATTCTCTTTACTACGCGTTATCGCTAAGCTGAGGGTGTCGATTAACTATCGGCATATTTCAGTCTTCGAATCGGCCGAAAATCCGCATCCATTCTCGTCGAGGGGACGGTACGGTCCGCTTCGTAGTTAACGGTCCAATAAGCGCGGGCGACTCCGAGAACTCCAACGTACGGCGAAAGCATGATTGTCCGTCTTCGGAGAATCGACAGAGGTCGACGATTTCGAACAACCTGCGCACGCGCGCCGAGAAAGTATCCTCACCCGAACGCAAAGTTCGTGGAGTAGAGAAGAGAAGACGGTTACGGTTGAGCTTGAGGTACGGTTTTGTTTCAGAATCATCATGAGTTGCGCGTCCGCCTTCACGAAGCAGACGGAAGATATTGCAGCGAATCCTATGGTGAAAGGATCGGCGGGCGACTCCTGAGAGTCACGTTGACAGCTAGAGCATGACTCTTAAATTTCCGGCGAATCGACAACATTCAGTGATTCTGAAAATATCGCGTACGCCGAAGACGTCAGTCATAGCTCGAGCTCGTTACGATGATCGGCGAATCGTTCATTTCACGGCCTTCTGAACGTTATCGACGGGCTCGATTTCAGGCTATCTCATTCCGCGCCCTCGTCTTTGAGAACTGCGGGAAAAATTCTCGACGATGCAATTGTTCGCTTCGTGACGGAAATTTGTTGTTTGCCGTCGATAACGCCCTCGCGCCGTAGACACGGCGGAGACAAATCCTATCGACCTGACGGCATTCGATATCGACCAAAGTGAAAACCGCAGGAATGAACGTCCGCAGCCGCGAGAAGTCGACGATATACATTCTCGCGATGAATTGTCATTCGTACGCGCGTTCTATACCGATACGTCAAAATCGGAATGGGCAGGTTAAAGAAATTCGTCATTACCCGATATCGCTAAGCGGAGGGTGTCGATTAACGGTCCGCATCTTTCAGTCTTCCAAAAGGCCGGAAGTCCGAATCCGTTCTCGTCGAGGAGACGGAACGGTTCCCATCGTAGTTTAAGGTCCAATAAGCGGGGCTACTCCGAGAACTCGCACGTACGGCGAAAGCATGATTGTCCGTCTTCGGAGAATCGACAGAGGTCGACGATTTCGAACAACCTGCGCACGCGCGCCGAGAAAGTATCCTCACCCGAACGCAAAGTTCGTGGAGTAGAGAAGAGAAGACGGTTACGGTTGAGCTTGAGGTACGGTTTTGTTTCAGAATCATCATGAGTTGCGCGTCCGCCTTCACGAAGCAGACGGAAGATATTGCAGCGAATCCTATGGTGAAAGGATCGGCGGGCGACTGCTGAGAGTCACGTTGACAGCTAGAGCATGACTCTTAAATTTCCGGCGAATCGACAACATTCAGTGATTCTGAAAATATCGCGTACGCCGAAGACGTCAGTCATAGCTCGAGCTCGTTACGATAATCGGCGAATCGTTCATTTCACGGCCTTCTGAACGTTATCGACGGGCTCGATTTCAGGCTATCTCATTCCGCGCCCTCGTCTTTGAGAACTGCGGGAAAAATTCTCGACGATGCAATTGTTCGCTTCGTGACGGAAATTTGTTGTTTGCCGTCGATAACGCCCTCGCGCCGTAGACACGGCGGAGACAAATCCTATCGACCTGACGGCATTCGATATCGACCAAAGTGAAAACCGCAGGAATGAACGTCCGCAGCCGCGAGAAGTCGACGATATACATTCTCGCGATGAATTGTCATTCGTACGCACGTTCTATACCGATACGTCAAAATCGGAATGGGCAGGTTAAAGAAATTCGTCATTACCCGATATCGCTAAGCGGAGGGTGTCGATTAACGGTCCGCATCTTTCAGTCTTCCAAAAGGCCGGAAGTCCGAATCCGTTCTCGTCGAGGAGACGGAACGGCTCCCATCGTAGTTTAAGTTCCAATAAGCGGGGCTACTCCGAGAACTCGCACGTACGGCGAAAGCATGATTGTCCGTCTTCGGAGAATCGACAGAGGTCGACGATTTCGAACAACCTGCGCACGCGCGCCGAGAAAGTATCCTCACCCGAACGCAAAGTTCGTGGAGTAGAGAAGAGAAGACGGTTACGGTTGAGCTTGAGGTACGGTTTTGTTTCAGAATCATCATGAGTTGCGCGTCCGCCTTCACGAAGCAGACGGAAGATATTGCAGCGAATCCTATGGTGAAAGGATCGGCGGGCGACTGCTGAGAGTCACGTTGACAGCTAGAGCATGACTCTTAAATTTCCGGCGAATCGACAACCTTCAGTGATTCTGAAAATATCGCGTACGCCGAAGACGTCAGTCATAGCTCGAGCTCCTTACGATGATCGGCGAATCGTTCATTTCACGGCCTTCTGAACGTTATCGACGGGCTCGATTTCAGGCTATCTCATTCCGCGCCCTCGTCTTTGAGAACTGCGGGAAAAATTCTCGACGATGCAATTGTTCGCTTCGTGACGGAAATTTGTTGTTTGCCGTCGATAACGCCCTCGCGCCGTAGACACGGCGTAGACAAATCCTATCGACCTGACGGCATTCGATATCGACCAAAGTGAAAACCGCAGGGGTGATCGTCCGCAGCCGCGAGAAATCGACGATACACATTCTCGCGATGAATTATCATTCCTACGCGCGTACTTTAAGGATACGTCCAGATCGGAATGGGCAAGGTAAAATTCTCTTTACTACGCGTTATCGCTAAGCTGAGGGTGTCGATTAACTATCGGCATATTTCAGTCTTCGAATCGGCCGAAAATCCGCATCCATTCTCGTCGAGGGGACGGTACGGTCCGCTTCGTAGTTAACGGTCCAATAAGCGCGGGCGACTCCGAGAACTCCAACGTACGGCGAAAGCATGATTGTCCGTCTTC
>CAUEHS010001016.1:0-19450 GCA_958510865.1 Myrrha octodecimguttata
TTGCTTTTACCCTTAAGCTTACCCTTACCCTTACCCTTACCCTTACCCTTACCCTTACCCTTGCTTTTACCCTTAAGCTTACCCTTACCCTTACCCTTACCCTTACCCTTACCCTTGCTTTTACCCTTAGGCTTACCCTTATCCTTACCCTTACCCTTACCCTTGCTTTTACCCTTAAGCTTACCCTTACCCTTACCCTTACCCTTACTCTTACCCTTACCCTTACCCTTACCCTTACCCTTGCTTTTACCCTTAGGCTTACCCTTACCTTTACCCTTACCCTTACCCTTACCCTTACCCTTACCCTTACCCTTACCCTTACCCTTACCCTTACCCTTGCTTTTACCCTTAAGCTAACCCTTACCCTTACCCTTACCCTTACCCTTACCCTTAACCTTACCCCTACCCTTGCTTTTACCCTTAAGCTCACCCTTACCCTTACCCTTACCCTTACCCTCACACTTACCCTTACCCTGACCCTTACCCTTGCTTTTACCCTTAAGCTTACCCTTACCCTTACCCTTAAGCTTACCCTTACCCTTAACCTTACCCTTACCCTTACCCTTACCCTTACCCTTGCTTTTACCCTTAAGCTTACCCTTACCCTTACCCTTACCCTTACCCTTACCCTTACCCTTGCTTTTACCCTTAAGCTTACCCTTACCCTTACCCTTACCCTTACCCTTGCTTTTACCCTTACCCTTCCCTTACCCTTACCCTTACCCTTACCCTTGCTTTTACCCTTAAGCTTACCCTTACCCCTACCCTTACCCTTACCCTAACCCTTACCCTTAACCTTACCCTTACCCTTACCCTTACCCTTACCCTTACCCTTACCCTTGCTTTTACCCTTAGGCTTACCCTTACCTTTATCCTTACCATTACCCTTACCCTTACCCTTACCCTTACCCTTACCCTTACCCTTACCCTTGCTTTTACCCTTAAGCTTACCCTTACCCTTACCCTTACCCTTACCCTTACCCTTACCCTTACCCTTACCCTTACCCTTACCCTTGCTTTTACCCTTAAGCTTACCCTTACCCTTACCCTTACCCTTACCCTTACCCTTACCCTTACCCTTACCCTTACCCTTACCCTTACCCTTACCCTTACCCTTGCTTTTACCCTTAAGCTTACCCTTACCCTTACCCTTACTCTTACCCTTACCCTTACCCTTACCCTTACCCTTACCCTTGCTTTTACCCTTAAGCTTACCCTTACCCTTACCTTTACCCTTACCCTTACCCTTACCCTTACCCTTACCCTTACCCTTACCCTTACCCTTACCCTTACCCTTGCTTTTACCCTTAGGCTTACCCTTACCTTTAGCCTTACCCTTACCCTTACCCTTACCCTTACCCTTACCCTTACCCTTGCTTTTACCCTTACCCTTACCCTTACCCTTACCCTTACCCTTACCCTTACCCTTACCCTTACCCTTACCCTTACCCTTGCTTTTACCCTTAGGCTTACCCTTACCCTTACCCTTACCCTTACCCTTAAGCTTACCCTTACCCTTACCCTTACCCTTACCCTTACCCTTACCCTTACCCTTACCCTTACCCTTACCCTTACCCTTACCCTTACCCTTGCTTTTACCCTTAAGCTTACCCTTACCCTCACCCTTACCCTTACCCTTACTCTTACCCTTACCCTTACCCTTGCTTTGACCCTTAGGCTTACCCTTACCTTTACCCTTACCCTTACCCTTACCCTTACCCTTACCCTTACCCTTACCCTTACCCTTACCCTTACCCTTACCCTTACCCTTACCCTTACCCTTACCCTTGCTTTTACCCTTAAGCTTACCCTTACCCTTACCCTTACCCTTACCCTTACCCTTACCCTTACCCTTACCCTTGCTTTTACCCTTAAGCTTACCCTTACCCTTACCCTTACCCTTACCCTTACCCTTGCTTTTACCCTTAGGCTTACCCTTACCCTTACCCTTACCCTTGCTTTTACCCTTAAGCTTACCCTTACCCTTACCCTTACCCTTACCCTTACCCTTACCCTTACCCTTACCCTTACCCTTACCCTTACCCTTACCCTTACCCTTACCCTTACCCTTACCCTTACCCTTACCCTTACCCTTACCCTTGCTTTTACCCTTAGGCTTAACCTTACCTTTACCCTTACCCTTACCCTTACCCTTACCCTTACCCTTACCCTTACCCTTACCCTTACCCTTACCCTTACCCTTACCCTTGCTTTTACCCTTAAGCTTACCCTTACCCTTACCCTTACCCTTACCCTTACCCTTACCCTTACCCTTACCCTTACCCTTACCCTTGCTTTTACCCTTAAGCTCACCCTTACCCTTACCCTTACCCTTACCCTCACCCTTACCCTTACCCTTACCATTGCTTATACCCTTAAGCTTACCCTTACCCTTACCCTTACCCTTACCCTTACCCTTACCCTTACCCTTACCCTTACCCTTGCTTTTACCCTTAGGCTTACCCTTACCTTTACCCTTACCCTTACCCTTACCCTTACCCTTACCCTTACCCTTACCCTTGCTTTTACCCTTAAGCTTACCCTTACCCTTACCCTTACCCTTACCCTTACCCTAACCCTTACCCTTGCTTTTACCCTTAAGCTTACCCTTACCCTTACCCTTACCCTTACCCTTACCCTTACCCTTACCCTTACCCTTACCCTTACCCTTACCCTTACCCTTAACCTTGCTTTTACCCTTAAGCTTACCCTTACCCTTACCCTTACCCTTACCCTCACCCTTACCCTTACCCTTACCCTTACCCTTATCCTTACCCTTGGTTTTACCCTTAAGCTTACCCTTACCCTTACCCTTACCCTTACCCTTACCCTTACCCTTACCCTTACCCTTACCCTTACCCTTACCCTTACCCTTGCTTTTACTCTTAGGCTTACCCTTACCTTTACCCTTACCCTTACCCTTACCCTTACCCTTACCCTTACCCTTAACCTTACCCTTACCCTTACCCTTACCCTCACCCTTGCTTTTACCCTTAAGCTTACCCTTACCCTTACCCTTACCCTTACCCTTACCCTTACCCTTACCCTTGCTTTTACCCTTAAGCTTACCCTTACCCTTACCCTTACCCTCACCCTTACCCTTGCTTTTACCCTTAGGCTTACCCTTACCCTTACCCTTACCCTTACCCTTGCTTTTACCCATAAGCTTACCCTTACCCTTACCCTTACCCTTACTCTTACCCTTACCCTTACCTTTACCCTTACCCTTGCTTTTACCCTTAGGCTTACCCTTACCTTTACCCTTACCCTTACCCTTACCCTTACCCTTACCCTTACCCTTACCCTTACCCTTACCCTTACCCTTACCCTTACCCTTGCTTTTACCCTTAAGCTAACCCTTACCCTTACCCTTACCCTTACCCTTACCCTTAACCTTACCCTTACCCTTGCTTTTACCCTTAAGCTCACCCTTACCCTTACCCTTACCCTTACCCTTACACTTACCCTTACCCTGACCCTTACCCTTGCTTTTACCCTTAAGCTTACCCTTACCCTTACCCTTACCCTTACCCTTAAGCTTACCCTTACCCTTACCCTTACCCTTACCCTAACCCTACCCTTACCCTTACCCTTACCCTTACCCTTGCTTTTACCCTTAGGCTTACCCTTACCTTTACCCTTACCCTTACCCTTACCCTTACCCTTACCCTTGCTTTTACCCTTAAGCTTACCCTTACCCTTACCCTTACCCTTACCCTTACCCTTACCCTTACCCTTACCCTTACCCTTACCCTTACCCTTACCCTTACCCTTGCTTTTACCCTTAAGCTTACCCTTACCCTTACCCTTACCCTTACCCTTACCCTTACCCTTACCCTTACCCTCACCCTTGCTTTTACCCTTAAGCTTACCCTTACCCTTACCCTTACCCTTACCCTTACCCTTACCCTTGCTTTTACCCTTAAGCTTACCCTTACCCTTACCCTTACCCTTACCCTTACCCTTGCTTTTACCCTTAGGCTTACCCTTACCCTTACCCTTACCCTTACCCTTGCTTTTACCCTTAAGCTTACCCTTACCCTTACCCTTACCCTTACTCTTACCCTTACCCTTACCCTTACCCTTACCCTTGCTTTTACCCTTAGGCTTACCCTTACCTTTACCCTTACCCTTACCCTTACCCTTACCCTTACCCTTACCCTTACCCTTACCCTTACCCTTACCCTTGCTTTTACCCTTAAGCTAACCCTTACCCTTACCCTTACCCTTACCCTTACCCTTAACCTTACCCCTACCCTTGCTTTTACCCTTAAGCTCACCCTTACCCTTACCCTTACCCTTACCCTCACACTTACCCTTACCCTGACCCTTACCCTTGCTTTTACCCTTAAGCTTACCCTTACCCTTACCCTTAAGCTTACCCTTACCCTTAACCTTACCCTTACCCTTACCCTTACCCTTACCCTTGCTTTTACCCTTAAGCTTACCCTTACCCTTACCCTTACCCTTACCCTTACCCTTACCCTTGCTTTTACCCTTAAGCTTACCCTTACCCTTACCCTTACCCTTACCCTTGCTTTTACCCTTACCCTTCCCTTACCCTTACCCTTACCCTTACCCTTGCTTTTACCCTTAAGCTTACCCTTACCCCTACCCTTACCCTTACCCTAACCCTTACCCTTAACCTTACCCTTACCCTTACCCTTACCCTTACCCTTACCCTTACCCTTGCTTTTACCCTTAGGCTTACCCTTACCTTTATCCTTACCATTACCCTTACCCTTACCCTTACCCTTACCCTTACCCTTACCCTTACCCTTGCTTTTACCCTTAAGCTTACCCTTACCCTTACCCTTACCCTTACCCTTACCCTTACCCTTACCCTTACCCTTACCCTTACCCTTGCTTTTACCCTTAAGCTTACCCTTACCCTTACCCTTACCCTTACCCTTACCCTTACCCTTACCCTTACCCTTACCCTTACCCTTACCCTTACCCTTGCTTTTACCCTTAAGCTTACCCTTACCCTTACCCTTACTCTTACCCTTACCCTTACCCTTACCCTTACCCTTACCCTTGCTTTTACCCTTAAGCTTACCCTTACCCTTACCTTTACCCTTACCCTTACCCTTACCCTTACCCTTACCCTTACCCTTACCCTTACCCTTACCCTTACCCTTGCTTTTACCCTTAGGCTTACCCTTACCTTTAGCCTTACCCTTACCCTTACCCTTACCCTTACCCTTACCCTTACCCTTGCTTTTACCCTTACCCTTACCCTTACCCTTACCCTTACCCTTACCCTTACCCTTACCCTTACCCTTACCCTTACCCTTGCTTTTACCCTTAGGCTTACCCTTACCCTTACCCTTACCCTTACCCTTAAGCTTACCCTTACCCTTACCCTTACCCTTACCCTTACCCTTACCCTTACCCTTACCCTTACCCTTACCCTTACCCTTACCCTTACCCTTGCTTTTACCCTTAAGCTTACCCTTACCCTCACCCTTACCCTTACCCTTACTCTTACCCTTACCCTTACCCTTGCTTTGACCCTTAGGCTTACCCTTACCTTTACCCTTACCCTTACCCTTACCCTTACCCTTACCCTTACCCTTACCCTTACCCTTACCCTTACCCTTACCCTTACCCTTACCCTTACCCTTGCTTTTACCCTTAAGCTTACCCTTACCCTTACCCTTACCCTTACCCTTACCCTTACCCTTACCCTTACCCTTGCTTTTACCCTTAAGCTTACCCTTACCCTTACCCTTACCCTTACCCTTACCCTTGCTTTTACCCTTAGGCTTACCCTTACCCTTACCCTTACCCTTGCTTTTACCCTTAAGCTTACCCTTACCCTTACCCTTACCCTTACCCTTACCCTTACCCTTACCCTTACCCTTACCCTTACCCTTACCCTTACCCTTACCCTTACCCTTACCCTTACCCTTACCCTTACCCTTACCCTTACCCTTACCCTTGCTTTTACCCTTAGGCTTAACCTTACCTTTACCCTTACCCTTACCCTTACCCTTACCCTTACCCTTACCCTTACCCTTACCCTTACCCTTACCCTTACCCTTACCCTTGCTTTTACCCTTAAGCTTACCCTTACCCTTACCCTTACCCTTACCCTTACCCTTACCCTTACCCTTACCCTTACCCTTACCCTTGCTTTTACCCTTAAGCTCACCCTTACCCTTACCCTTACCCTTACCCTCACCCTTACCCTTACCCTTACCATTGCTTATACCCTTAAGCTTACCCTTACCCTTACCCTTACCCTTACCCTTACCCTTACCCTTACCCTTACCCTTACCCTTGCTTTTACCCTTAGGCTTACCCTTACCTTTACCCTTACCCTTACCCTTACCCTTACCCTTACCCTTACCCTTACCCTTGCTTTTACCCTTAAGCTTACCCTTACCCTTACCCTTACCCTTACCCTTACCCTAACCCTTACCCTTGCTTTTACCCTTAAGCTTACCCTTACCCTTACCCTTACCCTTACCCTTACCCTTACCCTTACCCTTACCCTTACCCTTACCCTTACCCTTACCCTTACCCTTAACCTTGCTTTTACCCTTAAGCTTACCCTTACCCTTACCCTTACCCTTACCCTCACCCTTACCCTTACCCTTACCCTTACCCTTATCCTTACCCTTGGTTTTACCCTTAAGCTTACCCTTACCCTTACCCTTACCCTTACCCTTACCCTTACCCTTACCCTTACCCTTACCCTTACCCTTACCCTTACCCTTGCTTTTACTCTTAGGCTTACCCTTACCTTTACCCTTACCCTTACCCTTACCCTTACCCTTACCCTTACCCTTAACCTTACCCTTACCCTTACCCTTACCCTCACCCTTGCTTTTACCCTTAAGCTTACCCTTACCCTTACCCTTACCCTTACCCTTACCCTTACCCTTACCCTTGCTTTTACCCTTAAGCTTACCCTTACCCTTACCCTTACCCTCACCCTTACCCTTGCTTTTACCCTTAGGCTTACCCTTACCCTTACCCTTACCCTTACCCTTGCTTTTACCCATAAGCTTACCCTTACCCTTACCCTTACCCTTACTCTTACCCTTACCCTTACCTTTACCCTTACCCTTGCTTTTACCCTTAGGCTTACCCTTACCTTTACCCTTACCCTTACCCTTACCCTTACCCTTACCCTTACCCTTACCCTTACCCTTACCCTTACCCTTACCCTTACCCTTACCCTTACCCTTACCCTTGCTTTTACCCTTAAGCTAACCCTTACCCTTACCCTTACCCTTACCCTTACCCTTAACCTTACCCTTACCCTTGCTTTTACCCTTAAGCTCACCCTTACCCTTACCCTTACCCTTACCCTTACACTTACCCTTACCCTGACCCTTACCCTTGCTTTTACCCTTAAGCTTACCCTTACCCTTACCCTTACCCTTACCCTTAAGCTTACCCTTACCCTTACCCTTACCCTTACCCTTACCCTTACCCTTACCCTTACCCTTACCCTTACCCTTACCCTTGCTTTTACCCTTGAGCTTACCCTTACCCTTACCCTTACCCTTACCCTTACCCTTAAGCTTACCCTTACCCTTACCCTTACCCTTACCCTTACCCTTACCCTTACCCTTGCTTTTACCCTTAAGCTTACCCTTACCCTTACCCTTACCCTTACCCTAACCCTTACCCTTAACCTTACCCTTACCCTTACCCTTACCCTTACCCTTACCCTTACCCTTACCCTTGCTTTTACCCTTAGGCTTACCCTCACCTTTACCCTTACCATTACCCTTACCCTTACCCTTACCCTTACTCTTACCCTTACCCTTGCTTTTAACTTTAAGCTTACCCTTACCCTTACCCTTACCCTTACCCTTACCCTTACCCTTACCCTTACCCTGACCCTTACCCTTGCTTTTACCCTTAAGCTTACCCTTACCCTTACCCTTACCCTTACCCTTACCCTTACCCTTACCCTTACCCTTCCCTTACCCTAACCCTTACCCTTGCTTTTACCCTTAAGCTTACCCTTACCCTTACCCTTACTCTTACCCTTACCCTTACCCTTACCCTTACCCTTGCTTTTACCCTTAAGCTTACCCTTACCCTTACCTTTACCCTTACCCTTACCCTTAAACTTACCCTTACCCTTACCCTTACCCTTACCCTTACCCTTACCCTTACCCTTGCTTTTACCCTTAGGCTTACCCTTACCTTTAGCCTTACCCTTACCCTTACCCTTACCCTTACCCTTACCCTTACCCTTGCTTTTACCCTTAAGCTTACCCTTACCCTTACCCTTACCCTTACCCTTACCCTTACCCTTACCCTTACCCTTACCCTTGCTTTTACCCTTAAGCTTACCCTTACCCTTACCCTTACCCTTACCCTTACACTTACCCTTGCTTTTACCCTTAGGCTTACCCTTACCCTTACCCTTACCCTTACCCTTAAGCTTACCCTTACCCTTACCCTTACCCTTACCCTTACCCTTACCCTTACCCTTACCCTTACCCTTACCCTTACCCTTACCCTTGCTTTTACCCTTAAGCTTACCCTTACCCTTACCCTTACCCTTACCCTTACCCTTACCCTTACCCTTGCTTTGACCCTTAGGCTTACCCTTACCTTTACCCCTACCCTTACCCTTACCCTTACCCTTACCCTTACTCTTACCCTTACCCTTACCCTTGCTTTTACCCTTAAGCTTACCCTTACCCTTACCCTTACCCTTACCCTTACCCTTACCCTTACCCTTACCCTTACCCTTACCCTTACCCTTACCCTTGCTTTTACCCTTAAGCTTACCCTTACCCTTACCCTTACCCTTACCCTTACCCTTACCCTTACCCTTACCCTTGCTTTGACCCTTAGGCTTACCCTTACCTTTACCCCTACCCTTACCCTTACCCTTACCCTTACCCTTACCCTTACCCTTACCCTTACCCTTACCCTTACCCTTGCTTTTACCCTTAAGCTTACCCTTACCCTTACCCTTACCCTTACCCTTACCCTTACCCTTACCCTTACCCTTACCCTTGCTTTTACCCTTAAGCTTACCCTTACCCTTACCCTTACCCTTACCCTTACCCTTGCTTTTACCCTTAGGCTTACCCTTACCCTTACCCTTACCCTTACCCTTGCTTTTACCCTTAAGCTTACCCTTACCCTTACCCTTACCCTTACCCTTACCCTTACCCTTACCCTTACCCTTACCCTTACCCTTACCCTTACCCTTACCCTTACCCTTGCTTTTACCCCTAGGCTTAACCTTACCTTTACCCTTACCCTTACCCTTACCCTTACCCTTACCCTTACCCTTACCCTTACCCTTACCCTTACCCTTACCCTTACCCTTACCCTTACCCTTACCCTTACCCTTACCCTTACCCTTACCCTTACCCTTGCTTTTACCCTTAAGCTTACCCTTACCCTTACCCTTACCCTTACCCTTACCCTTACCCTTACCCTTACCCTTACCCTTACCCTTGCTTTTACCCTTAAGCTTACCCTTACCCTTACCCTTACCCTTACCCTCACCCTTACCCTTACCCTTACCCTTGCTTATACCCTTAAGCTTACCCTTACCCTTACCCTTACCCTTACCCTTACCCTTACCCTTACCCTTACCCTTACCCTTACCCTTACCCTTACCCTTGCTTTTACCCTTAAGCTTACCCTTACCCTTACCCTTACCCTTTCCCTTACCCTTGCTTTTACCCTTAGGCTTACCCTTACCCTTACCCTTACCCTTGCCCTTACCCTTACCCTTGCTTTTACCCTTAAGCTAACCCTTACCCTTACCCTTACCCTTACCTTTACCCTTAACCTTACCCTTACCCTTACTTTCACCCTTAAGCTCACCCTTACCCTTACCCTTACCCTTACACTTACCCTTACCCTGACCCTTACCCTTGCTTTTACCCTTAAGCTTACCCTTACCCTTACCCTTACCCTTAAGCTTACCCTTACCCTTACCCTTACCCTTACCCTTACCCTTACCCTTACCCTTACCCTTACCCTTACCCTTACCCTTACCCTTGCTTTTACCCTTAAGCTTACCCTTACCCTTACCCTTACCCTTACCCTTACCCTTGCTTTTACCCTTAAGCTTACCCTTACCCTTACCCTTACCCTTACCCTTAAGCTTACCCTTACCCTCACCCTTACCCTTACCCTTACCCTTACCCTTACCCTTGCTTTTACCCTTAAGCTTACCCTTACCCTTACCCTAACCCTTACCCTAACCCTTACCCTTAACCTTACCCTTACCCTTACCCTTACCCTTACCCTTACCCTTACCCTTGCTTTTACCCTTAGGCTTACCCTTACCTTTACCCTTACCATTACCCTTACCCTTACCCTTACCCTTACCCTAACCCTTACCCTTGCTTTTACCCTTAAGCTTACCCTTACCCTTACCCTTACCCTTACCCTTACCCTTACCCTTACCCTTACCCTTACCCTTACCCTTACCCTTACCCTTGCTTTTACCCTTAAGCTTACCCTTACCCTTACCCTTACCCTTACCCTTACCCTTACCCTTACCCTTACCCTTACCCTTACCCTTACCCTTGCTTTTACCCTTAAGCTTACCCTTACCCTTACCCTTACTCTTACCCTTACCCTTACCCTTACCCTTACCCTTGCTTTTACCCTTAAGCTTACCCTTACCCTTACCTTTACCCTTACCCTTACCTTTACCCTTACCCTTACCCTTACCCTTACCCTTACCCTTACCCTTACCCTTACCCTTACCCTTACCCTTAAACTTGCTTTTACCCTTAAGCTTACCCTTACCCTTACCCTTACCCTTACCCTTACCCTTGCTTTTACCCTTAAGCTTACCCTTACCCTTACCCTTACCCTTACACTTACCCTTGCTTTTACCCTTAGGCTTACCCTTACCCTTACCCTTACCCTTACCCTTAAGCTTACCCTTACCCTTACCCTTACCCTTACCCTAACCCTTACCCTTACCCTTTCCCTTACCCTTACCCTTGCTTTTACCCTTAAGCTTACCCTTACCCTTACCCTTACCCTTACCCTTACCCTTACCCTTACCCTTGCTTTGACCCTTAGGCTTACCCTTACCTTTACCCTTACCCTTACCCTTACCCTTACCCTTACCCTTACCCTTACCCTTACCCTTGCTTTTACCCTTAAGCTTACCCTTACCCTTACCCTTACCCTTACCCTTACCCTTGCTTTTACCCTTAAGCTTACCCTTACCCTTACCCTTACCCTTACCCTTACCCTTGCTTTTACCCTTAGGCTTACCCTTACCCTTACCCTTACCCTTACCCTTGCTTTTACCCTTAAGCTTACCCTTACCCTTACCCTTACCCTTACCCTTACCCTTACCCTTACCCTTACCCTTACCCTTACCCTTACCCTTACCCTTACCCTAACCCTTACCCTTACCCTTACCCTTACCCTTACCCTTGCTTTTACCCTTAAGCTTACCCTTAACCTTACCCTTACCCTTACCCTTACCCTTACCCTTACCCTTGCTTTGACCCTTAGGCTTACCCTTACCTTTACCCTTACCCTTACCCTTACCCTTACCCTTACCCTTACCCTTACCCTTACCCTTACCCCTACCCTTACCCTTACCCTTACCCTCACCCTTGCTTTTACCCTTAAGCTTACCCTTACCCTTACCCTTACCCTTACCCTTACCCTTACCCTTACCCTCACCCTTGCTTTTACCCTTAAGCTTACCCTTACCCTTACCCTTACCCTTACCCTTACCCTTACCCTTACCCTTACCCTTGCTTTTACCCTTAAGCTTACCCTTACCCTTACCCTTACCCTTACCCTCACCCTTACCCTTACCCTTACCCTTGCTTATACCCTAAAGCTTACCCTTACCCTTACCCTTACCCTTACCCTTACCCTTACCCTTACCCTTACCCTTACCCTTACCCTTACCCTTACCCTTACCCTTACCCTTACCCTTACCCTTACCCTTACCCTTACCCTTGCTTTTACCCTTAAGCTTACCCTTACCTTTACCCTTACCCTTACCCTTACCTTTACCCTTACCCTTACCCTTACCCTTGCTTTTACCCTTAAGCTTACCCTTACCCTTACCCTTACCCTTACCCTTACCCTTACCCTAACCCTTACCCTTGCTTTTACCCTTAAGCTTACCCTTACCCTTACCCTTACCCTTACCCTTACCCTTACCCTTACCCTTACCCTTACCCTTACCCTTACCCTTGCTTTAACCCATAAGCTTACCCTTACCCTTACCCTTACCCTTACCCTTACCCTTACCCTTACCCTTACCCTTATCCTTACCCTTGCTTTTACCCTTAAGCTTACCCTTACCCTTACCCTTACCCTTACCCTTACCCTTACCCTTACCCTTACCCTTACCCTTACCCTTACCCTTACCCTTACCCTTGCTTTTACTCTTAGGCTTACCCTTACCTTTACCCTTACCCTTACCCTTACCCTCACCCTCACCCTTACCCTTACCCTTGCTTTTACCCTTAAGCTTACCCTTACCCTTACCCTTACCCTTACCCTTGCTTTTACCCTTAAGCTTACCCTTACCCTTACCCTTAACCTTACCCTTACCCTTGCTTTTACCCTTAGGCTTACCCTTACCCTTACCCTTATCCTTACCCTTGCTTTTACCCTTAAGCTTACCCTTACCCTTACCCTTACTCTTACCCTTACCCTTACCCTTACCCTTACCCTTACCCTTACCCTCACCCTTACTCTTACCCTTACCCTTACCCTTACCCTTACCCTTACCCTTACCCTTACCCTTACCCTTGCTTTTACCCTTAAGCTTACCCTTACCCTTACCCTTACCCTTACCCTTACCCTTACCCTTACCCTTACCCTTACCCTTACCCTTACCCTTACCCTTGCTTTTACCCTTAAGCTTACCCTTACCCTTACCCTTACCCTTACCCTTACCCTAACCCTTACCCTTGCTTTTACCCTTAAGCTTACCCTTACCCTTACCCTTACCCTTACCCTTACCCTTACCCTTACCCTTACCCTTACCCTTACCCTTACCCTTGCTTTTACCCTTAGGCTTACCCTTACCTTTACCCTTACCCTTACCCTTACCCTTACCCTTACCCTTGCTTTTACCCTTAAGCTTACCCTTACCCTTACCCTTACCCTTTAGCTTACCCTTACCCTTACCCTTACCCTTACCCTTACCCTCACCCTTACCCTTACCCTTACCCTTACCCTTACCCTTACCCTTGCTTTTACCCTTAAGCTTACCCTTACCCTTACCCTTACCCTTACCCTTACCCTTACCCTTGCTTTTACCCATAAGCTTACCCTTACCCTTACCCTCACCCTTAAGCTTACCCTTACCCTTACCCTTACCCTTACCCTTACCCTTACCCTTACCCTTACCCTTACCCTTACCCTTACCCTTACCCTTACCCTTACCCTTGCTTTTACCCTTAAGCTTACCCTTACCCTTACCCTTACCCTTACCCTTAAGCTTACCCTTACCCTTACCCTTACCCTTACCCTTACCCTCACCCTTACCCTTAACCTTACCCTTGCTTTTACCCTTAAGCTTACCCTTACCCTTACCCTTACCCTTACCCTTACACTTACCCTTGCTTTTACCCTTAAGCTTACCCTTACCCTTACCCTTACCCTTACCCTTAAGCTCACCCTTACCCTTACCCTTACCCTTTCCCTTACCCTTACCCTTACCCTTACCCTTACCCTTGCTTTTACCCTTAAGCTTACCCTTACCCTAACCCTTACCCTTACCCTTGCTTTTACCCTTAAGCTTACCCTTACCCTTACCCTTACCCTTACCCTTAAGCTTACCCTTACCCTTACCCTTACCCTTACCCTTACCCTTACCCTTACCCTTACCCTTACCCTTACCCTTGCTTTTACCCTTAAGCTTACCCTTACCCTTACCCTTACCCTTACCCTTACCCTTACCCTTACCCTTACCCTTGCTTTTACCCTTAGGCTTACCCTTACCTTTACCCTTACCCTTACCCTTACCCTTACCCTTACCCTTACCCTTTCCCTTGCTTTTACCCTTAAGCTTACCCTTACCCTTACCCTTACCCTTACCCTTACCCTTACCCTTACCCTTACCCTTGCTTTTACCCTTAAGCTTACCCTTACCCTTACCCTTACCCTTACCCTTACCCTTGCTTTTACCCTTAGGCTTACCCTTACCCTTACCCTTAACCTTACCCTTGCTTTTACCCTTAAGCTTACCCTTACCCTTACCCTTACCCTTACCCTTACCCTTACCCTTACCCTTACCCTTACCCTTACCCTTACCCTTACCCTTACCCTTACCCTTACCCTTACCCTTACCCTTACCCATACACTTGCTTTTACCCTTAGGCTTACCCTTACCTTTACCCTTACCCTTACCCTTACCCTTACCCTTACCCTTACCCTTGCTTTTACCCCTAAGCTTACCCTTACCCTTACCCTTACCCTTACCCTTACCCTTACCCTTACCCTTACCCTTACCCTTACCCTTACCCTTACCCTTGCTTTTACCCTTAAGCTTACCCTTACCCTTACCCTTACCCTTACCCTTACCCTTACCCTTACCCTTACCCTTACCCTTACCCTTACCCTTACCCTTACCCTTACCCTCACCCTTGCTTTTACCCTTAAGCTTACCCTTACCCTTACCCTTACCCTTACCCTTACCCTTACCCTTGCTTTTACCCTTAAGCTTACCCTTACCCTTACCCTTACCCTTACCCTTACCCTTGCTTTTACCCTTAGGCTTACCCTTACCCTTACCCTTACCCTTACCCTTGCTTTTACCCTTAAGCTTACCCTTACCCTTACCCTTACCCTTACTCTTACCCTTACCCTTACCCTTACTTTTACCCTTGCTTTTACCCTTAGGCTTACCCTTACCTTTACCCTTACCCTTACCCTTACCCTTACCCTTACCCTTACCCTTACCCTTACCCTTACCCTTACCCTTGCTTTTACCCTTAAGCTTACCCTTACCCTTACCCTTACCCTTACCCTTACCCTTACCCTTACCCTTACACTTACCCTTACCCTTGCTTTTACCCTTAAGCTCACCCTTTTCCTTACCCTTACCCTTACCCTTACCCTTACCCTTACTCTTACCCTTACCCTTGCTTTTACCCTTAAGCTTACCCTTACCCTTACCCTTACCCTTACCCTTAAGCTTACCCTTACCCTTACCCTTACCCTTACCCTTACCCTTACCCTTACCCTTGCTTTTACCCTTAAGCTTAACCTTACCCTTACCCTTACCCTTACCCTTACCCTTGCTTTTACCCTTACGCTTACCCTTACCCTTACCCTTACCCTTACCCTTAAGCTTACCCTTACCCTTACCCTTACACTTACCCTTACCCTTACCCTTACCCTTACCCTTAAGCTTACCCTTACGCTTACCCTCACCCTTACCCTTACCCTCACCCTTACCCTTGCTTTTACCCTTAAGCTTACCCTTACCCTTACCCTTACCCTTACCCTTACCCTTGCTTTTACCCTTAAGCTTACCCTTACCCTTACCCTTACCCTTACCCTTACCCTTACCCTTACCCTTGCTTTTACCCTTAGGATTACCCTTACCTTTACCCTTACCATTACCCTTACCCTTACCCTTACCCTTACCCTTACCCTTACACTTGCTTTTACCCTTAAGCTTACCCTTACCCTTACCCTTACCCTTACCCTTACCCTTACCCTTACCCTTACCCTTACCCTTACCCTTACCCTTACCCTTACCCTTACCCTTACCCTTACCCTTACCCTTACCCTTACCCTTACCCTTGCTTTTACCCTTAAGATTACCCTTACCCTTACCCTTACCCTTACCCTTACCCTTACCCTTGCTTTTACCCTTAAGCTTACCCTTACCCTTACTCTTACCCCTACCCTTACCCTTACCCTTACCCTCACCCTTACCCTTACCCTTACCCTTACCCTTACCCTTACCCTTGCTTTTACCCTTAGGCTTACCCTCACCTTTACCCTTACCCTTACCCTTACCCTTACCCTTACCCTTACCCTTGCTTTAACCCTTAAGCTTACCCTTACCCTTACCCTTACCCTTACCCTTAGCCTTACCCTTACCCTTGCTTTTACCCTTAAGCTTACCCTTACCCTTACCCTTACCCTTACCCTTGCTTTTACCCTTAGGCTTACCCTTACCCTTACCCTTACCCTTACCCTTAAGCTTACCCTTACCCTTACCCTTACCCTTACCCTTACCCTTACCCTTACCCTTACCCTTACCCTTACCCTTACCCTTACCCTTACCCTTACCCTTGCTTTTACCCTTAAGCTTACCCTTACCCTTACCCTTACCCTTACCCTTACCCTTACCCTTACCCTTACCCTTACCCTTACCCTTACCCTTACCCTTACCCTTACCCTTACCCTTACCCTTACCCTTACCCTTGCTTTTACCCTTAAGCTTACCCTTACCTTTACCCTTACCCTAACCCTTACCCTTACCCTTACCCTTACCCTTACCCTTACCCTTACCCTTACCCTTGCTTTTACCCTTAAGCTTACCCTTACCCTTACCCTTACCCTTACCCTTACCCTTACCCTTACCCTAACCCTTACCCTTGCTTTTACCCTTAAGCTTACCCTTACCCTTACCCTTACCCTTACCCTTACCCTTACCCTTACCCTTACCCTTGCTTTTACCCTTAAGCTTACCCTTACCCTTACCCTTAATCTTACCCTTACCCTTACCCTTACCCTTACCCTTATCCTTACCCTTGCTTTTACCCTTAAGCTTACCCTTACCCTTACCCTTACCCTTACCCTTACCCTTACCCTTACCCTTACCCTTACCCTTACCCTTACCCTTACCCTTACCCTTACCCTTGCTTTTACTCTTAGGCTTACCCTTACCTTTACCCTTACCCTTACCCTTACCCTCACCCTCACCCTTACCCTTACCCTTGCTTTTACCCTTAAGCTTACCCTTACCCTTACCCTTACCCTTACCCTTACCCTTGCTTTTACCCTTAAGCTTACCCTTACCCTTACCCTTAACCTTACCCTTACCCTTGCTTTTACCCTTAGGCTTACCCTTACCCTTACCCTTACCCTTACCCTTGCTTTTACCCTTAAGCTTACCCTTACCCTTACCCTTACTCTTACCCTTACCCTTACCCTTACCCTTACCCTTACCCTTACCCTTACCCTTACCCTTACCCTTAACCTTGCTTTTACCCTTAGGCTTACCCTTACCTTTACCCTTACCCTAACCCTTACCCTTACCCTTACCCTTACCCTTACCCTTGCTTTCACCCTTAAGCTTACCCTTACCCTTACCCTTACCCTTACCCTTACCCTTACCCTTACCCTTACCCTTACCCTTACCCTTACCCTTACCCTTACCCTTACCCTTGCTTTTACCCTTAAGCTTACCCTTACCCTTACCCTTACCCTTACCCTTACCCTTACCCTTACCCTTACCCTTACCCTTGCTTTTACCCTTAAGCTTACCCTTACCCTTACCCTTACCCTTACCCTTACCCTTACCCTTACCCTTACCCTTACCCTTACCCTTACCCTTGCTTTTACCCTTAGGCTTACCCTTACCTTTACCCTTACCCTTACCCTTACCCTTACCCTTACCCTTGCTTTTACCCTTAAGCTTACCCTTACCCTTACCCTTACCCTTAAGCTTACCCTTACCCTTACCCTTACCCTTACCCTTACCCTTACCCTTACCCTTACCCTTACCCTTACCCTTACCCTTACCCTTACCCTTGCTTTTACCCTTAAGCTTACCCTTACCCTTACCCTTACCCTTACCCTTGCTTTTACCCTTAAGCTTACCCTTACCCTTACCCTTACCCTTAAGCTTACCCTTACCCTTACCCTTACCCTTACCCTTACCCTTACCCTTACCCTTACCCTTACCCTTACCCTTACCCTTACCCTTACCCTTACCCTTACCCTTGCTTTTACCCTTAAGCTTACCCTTACCCTTACCCTTACCCTTAAGCTTACCCTTACCCTTACCCTTACCCTTACCCTTGCCCTTACCCTTAACCTTACCCTTGCTTTTACCCTTAAGCTTACCCTTACCCTTACCCTTACCCTTAAGCTTACCCTTACCCTTACCCTTACCCTTACCCTTACCCTTGCTTTTACCCTTAAGCTTACCCTTACCCTTACCCTTACCCTTACCCTTAAGCTTACCCTTACCCTTACCCTTACCCTTACCCTTACCCTTGCTTTAACCCTTAAGCTTACCCTTACCCTTACCCTTACCCTTACCCTTGCTTTTACCCTTAAGCTTACCCTTACCCTTACCCTTACCCTTACCCTTAAGCTTACCCTTACCCTTACCCTTACCCTTACCCTTACCCTTACCCTTACCCTTACCCTTACCCTTACCCTTACCCTTACTCTTACCCCTACCCTTACCCTTACCCTTACCCTTACCCTTACCCTTACCCTTACCCTTACCCTTGCTTTTACCCTTAGGCTTACCCTTACCTTTACCCTTACCCTTACCCTTACCCTTACCCTTACCCTTACCCTTACCCTTGCTTTTACCCTTAAGCTTACCCTTACCCTTACCCTTACCCTTACCCTTACCCTTACCCTTACCCTTACCCTTACCCTTACCCTTGCTTTTACCCTTAAGCTTACCCTTACCCTTACCCTTACCCTTACCCTTACCCTTGCTTTTACCCTTAGGCTTACCCTTACCCTTACCCTTACCCTTACCCTTGCTTTTACCCTTAAGCTTACCCTTACCCTTACCCTTACCCTTACCCTTACCCTTACCCTTACCCTTACCCTTACCCTTACCCTTACCCTTACCCTTACCCTTACCCTTACCCTTACCCTTACCCTTACCCTTACCCTTACCCTTACCCTTACCCTTACCCTTACCCTTACCCTTGCTTTTACCCTTAGGCTTACCCTTACCTTTACCCTTACCCTTACCCTTACCCTTACCCTTACCCTTGATTTTACCCTTAAGCTTACCCTTACCCTTACCCTTACCCTTACCCTTACCCTTACCCTTACCCTTACCCTTACCCTTACCCTTGCTTTTACCCTTAAGCTTACCCTTACCCTTACCCTTACCCTTACCCTTACCCTTACCCTTACCCTTACCCTTACCCTTACCCTTACCCTTACCCTTACCCTCACCCTTGCTTTTACCCTTAAGCTTACCCTTACCCTTACCCTTACCCTTACCCTTACCCTTACCCTTACCCTTGCTTTTACCCTTAAGCTTACCCTTACCCTTACCCTTGCTTTTACCCTTAGGCTTACCCTTACCCTTACCCTTACCCTTACCCTTGCGTTTACCCTTAAGCTTACCCTTACCCTTACCCTTACCCTTACTCTTACCCTTACCCTTACCCTTACCCTTGCTTTTACCATTAGGCTTACCCTTACCTTTACCCTTACCCTTACCCTTACCCTTACCCTTACCCTTACCCTTACCCTTACCCTTACCCTTACCCTTGCTTTTACCCTT
>CAUEHS010001017.1:0-37820 GCA_958510865.1 Myrrha octodecimguttata
GGGTAAGGGTAAGGGTAAGGGTAAGGGTAAGCTTAAGGGTAAAAGCAAGGGTAAGGGTAAGGGTAAGGGTAAGGGTAAGGGTAAGGGTAAGGGTAAGGGTAAGGGTAAGGGTAAGCTTAAGGGTAAGGGTAAGGGTAAGGGTAAGCTTAAGGGTAAAAGCAAGGGTAAGGGTAAGGGTAAGGGTAAGGGTAAGCTTAAGGGTAAAAGCAAGGGTAAGGGTAAGAGTAAGGGTAAGGGTAAGGGTAAGGGTAAGGGTAAGGGTAAGGGTGAGCTTAAGGGTAAAAGCAAGGGTAAGGGTAAGGGTAAGGGTAAGGGTAAGGGTAAGGGTAAGGGTAAGGGTAAGGGTAAGCTTAAGGGTAAAAGCAAGGGTAAGGGTAAGGGTAAGGGTAAGGGTAAGGGTAAGGGTAAGGGTAAGGGTAAGGGTAAGGGTAAGGGTAAGGGTAAAGGTAAGGGTAAGCCTAAGGGTAAAAGCAAGGGTAAGGGTAAGGGTAAGGGTAAGGGTAAGGGTAAGAGTAAGGGTAAGGGTAAGGGTAAGGGTAAGCTTAAGGGTAAAAGCAATGGTAAGGGTAAGGGTAAGGGTAAGGGTAAGCCTAAGGGTAAAAGCAAGGGTAAGGGTAAGGGTAAGGGTAAGGGTAAGGGTAAGCTTAAGGGTAAAAGCAAGGGTAAAAGTAAGGGTAAGGGTAAGGGTAAGGGTAAGGGTAAGCTTAAGGGTAAAAGCAAGGGTGAGGGTAAGGGTAAGGGTAAGGGTAAGGGTAAGGGTAAGGGTAAGGGTAAGCTTAAGGGTAAAAGCAAGGGTAAGGGTAAGGGTAAGGGTAAGGGTAAGGGTAAGGGTAAGGGTAAGGGTAAGGGTAAGGGTAAGGGTAAGGGTAAGGGTAAGCTTAAGGGTAAAAGCAAGGGTAAGGGTAAGGGTAAGGGTAAGGGTAAAGGTAAGGGTAAGCCTAAGGGTAAAAGCAAGGGTAAGGGTAAGGGTAAGGGTAAGGGTAAGGGTAAGGGTAAGGGTAAGGGTAAGGGTAAGGGTAAGGGTAAGGGTAAGGGTAAGGGTAAGGGTAAGGGTAAGGGTAAGGGTAAGGGTAAGGGTAAGGGTAAGGGTAAGGGTAAGCTTAAGGGTAAAAGCAAATGTAAGGGTAAGGGTAAGGGTAAGGGTAAGCCTAAGGGTAAAAGCAAGGGTAAGGGTAAGGGTAAGGGTAAGGGTAAGGGTAAGCTTAAGGGTAAAAGCAAGGGTAAGGGTAAGGGTAAGGGTAAGGGTAAGGGTAAGGGTAAGCTCAAGGGTAAAAGCAAGGGTAAGGGTAAGGGTAAGGGTAAGGGTAAAGGTAAGGGTAAGGGTAAAGGTAAGGGTAAGCCTAAGGGTAAAAGCAAGGGTAAGGGTAAGGGTAAGGGTAAGGGTAAGGGTAAGGGTAAGGGTAAGGGTAAGGGTAAGGGTAAGCTTAAGGGTAAAAGCAAGGGTAAGGGTAAGGGTAAGGGTAAGGGTAAGGGTAAGGGTAAGGGTAAGGGTAAGGGTAAGGGTAAGGGTAAGCTTAAGGGTAAGGGTAAGGGTAAGGGTAAGCTTAAGGGTAAAAGCAAGGGTAAGGGTAAGGGTAAGGGTAAGGGTAAGCTTAAGGGTAAAAGCAAGGGTAAGGGTAAGGGTAAGGGTAAGGGTAAGGGTAAGGGTAAGGGTAAGGGTAAGGGTAAGGGTAAGCTTAAGGGTAAGGGTAAGGGTAAGAGTAAGGGTAAGCTTAAGGGTAAAAGCAAGGGTAAGGGTAAGGGTAAGGGTAAGGGTAAGGGTAAGCTTAAGGGTAAGGGTAAGGGTAAGGGTAAGGGTAAGGGTAAGCTTAAGGGTAAAAGCAAGGGTAAGGTTAAGGGTAAGGGTAAGGGTAAGGGTAAGGGTAAGCTTAAGGGTAAGGGTAAGGGTAAGGGTAAGGGTAAGCTTAAGGGTAAAAGCAAGGGTAAGGGTAAGGGTAAGGGTAAGGGTAAGGGTAAGGGTAAGGGTAAGGGTAAGGGTAAGGGTAAGGGTAAGGGTAAGGGTAAGCTTAAGGGTAAGGGTAAGGGAAAGGGTAAGTTTAAGGGTAAAAGCAAGGGTAAGGGTAAGGGTAAGGGTAAGGGTAAGGGTAAGCTTAAGGGTAAAAGCAAGGGTAAGGGTAAGGGTAAGGGTAAGGGTAAGGGTAAGGGTAAGGGTAAGGGTAAGGGTAAGGGTAAGGGTAAGGGTAAGGTTAAGGGTAAGCTTAAGGGTAAGGGTAAGGGTAAGGGTAAGCTTAAGGGTAAAAGCAAGGGTAAGGGTAAGGGTAAGGGTAAGGGTAAGGGTAAAGGTAAGGGTAAGCCTAAGGGTAAAAGCAAGGGTAAGGGTAAGGGTAAGGGTAAGGGTAAGGGTAAGGGTAAGGGTAAGGGTAAGGGTAAGGGTAAGGGTAAGGGTAAGGGTAAGGGTAAGGGTAAGGGTAAGCTTAAGGGTAAAAGCAAGGGTAAGGGTAAGGGTAAGGGTAAGGGTAAGGGTAAGGGTAAGGGTAAGGTTAAGGGTAAGGGTAAGGGTAAGCTTAAGGGTAAAAGCAAGGGTAAGGGTAAGGGTAAGGGTAAGGGTAAGGGTAAGGGTAAGGGTAAGGGTAAGGGTAAGGGTAAGCTTAAGGGTAAAAGCAAGGGTAAGGGTAAGGGTAAGGGTAAGGGTAAGGGTTAGGGTAAGGGTAAAGGTAAGGGTAAGCCTAAGGGTAAAAGCAAAGGTAAGGGTAAGGGTAAGGGTAAGGGTAAGGGTAAGGGTAAGGGTTAGGGTAAGGGTAAGGGTAAGGGTAAGAGTAAGGGTAAGGGTAAGGGTAAGCTTAAGGGTAAAAGCAAGGGTAAGGGTAAGGGTAAGGGTAAGGGTAAGCCTAAGGGTAAAAGCAAGGGTAAGGGTAAGGTTAAGGGTAAGGGTAAGGGTAAGCTTAAGGGTAAAAGCAAGGGTAAGGGTAAGGGTAAGGGTAAGGGTAAGGGTAAGCTTAAGGGTAAAAGCAAGGGTAAGGGTAAGGGTGAGGGTAAGGGTAAGGGTAAGGGTAAGGGTAAAGGTAAGGGTAAGCCTAAGAGTAAAAGCAAGCGTAAGGGTAAGGGCAAGGGTAAGGGTAAGCTTAAGGGTAAAAGCAAGGGTAAGGGTAAGGGTAAGGGTAAGGGTAAGGGTAAGGGTAAGGGTAAGGGTAAGGGTAAGCTTAAGGGTAAAAGCAAGGGTAAGGGTAAGGGTAAGGGTAAGGGTAAGGGTAAAGGTAAGGGTAAGCCTAAGGGTAAAAGCAAGGGTAAGGGTAAGGGTGAGGGTAAGGGTAAGGGTAAGGGTAAGGGTAAGGGTAAGGGTAAGGGTAAGGGTAAGGGTAAGGGTAAGGGTAAGGGTAAGGGTAAGGGTAAGGGTAAGGGTAAGGGTAAGGGTAAGCTTAAGGGTAAAAGCAAGGGTAAGGGTAAGGGTAAGGGTAAGGGTAAGCCTAAGGGTAAAAGCAAGGGTAAGGGTAAGGGTAAGGGTAAGGGTAAGGGTAAGCTTAAGGGTAAAAGCAAGGGTAAGGGTAAGGGTAAGGGTAAGGGTAAGGGTAAGGGTAAGCTCAAGGGTAAAAGCAAGGGTAAGGGTAAGGGTAAGGGTAAGGGTAAAGGTAAGGGTAAGGGTAAAGGTAAGGGTAAGCCTAAGGGTAAAAGCAAGGGTAAGGGTAAGGGTAAGGGTAAGGGTAAGGGTAAGGGTAAGGGTAAGGGTAAGGGTAAGCTTAAGGGTAAAAGCAAGGGTAAGGGTAAGGGTAAGGGTAAGGGTAAGGGTAAGGGTAAGGGTAAGGGTAAGGGTAAGGGTAAGGGTAAGCTTAAGGGTAAGGGTAAGGGTAAGGGTAAGCTTAAGGGTAAAAGCAAGGGTAAGGGTAAGGGTAAGGGTAAGAGTAAGCTTAAGGGTAAAAGCAAGGGTAAGGGTAAGGGTAAGGGTAAGGGTAAGGGTAAGGGTAAGGGTAAGGGTAAGGGTAAGGGTAAGCTTAAGGGTAAGGGTAAGGGTAAGGGTAAGGGTAAGCTTAAGGGTAAAAGCAAGGGTAAGGGTAAGGGTAAGGGTAAGGGTAAGGGTAAGCTTAAGGGTAAGGGTAAGGGTAAGGGTAAGGGTAAGCTTAAGGGTAAAAGCAAGGGTAAGGTTAAGGGTAAGGGTAAGGGTAAGGGTAAGGGTAAGGGTAAGCTTAAGGGTAAGGGTAAGGGTAAGGGTAAGGGTAAGCTTAAGGGTAAAAGCAAGGGTAAGGGTAAGAGTAAGGGTAAGGGTAAGGGTAAGGGTAAGGGTAAGGGTAAGGGTAAGGGTAAGGGTAAGGGTAAGGGTAAGGGTAAGCTTAAGGGTAAGGGTAAGGGTAAGGGTAAGCTTAAGGGTAAAAGCAAGGGTAAGGGTAAGGGTAAGGGTAAGGGTAAGGGTAAGCTTAAGGGTAAAAGCAAGGGTAAGGGTAAGGGTAAGGGTAAGGGTAAGGGTAAGGGTAAGGGTAAGGGTAAGGGTAAGGGTAAGGGTAAGGGTAAGGGTAAGCTTAAGGGTAAGGGTAAGGGTAAGGGTAAGCTTAAGGGTAAAAGCAAGGGTAAGGGTAAGGGTAAGGGTAAGGGTAAGGGTAAAGGTAAGGGTAAGCCTAAGGGTAAAAGCAAGGGTAAGGGTAAGGGTAAGGGTAAGGGTAAGGGTAAGGGTAAGGGTAAGGGTAAGCTTAAGGGTAAAAGCAAGGGTAAGGGTAAGGGTAAGGGTAAGGGTCAGGGTAAGGGTAAGGGTGAGGTTAAGGGTAAGGGTAAGGTTAAGCTTAAGGGTAAAAGCAAGGGTAAGGGTAAGGGTAAGGGTAAGGGTAAGGGTAAGGGTAAGGGTAAGGGTAAGGGTAAGGGTAAGGGTAAGCTTAAGGGTAAAAGCAAGGGTAAGGGTAAGGGTAAGGGTAAGGCTAAGGGTTAGGGTAAGGGTAAAGGTAAGGGTAAGCCTAAGGGTAAAAGCAAGGGTAAGGGTAAGGGTAAGGGTAAGGGTAAGGGTAAGGGTAAGGGTAAGGGTAAGGGTAAGGGTAAGGGTAAGGGTAAGGGTAAGGGTAAGAGTAAGGGTAAGGGTAAAGGTAAGCTTAAGGGTAAAAGCAAGGGTAAGGGTGAGGGTAAGGGTAAGGGTGAGCCTAAGGGTAAAAGCAAGGGTAAGGGTAAGGTTAAGGGAAAGGGTAAGGGTAAGCTTAAGAGTAAAAGCAAGGGTAAGGGTAAGGGTAAGGGTAAGGGTAAGGGTAAGCTTAAGGGTAAAAGCAAGGGTAAGGGTAAGGGTGAGGGTAAGGGTAAGGGTAAGGGTAAGGGTAAAGGTAAGGGTAAGCCTAAGAGTAAAAGCAAGGGTAAGGGTAAGGGTAAGGGTAAGGGTAAGGGTAAGGGTAAGCTTAAGGGTAAAAGCAAGGGTAAGGATAAGGGTAAGGGTAAGGGTAAGGATAAGGGTAAGGGTAAGGGTAAGGGTAAGCTTAAGGGTAAAAGCAAGGGTAAGGGTAAGGGTAAGGGTAAGGGTAAGGGTAGGGGTAAGGGTAAGGGTAAGGGTAAGCTTAAGGGTAAAAGCAAGGGTAAGGGTTAGGGTAAGGGTAAGGGTAAGGGTAAGGGTAAGGGTAAGCTTAAGGGTAAAAGCAAGGGTAAGGGTAAGGGTAAGGGTAAGGGTAAGGGTAAGGGTAAAGGTAAGGGTAAGCCTTAGGGTAAAAGCAAGGGTAAGGGTAAGGGTAAGGGAAAGGGTAAGGGTAAGGGTAAGGGTAAGGGTAAGGGTAAGGGTAAGGGTAAGGGTAAGGGTAAGGGTAAGGGTAAGGGTAAGGGTAAGGGTAAGGGTAAGGGTAAGGGTAAAGGTAAGGGTAAGGGTAAGCTTAAGGGTATAAGCAAGGGTAAGGGTAAGGGTAAGGGTGAGGGTAAGGGTAAGGGTAAGGGTAAGGGTAAGCTTAAGGGTAAAAGCAAGGGTAAGGGTAAGGGTAAGGGTAAGGGTAAGGGTAAGCTTAAGGGTAAAAGCAAGGGTAAGGGTAAGGGTAAGGGTAAGGGTAAGGGTAAGGGTAAGGGTAAGGGTAAGGGTAAGGGTAAGCCTAAGGGTAAAAGCAAGGGTAAGGGTAAGGGTAAGGGTAAGGGTAAGGGTAAGGGTAAGGGTAAGGGTAAGGGTAAGGGTAAGGGTAAGGGTAAGGGTAAGGGTAAGGGTAAGGGTAAGGGTAAGGGTAAGGGTAAGGGTAAGGGTAAGGGTAAGGGTAAGGGTAAGGGTAAGGGTAAGGGTAAGGGTAAGCTAAAGGGTAAAAGCAAGGGTAAGGGTAAGGGTAAGGGTAAGGGTAAGCCTAAGGGTAAAAGCAAGGGTATGGGTAAGGGTAAGGGTAAGGGTAAGGGTAAGCTTAAGGGTAAAAGCAAGGGTAAGGGTAAGGGTAAGGGTAAGGGTAAGGGTAAGGGTAAGCTCAAGGGTAAAAGCAAGGGTAAGGGTAAGGGTAAGGGTAAGGGTAAGGGTAAAGGTAAGGGTAAGGGTAAAGGTAAGGGTAAGCCTAAGGGTAAAAGCAAGGGTAAGGGAAAGGGTAAGGGTAAGGGTAAGGGTAAGGGTAAGGGTAAGGGTAAGGGTAAGCTTAAGGGTAAAAGCAAGGGTAAGGGTAAGGGTAAGGGTAAGGGTAAGGGTAAGGGTAAGGGTAAGGGTAAGGGTAAGGGTAAGGGTAAGCTTAAGGGTAAGGGTAAGGGTAAGGGTAAGCTTAAGGGTAAAAGCAAGGGTAAGGGTAAGGGTAAGGGTAAGGGTAAGCTTAAGGGTAAAAGCAAGGGTAAGGGTAAGGGTAAGGGTAAGGGTAAGGGTAAGGGTAAGGGTAAGGGTAAGGGTAAGGGTAAGCTTAAGGGTAAGGGTAAGGGTAAGGGTAAGGGTAAGCTCAAGGGTAAAAGCAAGGGTAAGGGTAAGGGTAAGGGTAAGGGTAAGGGTAAGCTTAAGGGTAAGGGTAAGGGTAAGGGTAAGCTTAAGGGTAAAAGCAAGGGTAAGGGTAAGGGTAAGGGTAAGGGTAAGGGTAAGGGTAAGGGTAAGGGTAAGGGTAAGGGTAAGGGTAAGGGTAAGCTTAAGGGTAAGGGTAAGGGTAAGGGTAAGCTTAAGGGTAAAAGCAAGGGTAAGGGTAAGGGTAAGGGTAAGGGTAAGGGTAAGCTTAAGGGTAAAAGCAAGGGTAAGGGTAAGGGTAAGGGTAAGGGTAAGGGTAAGGGTAAGGGTAAGGGTAAGGGTAAGGGTAAGGGTAAGGGTAAGGGTAAGGGTAAGGGTAAGGGTAAGCTTAAGGGTAAGGGTAAGGGTAAGGGTAAGCTTAAGGGTAAAAGCAAGGGTAAGGGTAAGGGTAAGGGTAAGGGTAAGGGTAAAGGTAAGGGTAAGCCTAAGGGTAAAAGCAAGGGTAAGGGTAAGGGTAAGGGTAAGGGTAAGGGTAAGGGTAAGGGTAAGGGTAAGCTTAAGGGTAAAAGCAAGGGTAAGGGTAAGGGTAAGGGTAAGGGTCAGGGTAAGGGTAAGGGTGAGGTTAAGGGTAAGGGTAAGGTTAAGCTTAAGGGTAAAAGCAAGGGTAAGGGTAAGGGTAAGGGTAAGGGTAAGGGTAAGGGTAAGGGTAAGCTTAAGGGTAAAAGCAAGGGTAAGGGTAAGGGTAAGGCTAAGGGTAAGGGTTAGGGTAAGGGTAAAGGTAAGGGTAAGCCTAAGGGTAAAAGCAAGGGTAAGGGTAAGGGTAAGGGTAAGGGTAAGGGTAAGGGTAAGGGTAAGGGTAAGGGTAAGGGTAAGGGTAAGGGTAAGGGTAAGAGTAAGGGTAAGGGTAAAGGTAAGCTTAAGGGTAAAAGCAAGGGTAAGGGTGAGGGTAAGGGTAAGGGTAAGCCTAAGGGTAAAAGCAAGGGTAAGGGTAAAGTTAAGGAAAAGGGTAAGGGTAAGCTCAAGGGTAAAAGCAAGGGTAAGGGTAAGGGTAAGGGTAAGGGTAAGGGTAAGCTTAAGGGTAAAAGCAAGGGTAAGGGTAAGGGTGAGGGTAAGGGTAAGGGTAAGGGTAAGGGTAAAGGTAAGGGTAAGCCTAAGAGTAAAAGCAAGGGTAAGGGTAAGGGTAAGGGTAAGGGTAAGGGTAAGGGTAAGCTTAAGGGTAAAAGCAAGGGTAAGGATAAGGGTAAGGGTAAGGGTAAGGGTAAGGGTAAGGGTAAGGGTAAGGGTGAGCTTAAGGGTAAAAGCAAGGGTAAGGGTAAGGGTAAGGGTAAGGGTAAGGGTAAGGGTAAGGGTAAGGGTAAGGGTAAGGGTAAGGGTAAGGGTAAGGGTAAGGGTAAGGGTAAGGGTAAAGGTAAGTTTAAGCCTAAGGGTAAAAGCAAGGGTAAGGGTAAGGGTAAGGGTAAGGGTAAGGGTAAGGGTAAGGGTAAGGGTAAGGGTAAGGGTAAGAGTAAGGGTAAGGGTAAGGGTAAGGGTAAGGGTAAGGGTAAGGGTAAGGGTAAGGGTAAGCTTAAGGGTAAAAGCAAGGGTAAGGGTAAGGTTAAGGGTAAGGGTAAGCCTAAGGGTAAAAGCAAGGGTAAGGGTAAGGGTAAGGGTAAGGGTAAGGGTAAGCTTAAGGGTAAAAGCAAGGGTAAGGGTAAGGGTAAGGGTAAGGGTAAGGGTAAGGGTAAGGGTAAGGGTAAGGGTAAGCTTAAGGGTAAAAGCAAGGGTAAGGGTAAGGGTAAGGGTAAGGGTAAGGGTAAGGGTAAGGGTAAAGGTAAGGGTAAGCCTAAGGGTCAAAGCAAGGGTAAGGGTAAGGGTAAGGGTAAGGGTAAGGGTAAGGGTAAGGGTAAGGGTAAGGGTAAGGGTAAGGGTAAGGGTAAGGGTAAGCTTAAGGGTAAAAGCAAGGGTAAGGGTAAGGGTATGGGTAAGGGTAAGGGTAAGGGTAAGGGTAAGGGTAAGGGTAAGGGTAAGGGTAAGCTTAAGGGTAAGGGTAAGGGTAAGGGTAAGGGTAAGCCTAAGGGTAAAAGCAAGGGTAAGTGTAAGGGTAAGGGTAAGGGTAAGGGTAAGCTTAAGGGTAAAAGCAAGGGTAAGGGTAAGGGTAAGGGTAAGGGTAAGGGTAAGGGTAAGGGTAAGCTTAAGGGTAAAAGCAAGGGTAAGGGTAAGGGTAAGGGTAAGGGTAAGGGTAAGGGTAAGGCTAAAGGTAAGGGTAAGCCTAAGGGTAAAAGCAAGGGTAAGGGTAAGGGTAAGGGTAAGGGTAAGGGTAAGGGTAAGGGTAAGGGTAAGGGTAAGGGTAAGGGTAAGGGTAAGGGTAAGGGTAAGGGTAAGGGTAAAGGTAAGGGTAAGGGTAAGCTTAAGGGTAAAAGCAAGGGTAAGGGTAAGGGTAAGGGTAAGGGTAAGGGTAAGAGTAAGGGTAAGGGTAAGGGTAAGCTAAAGGGTAAAAGCAAGGGTAAGGGTAAGGGTAAGGGTAAGGGTAAGGGTAAGGGTAAGGGTAAGGGTAAGGGTAAGCTTAAGGGTAAAAGCAAGGGTAAGGGTAAGGGTAAGGGTAAGGGTAAGGGTAAGGGTAAGGGTAAGGGTAAGGGTAAAGGTAAGGGTAAGCCTAAGAGTAAAAGCAAGGGTAAGGGTAAGGGTAAGGGTAAGGGTAAGGGTAAGGTTTAGGGTAAGGGTTAGGGTAAGGGTAAGGGTAAGGGTAAGGGTAAGCTTAAGGGTAAAAGCAAGGGTAAGGGTAAGGGTAAGGGTAAGGGTAAGGGTAAGGGTAAGGGTAAGCTTAAGGGTAAGGGTAAGGGTAAGGGTAAGCTTAAGGGTAAAAGCAAGGGTAAGGGTAAGGGTAAGGGTAAGGGTAAGGGTAAGCTTAAGGGTAAAAGCAATGGTAAGGGTAAGGGAAAGGGTAAGGGTAAGGGTAAGGGTAAGGGTAAGCTTAAGGGTAAGGGTGAGGGTAAGGGTAAGGGTAAGCTTAAGGGTAAAAGCAAGGGTAAGGGTCAGGGTAAGGGTAAGTGTAAGGGTAAGGGTAAGGGTAAGGGTATGGGTGAGCTTAAGGGTAAAAGCAAGGGTAAGGGTAAGGTTAAGGGTAAGGGTAAGGGTAAGGGTAAGGGTAAGGGTTAGCTTAAGGGTAAAAGCAAGGGCAAGGGTAAGGGTAAGGTTAAGGGTAAGGGTAAGGGTAAGGGTAAGGGTAAGGGTAAGGGTTAGCTTAAGGGTAAAAGCAAGGGTAAGGGTAAGGGTAAGGGTAAGGGTAAGGGTAAGGGTAAGGGTAAGGGTAAGGGTAAGGGTAAGGGTAAGGGTAAGCTTAAGGGTAAAAGCAAGGGTAAGGGTAAGGGTAAGTTTAAGGGTAAGCCTAAGGGTAAAAGCAAGGGTAAGGGTAAGGGTAAGGGTAAGGGTAAGTGTAAGCTTAAGGGTAAAAGCAAGGGTAAGGGTAAGGGTAAGGGTAAGGGTAAGCTTAAGGGTAAAAGCAAGGGTGAGGGTAAGGGTAAGGGTAAGGGTAAGGGTAAGGGTAAGGGTAAGGGTAAGGGTAAGGGTAAGGGTAAGGGTAAGGGTAAGCTTAAGGGTAAAAGCAAGGGTAAGGGTAAGGGTAAGGGTAAGGGTAAGCTTAAGGGTAAAAGCAAGGGTAAGGGTAAGGGTAAGGGTAAGGGTAAGGGTAAAGGTAAGGGTAAGCCTAAGGGTAAAAGCAAGGGTAAGGGTAAGGGTAAGGGTAAGGGTAAGGGTTAGGGTAAGGGTAAGGGTAAGGGTAAGGGTAAGGGTAAGGGTAAGGGTAAGGGTAAGGGAAAGGGTAAGGGTAAGGGTAAGGGTAAGCTTAAGGGTAAAAGCAAGGGTAAGGGTAAGGGAAAGGGTAAGGGTAAGCCTAAGGGTAAAAGCAAGGGTAAGGGTAAGGGTAAGGGTAAGGGTAAGGGTAAGGGTAAGCTTAAGGGTAAAAGCAAGAGTAAGGGTAAGGGTAAGGGTAAGGGTAAGGGTAAGGGTAAGCTTAAGGGTAAAAGCAAGGGTAAGGGTAAAGGTAAGGGTAAGGGTAAGGGTAAGGGTAAGGGTAAGGGTAAGGGTAAAGGTAAGGGTAAGCCTAAGGGTAAAAGCAAGGGTAAGGGTAAGGGTAAGGGTAAGGGTAAGGGTAAGGGTAAGGGTAAGGTTAAGGGTAAGGGTAAGGGTAAGCTTAAGGGTAAAAGCAAGGGTAAGGGTAAGGGTAAGGGTAAGGGTAAGGGTAAGGGTAAGGGTAAGGGTAAGGGTAAGGGTAAAGGTAAGGGTAAGGGTAAGCTTAAGGGTAAGGGTAAAGGTAAGGGTAAGGGTAAGCTTAAGGGTAAAAGCAAGGGTAAGGGTAAGGGTAAGGGTAAGGGTAAGCTAAAGGGTAAAAGCAAGGGTAAGGGTAAGGGTAAGGGTAAGGGTAAGGGTAAGGGTAAGCTTAAGGGTAAAAGCAAGGGTAAGGGTAAGGGTAAGGGTAAGGGTAAGGGTAAGGGTAAGGGTAAGGGTAAGGGTAAGGGTAAGGGAAAGCTTAAGGGTAAGGGTAAGGGTAAGGGTAAGGGTAAGCTTAAGGGTAAAAGCAAGGGTAAGGGTAAGGGTAAGGGTAAGCTTAAGGGTAAAAGCAAGGGTAAGGGTAAGGGTAAGGGTAAGGGTAAGGGTAAGGGTAAGGGTAAAGGTAAGGGTAAGGGTAAGCTTAAGGGTAAGGGTAAGGGTAAGGGTAAGGGTAAGCTTAAGGGTAAAAGCAAGGGTAAGGATAAGGGTAAGGGTAAGGGTAAGGGTAAAGGTGAGGGTAAGCCTAAGGGTAAAAGCAAGGATAAGGGTAAGGGTAAGGGTAAGGGTAAGGGTAAGGGTAAGGGTAAGGGTAAGGGTAAGGGTAAGGGTAAGCTTAAGGGTAAAAGCAAGGGTAAGGGTAAGGGTAAGGGTAAGGGTAAGGGTAAGGGTAAGGGTAAGGGTAAGGGTAAGGGTAAGGGTAAGGGTAAGGGTAAGGGTAAGCTTAAGGGTAAAAGCTAGGGTAAGGGTAAGGGTAAGGGTAAGGGTAAGGGTAAGGGTAAGGGTAAGCTTAAGGGTAAAAGCAAGGGTAAGGGTAAGGGTAAGGGTAAGGGTAAGGGTTAGGGTAAGGGTAAAGGTAAGGGTAAGCCTAAGGGTAAAAGCAAGGGTAAGGGTAAGGGTAAGGGTAAGGGTAAGGGTAAGGGTAAGGGTAAGGGTAAGGGTAAGGGTAAGGGTAACGGTAAGGGTAAGAGTAAGGGTAAGGGTAAGGGTAAGCTTAAGGGTAAAAGCAAGGGTAAGGGTAAGGGTAAGGGTAAGGGTAAGCCTAAGGGTAAAAGCAAGGGTAAGGGTAAGGGTAAGGGTAAGGGTAAGCTTAAGGGTAAAAGCAAGGGTAAGAGTAAGGGTAAGGGTAAGGGTAAGGGTAAGGGTAAGGGTAAGCTTAAGGGTAAAAGCAAGGGTAAGGGTAAGGGTAAGGGTAAGGGTAAGGGTAAGGGTAAGGGTAAGGGTAAAGGTAAGGGTAAGCCTAAGGGTAAAAGCAAGGGTAAGGGTAAGGGTAAGGGTAAGGGTAAGGGTAAGGGTAAGGGTAAGCTTAAGGGTAAAAGCAAGGGTAAGGGTAAGGGTAAGGGTAAGGGTAAGGGTAAGGGTGAGGGTAAGGGTAAGCTTAAGGGTAAAAGCAAGGGTAAGGGTAAGGGTAAGGGTAAGGGTAAGGGTAAGGGTAAGGGTAAGGGTAAAGGTAAGGGTAAGCCTAAGGGTAAAAGCAAGGGTAAGGGTAAGGGTAAGGGTAAGGGTAAGAGTAAGGGTAAGGGTAAGGGTAAGGGTAAGCTTAAGGGTAAAAGCAAGGGTAAGGGTAAGGGTAAGGGTAAGGGTAAGCCTAAGGGTAAAAGCAAGGGTAAGGGTAAGGGTAAGGGTAAGGGTAAGTGTAAGCTTAAGGGTAAAAGCAAGGGTAAGGGTAAGGGTAAGGGTAAGGGTATGCTTAAGGGTAAAAGCAAGGGTGAGGGTAAGGGTAAGGGTAAGGGTAAGGGTAAGGGTAAGGGTAAGGGTAAGGGTAAGCTTAAGGGTAAAAGCAAGGGTAAGGGTAAGGGTAAGGGTAAGGGTAAGGGTAAGGGTAAGGGTAAGGGTAAGGGTAAGCTTAAGGGTAAAAGCAAGGGTAAGGGTAAGGGTAAGGGAAAGGGTAAGGGTAAAGGTAAGGGTAAGCCTAAGGGTAAAAGCAAGGGTAAGGGTAAGGGTAAGGGTAAGGGTAAGGGTTAGGGTAAGGGTAAGGGTAAGGGTAAGGGTAAGGGTAAGGGTAAGGGTAAGGGTAAGGGTAAGGGTAAGGGTAAGGGTAAGGGTAAGCTTAAGGGTAAAAGCAAGGGTAAGGGTAAGGGAAAGGGTAAGGGTAAGCCTAAGGGTAAAAGCAAGGGTAAGGGTAAGGGTAAGGGTAAGGGTAAGGGTAAGCTTAAGGGTAAAAGCAAGAGTAAGGGTAAGGGTAAGGGTAAGGGTAAGGGTAAGGGTAAGCTTAAGGGTAAGGGTAAGGGTAAGGGTAAGGGTAAGCTTAAGGGTGAAAGCAAGGGTAAGGGTAAGGGTAAGGGTAAGGGTAAGGGTAAGGGTAAGGGTAAGCTAAAGGGTAAAAGCAAGGGTAAGGGTAAGGGTAAGGGTAAGGGTAAGGGTAAGGGTAAGGGTAGGCTTAAGGGTAAGGGTAAGGGTAAGGGTAAGGGTAAGCTTAAGGGTAAAAGCATGGGTAAGGGTAAGGGTAAGGGTAAGGGTAAGGGTAAGGGTAAGGGTAAGCTTAAGGGTAAGGGTAAGGGTAAGGGTAAGGGTAAGCTTAAGGGTAAAAGCAAGGGTAAGGGTAAGGGTGAGGGTAAGGGTAAGGGTAAGGGTAAGGGTAAGCTTAAGGGTAAGGGTAAGGGTAAGGGTAAGGGTAAGCTTAAGGGTAAAAGCAAGGGTAAGGGTAAGGGTAAGGGTAAGGGTAAGGGTAAGGGTAAGGGTAAGGGTAAGGGTAAGGGTAAGGGTAAGGGTAAGGGTAAGGGTAAGGGTAAGGGTAAGGGTAAGGGTAAGGGAAAGCTTAAGGGTAAGGGTAAGGGTAAGGGTAAGGGTAAGCTTAAGGGTAAAAGCAAGGGTAAGGGTAAGGGTAAGGGTAAGCTTAAGGGTAAAAGCAAGGGTAAGGGTAAGGGTAAGGGTAAGGGTAAGTGTAAGGGTAAGGGTAAGGGTAAGGGTAAGGGTAAGGGTAAGGGTAAGGGTAAGCTTAAGGGTAAGGGTAAGGGTAAGGGTGAGGGTAAGCTTAAGGGTAAAAGCAAGGGTAAGGGTAAGGGTAAGGGTTAGGGTAAGGGTAAGGGTAAAGGTAAGGGTAAGCCTAAGGGTAAAAGCAAGGATAAGGGTAAGGGTAAGGGTAAGGGTAAGGGTAAGGGTAAGGGTAAGGGTAAGGGTAAGGGTAAGGGTAAGGGTAAGGGTAAGCTTAAGGTTAAAAGCAAGGGTAAGGGTAAGGGTAAGGGTAAGGGTAAGGGTAAGGGTAAGGGTAAGGGTAAGGGTAAGGGTAAGGGTAAGGGTAAGGGTAAGGGTAAGCTTAAGGGTAAAAGCAAGGGTAAGGGTAAGGGTAAGGGTAAGGGTAAGGGTAAGGGTAAGGGTAAGCTTAAGGGTAAAAGCAAGGGTAAGGGTAAGGGTAAGGGTAAGGGTAAGGGTTAGGGTAAGGGTAAAGGTAAGGGTAAGCCTAAGGGTAAAAGCAAGGGTAAGGGTAAGGGTAAGGGTAAGGGTAAGGGTAAGGGTAAGGGTAAGGGTAAGGGTAAGGGTAAGGGTAAGCTTAAGGGTAAAAGCAAGGGTAAGGGTAAGGGTAAGGGTAAGGGTAAGCCTAAGGGTAAAAGCAAGGGTAAGGGTAAGGGTAAGGGTAAGGGTAAGGGTAAGGGTAAGCTTAAGGGTAAAAGCAAGGGTAAGGGTAAGGGTAAGGGTAAGGGTAAGGGTAAGGGTAAGGGTAAGGGTAAGGGTAAGCTTAAGGGTAAAAGCAAGGGTAAGGGTAAGGGTAAGGGTAAGGGTAAGGGTAAGGGTAAGGGTAAAGGTAAGGGTAAGCCTAAGGGTAAAAGCAAGGGTAAGGGTAAGGGTAAGGGTAAGGGTAAGGGTAAGGGTAAGGGTAAGGGTAAGGGTAAGGGTAAGGGTAAGGGTGAGGGTAAGGGTAAGCTTAAGGGTAAAAGCAAGGGTAAGGGTAAGGATAAGGGTAAGGGTAAGGGTAAGGGTAAGGGTAAGGGTAAGGGTAAGGGTAAGGGTAAGGGTAAGGGTAAGGGTAAGGGTAAGGGTAAAGGTAAGGGTAAGGGTAAGGGTAAGGGTAAGGGTAAGGGTAAGCTTAAGGGTAAAAGCAAGGGTAAGGGTTACCTTTACCCTTACCCTTACCCTTACCCTTACCCTTACCCTTACCCTTACCCTTACCCTTACCCTTGCTTTTACCCTTAAGCTTACCCTTACCCTTACCCTTACCCTTACCCATACCCTTACCCTTACCCTTACCCTTACCCTTGCTTTTACCCTTAAGCTCACCCTTACCCTTACCCTTACCCTTACCCCTACCCTTACCCTTACTCTTACCTTTACCCTTGCTTTTACCCTTAAGCTTACCCTTACCCTTACCCTTACCCTTACCCTTAAGCTTACCCTTACCCTTACCCTTACCCTTACCCTTACCCTTACCCTTGCTTTTACCCTTAAGCTTACCCTTACCCTTACCCTTACCCTTACCCTTACCCTTGCTTTTACCCTTACGCTTACCCTTACCCTTACCCTTACCCTTACCCTTGAGCTTACCCTTACCCTTACCCTTACCCTTACCCTTACCCTTACCCTTACCCTTGCTTTTACCCTTAAGCTTACCCTTACCCTTACCCTTACCCTTACCCTTACCCTTACCCTTACCCTTACCCTTACCCTTACCCTTACCCTTACCCTTGCTTTTACACTTAGGCTTACCCTTACCTTTAACCTTACCATTACCCTTACCCTTACCCTTACCCTTACCCTTACCCTTACCCTTACCCTTGCTTTTACCCTTAAGCTTACCCTTACCCTTACCCTTACCCTTACCCTTACCCTTACCCTTACCCTTACCCTTACCCTTACCCTTACCCTTACCCTTACCCTTACCCTTTCCCTTACCCTTACCCTTACCCTTACCCTTACCCTTACCCTTGCTTTTACCCTTAAACTTACCCTTACCCTTACCCTTACCCTTACCCTTACCCTTACCCTTACCCTTACCCTTACCCTTGCTTTTACCCTTAAGCTTACCCTTACCCTTACTCTTACCCCTACCCTTACCCTTACCCTTACCCTTACCCTTACCCTTACCCTTACCCTTACCCTTACCCTTACCCTTACCCTTACCCTTGCTTTTACCCTTAGGCTTACCCTCACCTTTACCCTTACCCTTACCCTTACCCTTACCCTTGCTTTTACCCTTAAGCTTACCCTTACCCTTACCCTTACCCTTACCCTTAGCCTTACCCTTACCCTTGCTTTTACCCTTAAGCTTACCCTTACCCTTACCCTTACCCTTACCCTTGCTTTTACCCTTAGGCTTACCCTTACCCTTACCCTTACCCTTACCCTTACCCTTAAGCTTACCCTTACCCTTACCCTTACCCTTACCCTTACCCTTACCCTTACCCTTACCCTTACCCTTACCCTTACCCTTACCCTTACCCTTGCTTTTACCCTTAAGCTTACCCTTACCCTTACCCTTACCCTTACCCTTACCCTTACCCTTACCCTTACCCTTACCCTTACCCTTACCCTTACCCTTACCCTTACCCTTACCCTTACCCTTACCCTTACCCTTACTTAGGGTAAGGGTAAGGGTAAGCTTAAGGGTAAAAGCAAGGTAAGGGTAAGGGTAAGGGTAAGGGTAAGGGTAAGGGTAAGGGTAAGCTTAAGGGTAAGGGTAAGGGTAAGGGTAAGGGTAAGCTTAAGGGTAAAAGCAAGGGTAAGGGTAAGGGTAAGGGTAAGGGTAAGGGTAAGCTTAAGGGTAAGGGTAAGGGTAAGGGTAAGGGTAAGCTTAAGGGTAAAAGCAAGGGTAAGGTTAAGGGTAAGGGTAAGGGTAAGGGTAAGGGTAAGCTTAAGGGTAAGGGTAAGGGTAAGGGTAAGGGTAAGCTTAAGGGTAAAAGCAAGGGTAAGGGTAAGGGTAAGGGTAAGGGTAAGGGTAAGGGTAAGGGTAAGGGTAAGGGTAAGGGTAAGGGTAAGGGTAAGGGTAAGGGTAAGGGTAAGGGTAAGCTTAAGGGTAAGGGTAAGGGTAAGGGTAAGCTTAAGGGTAAAAGCAAGGGTAAGGGTAAGGGTAAGGGTAAGGGTAAGCTTAAGGGTAAAAGCAAGGGTAAGGGTAAGGGTAAGGGTAAGGGTAAGGGTAAGCTTAAGGGTAAAAGCAAGGGTAAGGGTAAGGGTAAGGGTAAGGGTAAGGGTTAGGGTAAGGGTAAAGGTAAGGGTAAGCCTAAGGGTAAAAGCAAGGGTAAGGGTAAGGGTAAGGGTAAGGGTAAGGGTAAGGGTAAGGGTAAGGGTAAGAGTAAGGGTAAGGGTAAGGGTAAGCTTAAGGGTAAAAGCAAGGGTAAGGGTAAGGGTAAGGGTAAGGGTAAGCCTAAGGGTAAAAGCAAGGGTAAGGGTAAGGTTAAGGGTAAGGGTAAGGGTAAGCTTAAGGGTAAAAGCAAGGGTAAGGGTAAGGGTAAGGGTAAGGGTAAGGGTAAGCTTAAGGGTAAAAGCAAGGGTAAGGGTAAGGGTGAGGGTAAGGGTAAGGGTAAGGGTAAGGGTAAGGGTAAAGGTAAGGGTAAGCCAAAGAGTAAAAGCAAGGGTAAGGGTAAGGGTAAGGGTAAGGGTAAGGGTAAGGGTAAGCTTAAGGGTAAAAGCAAGGGTAAGGATAAGGGTAAGGGTAAGGGTAAGGGTAAGGGTAAGGGTAAGGGTAAGGGTAAGGGTAAGCTTAAGGGTAAAAGCAAGTGTAAGGGTAAGGGTAAGGGTAAGGGTAAGGGTAAGGGTAAGGGTAAGGGTAAGGGTAAGGGTAAGGGTAAGCTTAAGGGTAAAAGCAAGGGTAAGGGTTAGGGTAAGGGTAAGGGTAAGGGTAAGGGTAAGGGTAAGCTTAAGGGTAAAAGCAAGGGTAAGGGTAAGGGTAAGGGTAAGGGTAAGGGTGAGGGTAAGGGTAAGGGTAAGGGTAAGGGTAAAGGTAAGAGTAAGCCTAAGGGTAAAAGCAAGGGTAAGGGTAAGGGTAAGGGTAAGGGTAAGGGTAAGGGTAAGGGTAAGGGTAAGGGTAAGGGTAAGGGTAAGGGTAAGCTTAAGGGTATAAGCAAGGGTAAGGGTAAGGGTAAGGGTGAGGGTAAAGGTAAGGGTAAGGGTAAGGGTAAGCTTAAGGGTAAAAGCAAGGGTAAGGGTAAGGGTAAGGGTAAGGGTAAGGGTAAGGGTAAGCTTAAGGGTAAAAGCAAGGGTAAGGGTAAGGGTAAGGGTAAGGGTAAGGGTAAGGGTAAGGGTAAGGGTAAGGGTAAGGGTAAGGGTAAAGGTAAGGTTAAGCCTAAGGGTAAAAGCAAGGGTAAGGGTAAGGGTAAGGGTAAGGGTAAGGGTAAGGGTAAGGGTAAGGGTAAGGGAAAGGGTAAGGGTAAGGGTAAGGGTAAGGGTAAGGGTAAATGTAAGCTTAAGGGTAAAAGCAAGGGTAAGGGTAAGGGTAAGGGTAAGGGTAAGCCTAAGGGTAAAAGCAAGGGTAAGGGTAAGAGTAAGGGTAAGGGTAAGGGTAAGCTTAAGGGTAAAAGCAAGGGTAAGGGTTAGGGTAAGGGTAAGGGTAAGGGTAAGGGTAAGGGTAAGCTTAAGGGTAAAAGCAAGGGTAAGGGTAAGGGTAAGGGTAAGGGTAAGGGTAAGGGTAAGGGTAAGGGTAAGGGTAAGGGTAAGGGTAAGGGTAAAGGTAAGGGTAAGCCTAAGGGTCAAAGCAAGGGTAAGGGTAAGGGTAAGGGTAAGGGTAAGGGTAAGGGTAAGGGTAAGGTTAAGGGTAAGGGTAAGCTTAAGGGTAAAAGCAAGGGTAAGGGTAAGGGTGAGGGTAAGGGTAAGGGTAAGGGTAAGGGTGAGGGTAAGTGTAAGGGTAAGCTTAAGGTTAAGGGTAAGGGTAAGGGTAAGGGTAAGCCTAAGGGTAAAAGCAAGGGTAAGTGTAAGGGTAAGGGTAAGGGTAAGGGTAAGCTTACCCTTACCCTTACCCTTACCCTTACCCTTACCCTTGCTTTTACCCTTAAGCTTACCCTTACCCTTACCCTTACCCTTACCCTTACCCTTACCCTTACCCTTACCCTTATCCTTACCCTTGCTTTTACCCTTAAGCTCACCCTTACCCTTACCCTTACCCTTACCCTTACCCTTACCCTTACCCTTACCCTTACCCTTACAAGGGTACAAGCAAGGGTAAGGGTAAGGGTAAGGGTAAGGGTAAGCCTAAGGGTAAAAGCAAGGGTAAGGGTAAGGTTAAGGGTAAGGGTAAGGGTAAGCTTAAGGGTAAAAGCAAGGGTAAGGGTAAGGGTAAGGGTAAGGGTAAGGGTAAGCTTAAGGGTAAAAGCAAGGGTAAGGGTAAGGGTGAGGGTAAGGGTAAGGGTAAGGGTAAGGGTAAGGGTAAAGGTAAGGGTAAGCCAAAGAGTAAAAGCAAGGGTAAGGGTAAGGGTAAGGGTAAGGGTAAGGGTAAGGGTAAGCTTAAGGGTAAAAGCAAGGGTAAGGATAAGGGTAAGGGTAAGGGTAAGGGTAAGGGTAAGGGTAAGGGTAAGGGTAAGGGTAAGCTTAAGGGTAAAAGCAAGTGTAAGGGTAAGGGTAAGGGTAAGGGTAAGGGTAAGGGTAAGGGTAAGGGTAAGGGTAAGGGTAAGGGTAAGGGTAAGGGTGAGCTTAAGGGTAAAAGCAAGGGTAAGGGTTAGGGTAAGGGTAAGGGTAAGGGTAAGGGTAAGGGTAAGCTTAAGGGTAAAAGCAAGGGTAAGGGGTTGGGTTAGGGTAAGGGTAAGGGTAAGGGTAAGGGTAAGGGTAAGGGTAAGGGTAAAGGTAAGAGTAAGCCTAAGGGTAAAAGCAAGGGTAAGGGTAAGGGTAAGGGTAAGGGTAAGGGTAAGGGTAAGGGTAAGGGTAAGGGTAAGGGTAAGGGTAAGGGTAAGGGTAAGGGTAAGGGTAAGGGTAAGCTTAAGGGTATAAGCAAGGGTAAGGGTAAGGGTAAGGGTGAGGGTAAAGGTAAGGGTAAGGGTAAGGGTAAGCTTAAGGGTAAAAGCAAGGGTAAGGGTAAGGGTAAGGGTAAGGGTAAGGGTAAGGGTAAGCTTAAGGGTAAAAGCAAGGGTAAGGGTAAGGGTAAGGGTAAGGGTAAGGGTAAGGGTAAGGGTAAGGGTAAGGGTAAGGGTAAGGGTAAGGGTAAGGGTAAGGGTAAAGGTAAGGTTAAGCCTAAGGGTAAAAGCAAGGGTAAGGGTCAGGGTAAGGGTAAGGGTAAGGGTAAGGGTAAGGGTAAGGGTAAGGGTAAGGGTAAGGGTAAGGGTAAGGGTAAGGGTAAGGGTAAGGGTAAATGTAAGCTTAAGGGTAAAAGCAAGGGTAAGGGTAAGGGTAAGGGTAAGGGTAAGCCTAAGGGTAAAAGCAAGGGTAAGGGTAAGAGTAAGGGTAAGGGTAAGGGTAAGCTTAAGGGTAAAAGCAAGGGTAAGGGTTAGGGTAAGGGTAAGGGTAAGGGTAAGGGTAAGGGTAAGCTTAAGGGTAAAAGCAAAGGTAAGGGTAAGGGTAAGGGTAAGGGTAAGGGTAAGGGTAAGGGTAAGGGTAAGGGTAAGGGTAAAGGTAAGGGTAAGCCTAAGGGTCAAAGCAAGGGTAAGGGTAAGGGTAAGGGTAAGGGTAAGGGTAAGGGTAAGGGTAAGGTTAAGGGTAAGGGTAAGCTTAAGGGTAAAAGCAAGGGTAAGGGTAAGGGTAAGGGTAAGGGTAAGGGTAAGGGTAAGGGTGAGGGTAAGTGTAAGGGTAAGCTTAAGGGTAAGGGTAAGGGTAAGGGTAAGGGTAAGCCTAAGGGTAAAAGCAAGGGTAAGTGTAAGGGTAAGGGTAAGGGTAAGGGTAAGCTTACCCTTACCCTTACCCTTACCCTTACCCTTACCCTTGCTTTTACCCTTAAGCTTACCCTTACCCTTACCCTTACCCTTACCCTTACCCTTACCCTTACCCTTACCCTTATCCTTACCCTTGCTTTTACCCTTAAGCTCACCCTTACCCTTACCCTTACCCTTACCCTTACCCTTACCCTTACCCTTACCCTTACCCTTACCCTTACCCTTACCCTTACCCTTACCCTTACCCTTACCCTTACCCTTGCTTTTACTCTTAGGCTTACCCCTACCTTTACCCTTACCCTTACCCTCACCCTTACCCTCACCCTTACCCTTACCCTTGCTTTTACCCTTAAGCTTACCCTTACCCTTACCCTTACCCTTACCCTTACCCTTGCTTTTACCCTTAAGCTTACCCTTACCCTTACCCTTAACCTTACCCTTACCCTTGCTTTTACCCTTAGGCTTACCCTTACCCTTACCCTTACCCTTACCCTTGCTTTTACCCTTAAGCTTACCCTTACCCTTACCCTTACTCTTACCCTTACCCTTACCCTTACCCTTACCCTTACCCTTACCCTTACCCTTACCCTTACCCTTACCCTTGCTTTTACCCTTAGGCTTACCCTTACCTTTACCCTTACCCTAACCCTTACCCTTACCCTTACCCTTACCCTCACTCTTGCTTTTACCCTTAAGCTTACCCTTACCCTTACCCTTACCCTTACCCTTATCCTTACCCTTACCCTTACCCTTACCCTTACCCTTGCTTTTACCCTTAAGCTTACCCTTACCCTTACCCTTACCCTTACCCTTACCCTTACCCTTACCCTTACCCTTACCCTTACCCTTACCCTTACCCTTGCTTTTACCCTTAAGCTTACCCTTACCCTTACCCTTACCCTTACCCTTACCCTTACCCTTACCCTTACTCTTACCCTTACCCTTACCCTTGCTTTTACCCTTAGGCTTACCCTTACCTTTACCCTTACCCTTACCCTTACCCTTACCCTTACCCTTGCTTTCACCCTTAAGCTTACCCTTACCCTTACCCTTACCCTTAAGCTTACCCTTACCCTTACCCTTACCCTTACCCTTACCCTTACCCTTACCCTTACCCTTACCCTTACCCTTACCCTTACCCTTACCCTTACCCTTGCTTTTACCCTTAAGCTTACCCTTACCGTTACCCTTACCCTTACCCTTACCCTTGCTTTTACCCTTAAGCTTACCCTTACCCTTACCCTTACCCTTAAGCTTACCCTTACCCTTACCCTTATCCTTACCCTTACCCTTACCCTTACCCTTACCCTTACCCTTACCCTTACCCTTACCCTTACCCTTGCTTTTACCCTTAAGCGTACCCTTACCCTTACCCTTACCCTTACCCTTAAGCTTACCCTTACCCTTACCCTTACCCTTACCCTTACCCTTAACCTTACCCTTGCTTTTACCCTTAAGCTTACCCTTACCCTTACCCTTACCCTTACCCTTAAGCTTACCCTTACCCTTACCCTTACCCTTACCCTTACCCTTACCCTTACCCTTGCTTTTACCCTTAAGCTTACCCTTACCCTTACCCTTACCCTTACCCTTACCCTTACCCTTACCCTTACCCTTACCCTTACCCTTGCTTTTACCCTTAGGCTTACCCTTACCTTTACCCTTACCATTACCCTTACCCTTACCCTTACCCTTACCCTTGCTTTTACCCTTGCTTTTACCCTTAAGCTTACCCTTACCCTTACCCTTACCCTTACCCTTACCCTTACCCTTACCCTTACCCTTACCCTTACCCTTACCCTTACCCTTACCCTTACCCTTACCCTTACCCTTACCCTTACCCTTACCCTTACCCTTACCCTTACCCTTACCCTTACCCTTACCCTTACCCTTACCCTTACCCTTACCCTTACCCTTACCCTTACCCTTGCTTTTACCCTTAAGCTTACCCTTACCCTTACCCTTACCCTTACCCTTGCTTTTACCCTTAAGCTTACCCTTACCCTTACTCTTACCCCTACCCTTACCCTTACCCTTACCCTTACCCTTACCCTTACCCTTACCCTTGCTTTTACCCTTAGGCTTACCCTCACCTTTACCCTTACCCTTACCCTTACCCTTACCCTTACCCTTACCCTTACCTTTGCTTTTACCCTTAAGCTTACCCTTACCCTTACCCTTACCCTTACCCTTAGCCTTACCCTTACCCTTGCTTTTACCCTTAAGCTTACCCTTACCCTTACCCTTACCCTTACCCTTACCCTTGCTTTTACCCTTAGGCTTACCCTTACCCTTACCCTTACCCTTACCCTTAAGCTTACCCTTACCCTTACCCTTACCCTTACCCCTACCCTTACCCTTACCCTTACCCTTACCCTTACCCTTACCCTTACCCTTACCCTTACCCTTACCCTTACTTAGGGTAAGGGTAAGGGTAAGCTTAAGGGTAAAAGCAAGGGTAAGGGTAAGGGTAAGGGTAAGGGTAAGGGTAATGGTAAGGGTAAGGGTAAGCTTAAGGGTAAGGGTAAGGGTAAGGGTAAGGGTAAGCTTAAGGGTAAAAGCAAGGGTAAGGGTAAGGGTAAGGGTAAGGGTAAGGGTAAGCTTAAGGGTAAGGGTAAGGGTAAGGGTAAGGGTAAGCTTAAGGGTAAAAGCAAGGGTAAGGTTAAGGGTAAGGGTAAGGGTAAGGGTAAGGGTAAGGGTAAGCTTAAGGGTAAGGGTAAGGGTAAGGGTAAGGGTACGCTTAAGGGTAAAAGCAAGGGTAAGGGTAAGGGTAAGGGTAAGGGTAAGGGTAAGGGTAAGGGTAAGGGTAAGGGTAAGGGTAAGGATAAGGGTAAGGGTAAGGGTAAGCTTAAGGGTAAGGGTAAGGGTAAGGGTAAGCTTAAGGGTAAAAGCAAGGGTAAGGGTAAGGGTAAGGGTAACGGTAAGGGTAAGCTTAAGGGTAAAAGCAAGGGTAAGGGTAAGGGTAAGGGTAAGGGTAAGGGTAAGGGTAAGGGTAAGGGTAAGGGTAAGGGTAAGGGTAAGGGTAAGGGTAAGGGTAAGCTTAAGGGTAAGGGTAAGGGTAAGGGTAAGCTTAAGGGTAAAAGCAAGGGTAAGGGTAAGGGTAAGGGTAAGGGTAAGGGTAAAGGTAAGGGTAAGCCTAAGGGTAAAAGCAAGGGTAAGGGTAAGGGTAAGAGTAAGGGTAAGGGTAAGGGTAAGGGTAAGGGTAAGGGTAAGGGTAAGGGTAAGCTTAAGGGTAAAAGCAAGGGTAAGGGTAAGGGTAAGGGTAAGGGTAAGGGTAAGGGTAAGGGTAAGGGTAAGGGTAAGGGTAAGCTTAAGGGTAAAAGCAAGGGTAAGGGTAAGGGTAAGGGTAAGGGTAAGGATAAGGGTAAGGGTAAGGGTAAGGGTAAGGGTAAGCTTAAGGGTAAAAGCAAGAGTGAGGGTAAGGGTAAGGGTAAGGGTAAGGGTTAGGGTAAGGGTAAAGGTAAGGGTAAGCCTAAGGGTAAAAGCAAGGGTAAGGGTAAGGGTAAGGGTAAGGGTAAGGGTAAGGGTAAGGGTAAGGGTAAGGGTAAGAGTAAGGGTAAGGGTAAGGGTAAGCTTAAGGGTAAAAGCAAGGGTAAGGGTAAGGGTAAGGGTAAGGGTAAGCCTAAGGGTAAAAGCAAGGGTAAGGGTAAGGTTAAGGGAAAGGGTAAGGGTAAGCTTAAGGGTAAAAGCAAGGGTAAGGGTAAGGGTAAGGGTAAGGGTAAGGGTAAGCTTAAGGGTAAAAGCAAGGGTAAGGGTAAGGGTGAGGGTAAGGGTGAGGGTAAGGGTAAGGGTAAAGGTAGGGGTAAGCCTAAGAGTAAAAGCAAGGGTAAGGGTAAGGGTAAGGGTAAGGGTAAGGGTAAGGGTAAGGGTAAGGGTAAGGGTAAGGGTAAGGGTAAGGGTAAGGGTAAGGGTAAGGGTAAGGGTAAGGGTGAGCTTAAGGGTAAAAGCAAGGGTAAGGATAAGGGTAAGGGTAAGGGTAAGGGTAAGGGTAAGGGTAAGGGTAAGGGTAAGCTTAAGGGTAAAAGCAAGGGTAAGGGTAAGGGTAAGGGTAAGGGTAAGGGTAAGCTTACCCTTACCCTTACCCTTACCCTTACACTTACCCTTGCTTTTACCCTTAGGCTTACCCTTACCCTTACCCTTACCCTTACCCTTAAGCTTACCCTTACACTTACCCTCACCCTTACCCTTACCCTTACCCTTACCCTTACCCTTACCCTTACCCTTGCTTTTACCCTTAAGCTTACCCTTACCCTTAACCTTACCCTTACCCTTACCCTTACCCTTACCCTTACCCTTACCCTTACCCTTGCTTTGACCCTTAGGCTTACCCTTACCTTTACCCTTACCCTTACCCTTACCCTTACCCTTACCCTTACCCTTACCCTTACCCTTACCTTTGCTTTTACCCTTAAGCTTACCCTTACCCTTACCCTTACCCTTACCCTTACCCTAACCCTTACCCTTGCTTTTACCCTTAAGCTTACCCTTACCCTTACCCTTACTCTTACCCTTACCCTTGCTTTTACCCTTAGGCTTACCCTTACCCTTACCCTTACCCTTACCCTTGCTTTTACACTTAAGCTTACATTTACCCTTACCCTTACCCTTACCCTTACCCTTACCCTTACCCTTACCCTTACCCTTACCCTTACCCTTACCCTTACCCTTACCCTTACCCTTACCCTTACCCTTACCCTTACCCTTGCTTTTACCCTTAGGCTTAACCTTACCTTTACCCTTACCCTTACCCTTACCCTTACCCTTACCCTTACCCTTACCCTTACCCTTACCCTTACCCTTACCCTTACCCTTACCCTTACCCTTACCCTTACCCTTGCTTTTACCCTTAAGCTTACCCTTACCCTTACCCTTACCCTTACCCTTACCCTTACCCTTGCTTTTACCCTTAAGCTTACCCTTACCCTTACCCTTACCTTCACCCTCACCCTTACCCTTACCCTTACCCTTGCTTATACCCTTAAGCTTACCCTTACCCTTACCCTTACCCTTACCCTTACCCTTACCCTTACCCTTACCCTTACCCTTACCCTTACCCTTACCCTTACCCTTACCCTTACCCTTACCCTTGCTTTTACCCTTAGGCTTACTCTTACCTTTACCCTTACCCTTACCCTTACCCTTACCCTTACCCTTACCCTTACCCTAACCCTTACCCTTACCCTTGCTTTTACCCTTAAGCTTACCCTTACCCTTACCCTTACCCTTACCCTTACCCTAACCCTTACCCTTGCTTTTACCCTTAAGCTTACCCTTACCCTTACCCTTACCCTTACCCTTACCCTTACCCTTACCCTTACCCTTACCCTTACCCTTACCCTTACCCTTACACTTGCTTTTACCCTTAAGCTTACCCTTACCCTTACCCTTACCCTTACCCTTACCCTTACCCTTACCCTTACCCTTATCCTTACCCTTGCTTTTACCCTTAAGCTTACCCTTACCCTTACCCTTACCCTTACCCTTACCCTTACCCTTGCTTTTACTCTTTGGCTTACCCTTACCTTTACCCTTACCCTTACCCTTACCCTTACCCTTACCCTCACCCTTACCCTTACCCTTGCTTTTACCCTTAAGCTTACCCTTACCCTTACCCTTACCCTTACCCTTACCCTTGCTTTTACCCTTAAGCTTACCCTTACCCTTACCCTTAACCTTACCCTTACCCTTGCTTTTACCCTTAGGCTTACCCTTACCCTTACCCTTACCCTTACCCTTGCTTGTACCCTTGTAAGGGTAAGGGTAAGGGTAAGGGTAAGGGTAAGGGTAAGGGTAAGGGTAAGGGTAAGGGTGAGCTTAAGGGTAAAAGCAAGGGTAAGGATAAGGGTAAGGGTAAGGGTAAGGGTAAGGGTAAGGGTAAGGGTAAGGGTAAGGGTAAGCTTAAGGGTAAAAGCAAGGGTAAGGGTAAGGGTAAGGGTAAGGGTAAGGGTAAGCTTACCCTTACCCTTACCCTTACCCTTACACTTACCCTTGCTTTTACCCTTAGGCTTACCCTTACCCTTACCCTTACCCTTACCCTTAAGCTTACCCTTACACTTACCCTCACCCTTACCCTTACCCTTACCCTTACCCTTACCCTTACCCTTACCCTTGCTTTTACCCTTAAGCTTACCCTTACCCTTAACCTTACCCTTACCCTTACCCTTACCCTTACCCTTACCCTTACCCTTACCCTTGCTTTGACCCTTAGGCTTACCCTTACCTTTACCCTTACCCTTACCCTTACCCTTACCCTTACCCTTACCCTTACCCTTACCCTTACCCTTACCCTTACCCTTACCCTTGCTTTTACCCTTAAGCTTACCCTTACCCTTAACCTTACCCTTACCCTTACCCTTACCCTTACCCTTACCCTTACCCTTACCCTTGCTTTGACCCTTAGGCTTACCCTTACCTTTACCCTTACCCTTACCCTTACCCTTACCCTTACCCTTACCCTTACCCTTACCCTTACCCTTACCCTTACCCTTACCCTTACCCTTACCCTTACCCTTACCCTTGCTTTTACCCTTAAGCTTACCCTTACCGTTACCCTTACCCTTACCCTTACCCTTGCTTTTACCCTTAAGCTTACCCTTACCCTTACCCTTACCCTTAAGCTTACCCTTACCCTTACCCTTATCCTTACCCTTACCCTTACCCTTACCCTTACCCTTACCCTTACCCTTACCCTTACCCTTACCCTTGCTTTTACCCTTAAGCGTACCCTTACCCTTACCCTTACCCTTACCCTTAAGCTTACCCTTACCCTTACCCTTACCCTTACCCTTACCCTTAACCTTACCCTTGCTTTTACCCTTAAGCTTACCCTTACCCTTACCCTTACCCTTACCCTTAAGCTTACCCTTACCCTTACCCTTACCCTTACCCTTACCCTTACCCTTACCCTTGCTTTTACCCTTAAGCTTACCCTTACCCTTACCCTTACCCTTACCCTTACCCTTACCCTTACCCTTACCCTTACCCTTACCCTTGCTTTTACCCTTAGGCTTACCCTTACCTTTACCCTTACCATTACCCTTACCCTTACCCTTACCCTTACCCTTGCTTTTACCCTTGCTTTTACCCTTAAGCTTACCCTTACCCTTACCCTTACCCTTACCCTTACCCTTACCCTTACCCTTACCCTTACCCTTACCCTTACCCTTACCCTTACCCTTACCCTTACCCTTACCCTTACCCTTACCCTTACCCTTACCCTTACCCTTACCCTTACCCTTACCCTTACCCTTACCCTTACCCTTACCCTTACCCTTACCCTTACCCTTACCCTTGCTTTTACCCTTAAGCTTACCCTTACCCTTACCCTTACCCTTACCCTTGCTTTTACCCTTAAGCTTACCCTTACCCTTACTCTTACCCCTACCCTTACCCTTACCCTTACCCTTACCCTTACCCTTACCCTTACCCTTGCTTTTACCCTTAGGCTTACCCTCACCTTTACCCTTACCCTTACCCTTACCCTTACCCTTACCCTTACCCTTACCTTTGCTTTTACCCTTAAGCTTACCCTTACCCTTACCCTTACCCTTACCCTTAGCCTTACCCTTACCCTTGCTTTTACCCTTAAGCTTACCCTTACCCTTACCCTTACCCTTACCCTTACCCTTGCTTTTACCCTTAGGCTTACCCTTACCCTTACCCTTACCCTTACCCTTAAGCTTACCCTTACCCTTACCCTTACCCTTACCCCTACCCTTACCCTTACCCTTACCCTTACCCTTACCCTTACCCTTACCCTTACCCTTACCCTTACCCTTACTTAGGGTAAGGGTAAGGGTAAGCTTAAGGGTAAAAGCAAGGGTAAGGGTAAGGGTAAGGGTAAGGGTAAGGGTAATGGTAAGGGTAAGGGTAAGCTTAAGGGTAAGGGTAAGGGTAAGGGTAAGGGTAAGCTTAAGGGTAAAAGCAAGGGTAAGGGTAAGGGTAAGGGTAAGGGTAAGGGTAAGCTTAAGGGTAAGGGTAAGGGTAAGGGTAAGGGTAAGCTTAAGGGTAAAAGCAAGGGTAAGGTTAAGGGTAAGGGTAAGGGTAAGGGTAAGGGTAAGGGTAAGCTTAAGGGTAAGGGTAAGGGTAAGGGTAAGGGTACGCTTAAGGGTAAAAGCAAGGGTAAGGGTAAGGGTAAGGGTAAGGGTAAGGGTAAGGGTAAGGGTAAGGGTAAGGGTAAGGGTAAGGATAAGGGTAAGGGTAAGGGTAAGCTTAAGGGTAAGGGTAAGGGTAAGGGTAAGCTTAAGGGTAAAAGCAAGGGTAAGGGTAAGGGTAAGGGTAACGGTAAGGGTAAGCTTAAGGGTAAAAGCAAGGGTAAGGGTAAGGGTAAGGGTAAGGGTAAGGGTAAGGGTAAGGGTAAGGGTAAGGGTAAGGGTAAGGGTAAGGGTAAGGGTAAGGGTAAGCTTAAGGGTAAGGGTAAGGGTAAGGGTAAGCTTAAGGGTAAAAGCAAGGGTAAGGGTAAGGGTAAGGGTAAGGGTAAGGGTAAAGGTAAGGGTAAGCCTAAGGGTAAAAGCAAGGGTAAGGGTAAGGGTAAGAGTAAGGGTAAGGGTAAGGGTAAGGGTAAGGGTAAGGGTAAGGGTAAGGGTAAGCTTAAGGGTAAAAGCAAGGGTAAGGGTAAGGGTAAGGGTAAGGGTAAGGGTAAGGGTAAGGGTAAGGGTAAGGGTAAGGGTAAGCTTAAGGGTAAAAGCAAGGGTAAGGGTAAGGGTAAGGGTAAGGGTAAGGATAAGGGTAAGGGTAAGGGTAAGGGTAAGGGTAAGCTTAAGGGTAAAAGCAAGAGTGAGGGTAAGGGTAAGGGTAAGGGTAAGGGTTAGGGTAAGGGTAAAGGTAAGGGTAAGCCTAAGGGTAAAAGCAAGGGTAAGGGTAAGGGTAAGGGTAAGGGTAAGGGTAAGGGTAAGGGTAAGGGTAAGGGTAAGAGTAAGGGTAAGGGTAAGGGTAAGCTTAAGGGTAAAAGCAAGGGTAAGGGTAAGGGTAAGGGTAAGGGTAAGCCTAAGGGTAAAAGCAAGGGTAAGGGTAAGGTTAAGGGAAAGGGTAAGGGTAAGCTTAAGGGTAAAAGCAAGGGTAAGGGTAAGGGTAAGGGTAAGGGTAAGGGTAAGCTTAAGGGTAAAAGCAAGGGTAAGGGTAAGGGTGAGGGTAAGGGTGAGGGTAAGGGTAAGGGTAAAGGTAGGGGTAAGCCTAAGAGTAAAAGCAAGGGTAAGGGTAAGGGTAAGGGTAAGGGTAAGGGTAAGGGTAAGGGTAAGGGTAAGGGTAAGGGTAAGGGTAAGGGTAAGGGTAAGGGTAAGGGTAAGGGTAAGGGTGAGCTTAAGGGTAAAAGCAAGGGTAAGGATAAGGGTAAGGGTAAGGGTAAGGGTAAGGGTAAGGGTAAGGGTAAGGGTAAGCTTAAGGGTAAAAGCAAGGGTAAGGGTAAGGGTAAGGGTAAGGGTAAGGGTAAGCTTACCCTTACCCTTACCCTTACCCTTACACTTACCCTTGCTTTTACCCTTAGGCTTACCCTTACCCTTACCCTTACCCTTACCCTTAAGCTTACCCTTACACTTACCCTCACCCTTACCCTTACCCTTACCCTTACCCTTACCCTTACCCTTACCCTTGCTTTTACCCTTAAGCTTACCCTTACCCTTAACCTTACCCTTACCCTTACCCTTACCCTTACCCTTACCCTTACCCTTACCCTTGCTTTGACCCTTAGGCTTACCCTTACCTTTACCCTTACCCTTACCCTTACCCTTACCCTTACCCTTACCCTTACCCTTACCCTTACCTTTGCTTTTACCCTTAAGCTTACCCTTACCCTTACCCTTACCCTTACCCTTACCCTAACCCTTACCCTTGCTTTTACCCTTAAGCTTACCCTTACCCTTACCCTTACTCTTACCCTTACCCTTGCTTTTACCCTTAGGCTTACCCTTACCCTTACCCTTACCCTTACCCTTGCTTTTACACTTAAGCTTACATTTACCCTTACCCTTACCCTTACCCTTACCCTTACCCTTACCCTTACCCTTACCCTTACCCTTACCCTTACCCTTACCCTTACCCTTACCCTTACCCTTACCCTTACCCTTACCCTTGCTTTTACCCTTAGGCTTAACCTTACCTTTACCCTTACCCTTACCCTTACCCTTACCCTTACCCTTACCCTTACCCTTACCCTTACCCTTACCCTTACCCTTACCCTTACCCTTACCCTTACCCTTACCCTTGCTTTTACCCTTAAGCTTACCCTTACCCTTACCCTTACCCTTACCCTTACCCTTACCCTTGCTTTTACCCTTAAGCTTACCCTTACCCTTACCCTTACCTTCACCCTCACCCTTACCCTTACCCTTACCCTTGCTTATACCCTTAAGCTTACCCTTACCCTTACCCTTACCCTTACCCTTACCCTTACCCTTACCCTTACCCTTACCCTTACCCTTACCCTTACCCTTACCCTTACCCTTACCCTTACCCTTGCTTTTACCCTTAGGCTTACTCTTACCTTTACCCTTACCCTTACCCTTACCCTTACCCTTACCCTTACCCTTACCCTAACCCTTACCCTTACCCTTGCTTTTACCCTTAAGCTTACCCTTACCCTTACCCTTACCCTTACCCTTACCCTAACCCTTACCCTTGCTTTTACCCTTAAGCTTACCCTTACCCTTACCCTTACCCTTACCCTTACCCTTACCCTTACCCTTACCCTTACCCTTACCCTTACCCTTACCCTTACACTTGCTTTTACCCTTAAGCTTACCCTTACCCTTACCCTTACCCTTACCCTTACCCTTACCCTTACCCTTACCCTTATCCTTACCCTTGCTTTTACCCTTAAGCTTACCCTTACCCTTACCCTTACCCTTACCCTTACCCTTACCCTTGCTTTTACTCTTTGGCTTACCCTTACCTTTACCCTTACCCTTACCCTTACCCTTACCCTTACCCTCACCCTTACCCTTACCCTTGCTTTTACCCTTAAGCTTACCCTTACCCTTACCCTTACCCTTACCCTTACCCTTGCTTTTACCCTTAAGCTTACCCTTACCCTTACCCTTAACCTTACCCTTACCCTTGCTTTTACCCTTAGGCTTACCCTTACCCTTACCCTTACCCTTACCCTTGCTTGTACCCTTGTAAGGGTAAGGGTAAGGGTAAGGGTAAGGGTAAGGGTAAGGGTAAGGGTAAGGGTAAGGGTGAGCTTAAGGGTAAAAGCAAGGGTAAGGATAAGGGTAAGGGTAAGGGTAAGGGTAAGGGTAAGGGTAAGGGTAAGGGTAAGGGTAAGCTTAAGGGTAAAAGCAAGGGTAAGGGTAAGGGTAAGGGTAAGGGTAAGGGTAAGCTTACCCTTACCCTTACCCTTACCCTTACACTTACCCTTGCTTTTACCCTTAGGCTTACCCTTACCCTTACCCTTACCCTTACCCTTAAGCTTACCCTTACACTTACCCTCACCCTTACCCTTACCCTTACCCTTACCCTTACCCTTACCCTTACCCTTGCTTTTACCCTTAAGCTTACCCTTACCCTTAACCTTACCCTTACCCTTACCCTTACCCTTACCCTTACCCTTACCCTTACCCTTGCTTTGACCCTTAGGCTTACCCTTACCTTTACCCTTACCCTTACCCTTACCCTTACCCTTACCCTTACCCTTACCCTTACCCTTACCCTTACCCTTACCCTTACCCTTGCTTTTACCCTTAAGCTTACCCTTACCCTTACCCTTACCCTTACCCTTACCCTAACCCTTACCCTTGCTTTTACCCTTAAGCTTACCCTTACCCTTACCCTTACTCTTACCCTTACCCTTGCTTTTACCCTTAGGCTTACCCTTACCCTTACCCTTACCCTTACCCTTGCTTTTACCCTTAAGCTTACATTTACCCTTACCCTTACCCTTACCCTTACCCTTACCCTTACCCTTACCCTTACCCTTACCCTTACCCTTACCCTTACCCTTACCCTTACCCTTACCCTTGCTTTTACCCTTAGGCTTAACCTTACCTTTACCCTTACCCTTACCCTTACCCTTACCCTTACCCTTACCCTTACCCTTACCCTTACCCTTACCCTTACCCTTGCTTTTACCCTTAAGCTTACCCTTACCCTTACCCTTACCCTTACCCTTACCCTTACCCTTGCTTTTACCCTTAAGCTTACCCTTACCCTTACCCTTACCTTTACCCTCACCCTTACCCTTACCCTTACCCTTGCTTATACCCTTAAGCTTACCCTTACCCTTACCCTTACCCTTACCCTTACCCTTACCCTTACCCTTACCCTTACCCTTACCCTTACCCTTACCCTTACCCTTGCTTTTACCCTTAGGCTTACTCTTACCTTTACCCTTACCCTTACCCTTACCCTTACCCTTACCCTTACCCTTACCCTTACCCTTACCCTTACCCTTGCTTTTACCCTTAAGCTTACCCTTACCCTTACCCTTACCCTTACCCTTACCCTAACCCTTACCCTTGCTTTTACCCTTAAGCTTACCCTTACCCTTACCCTTACCCTTACCCTTACCCTTACCCTTACCCTTACCCTTACCCTTACCCTTACCCTTACACTTGCTTTTACCCTTAAGCTTACCCTTACCCTTACCCTTACCCTTACCCTTACCCTTACCCTCACCCTTACCCTTACCCTTATCCTTACCCTTGCTTTTACCCTTAAGCTTACCCTTACCCTTACCCTTACCCTTACCCTTACCCTTACCCTTGCTTTTACTCTTTGGCTTACCCTTACCTTTACCCTTACCCTTACCCTTACCCTTACCCTTACCCTCACCCTTACCCTTACCCTTGCTTTTACCCTTAAGCTTACCCTTACCCTTACCCTTACCCTTACCCTTACCCTTGCTTTTACCCTTAAGCTTACCCTTACCCTTACCCTTAACCTTACCCTTACCCTTGCTTTTACCCTTAGGCTTACCCTTACCCTTACCCTTACCCTTACCCTTGCTTTTACCCTTAAGCTTACCCTTACCCTTACCCTTACTCTTACCCTTACCCTTACCCTTACCCTTACCCTTACCCTTACCCTTACCCTTACCCTTACCCTTGCTTTTACCCTTAGGCTTACCCTTACCTTTACCCTTACCCTAACCCTTACCCTTACCCTTACCCTTACCCTTACCCTTGCTTTTACCCTTAAGCTTACCCTTACCCTTACCCTAACCCTTACCCTTACCCTTACCCTTACCCTTACCCTTACCCTTACCCTTACCCTTGCTTTTACCCTTAAGCTTACCCTTACCCTTACCCTTACCCTTACCCTTACCCTTACCCCTACCCTTACCCTTACCCTTACCCTTGCTTTTACCCTTAAGCTTACCCTTACACTTACCCTTACCCTTACCCTTACCCTTACCCTTACCCTTACCCTTGCTTTTACCCTTAGGCTTACCCTTACCTTTACCCTTACCGTTACCCTTACCCTTACCCTTACCCTTGCTTTTACCCCTAAGCTTACCCTAACCCTTACCCTTACCCTTAAGCTTACCCTTACCCTTACCCTTACCCTTACCCTTACCCTTACCCTTACCCTTACCCTTACCCTTGCTTTTACCCTTAAGCTTACCCTTACCCTTACCCTTACCCTTACCCTTGCTTTTACCCTTAAGCTTACCCTTACCCTTACCCTTACCCTTAAGCTTACCCTTACCCTTACCCTTACCCTTACCCTTACCCTTACCCTTACCCTTACCCTTACCCTTACCCTTACCCTTACCCTTACCCTTACCCTTACCCTTACCCTTACCCTTGCTTTTACCCTTAAGCTTACCCTTACCCTTACCCTTACCCTTACCCTTAAGCTTACCCTTACCCTTACCCTTACCCTTACCCTTAACCTTACCCTTGCTTTTACCCTTAAGCTTACCCTTACCCTTACCCTTACCCTTACCCTTAAGCTTACCCTTACCCTTACCCTTACCCTTACCCTTACCCTTGCTTTTACCCTTAAGCTTACCCTTACCCTTACCCTTACCCTTACCCTTAAGCTTACCCTTACCCTTACCCTTACCCTTACCCTTACCCTTACCCTTACCTTGCTTTTACCCTTAAGCTTACCCTTACCCTTACCCTAAGTAAGGGTAAGGGTAAGGGTAAGGGTAAGGGTAAGGGTAAGGGTAAGGGTAAGGGTAAGGGTAAGGGTAAGGGTAAGGGTAAGGGTAAGGGTAAGGGTAAGGGTAAGGGTAAGCTTAAGGGTAAAAGCAAGGGTAAGGGTAAGGGTAAGGGTAAGGGTAAGGGTAAGGGTAAGGGTAAGGGTAAGGGTAAGGGTAAGGGTAAGGGTAAGCTTAAGGGTAAGGGTAAGGGTAAGGGTAAGGGTAAGCCTAAGGGTAAAAGCAAGGGTAAGGGTAAGGGTAAGGGTAAGGGTAAGCTTAAGGGTAAAAGCAAGGGTAAGGGTAAGGCTAAGGGTAAGGGTAAGGGTAAGGGTAAGGGTAAGCTTAAGGGTAAAAGCAAGGGTAAGGGTAAGGGTAAGGGTAAGGGTAAAGGTGAGGGTAAGCCTAAGGGTAAAAGCAAGGGTAAGGGTAAGGGTAAGGGTAAGGGTAAGGGTAAGGGTAAGGGTAAGGGTAAGGGTAAGGGTAAGGGTAGGGGTAAGAGTAAGGGTAAGGGTAAGCTTAAGGGTAAAAGCAAGGGTAAGGGTAAGGGTAAGGGTAAGGGTAAGGGTAAGGGTAAGGGTAAGGGTAAGGGTAAGTTTAAGGGTAAAAGCAAGGGTAAGGGTAAGGGTAAGGGTAAGGGTAAGGGTAAGGGAAAGGGTAAGGGTAAGGGTAAGGGTAAGGGTAAGGGTAAGGGTAAGGGTAAGGGTAAGGGTAAGGGTAAGGGTAAGCTTAAGGGTAAAAGCAAGGGTAAGGGTAAGGGTAAGGGTAAGGGTAAGGGTAAGGGTAATGGTAAGGTTAAAGGTAAGGGTAAGCCTAAGTGTAAAAGCAAGGGTAAGGGTAAGGGTAAGGGTAAGGGTAAGGGTAAGGGTAAGGGTAAGGGTAAGGGTAAGGGTAAGGGTAAGCTTAAGGGTAAAAGCAAGGGTAAGGGTAAGGGTAAGGGTAAGGGTAAGGGTAAGGGTAAGGGTAAGCTCAAGGGTAAGGGTAAGGGTAAGGGTAAGGGTAAGCGTAAGGGTAAAAGCAAGGGTAAGGGTAAGGGTAAGGGTAAGGGTAAGGGTAAGCTTAAGGGTAAAAGCAAGGGTAAGGGTAAGGGTAAGGGTAAGGGTAAGGGTAAGGGTAAGCTTAAGGGTAAGGGTAAGGGTAAGGGTAAGGGTAAGCTTAAGGGTAAAAGCAAGGGTAAAGGTAAGAGTAAGGGTAAGGGTAGGGGTAAGGGTAAGGGTAAGGGTAAGGGTGAGCTTAAGGGTAAAAGCAAGGGTAAGGGTAAGGGTAAGGGTAAGGGTATGGGTAAGGGTAAGGGTAAGGGTAAGGGTAAGCTTAAGGGTAAAAGCAAGGGTAAGGGTAAGGGTAAGGGTAAGGGTAAGGGTAAGGGTAAGGGTAAGGGTAAGGGTAAAGGTAAGGGTAAGCCTAAGGGTAAAAGCAAGGGTAAGGGTAAGGGTAAGGGTAAGGGTAAGAGTAAGGGTAAGGGTAAGGGTAAGGGTAAGCTTAAGGGTAAAAGCAAGGGTAAGGGTAAGGGTAAGGGTAAGGGTAAGCCTAAGGGTAAAAGCAAGGGTAAGGGTAAGGGTAAGGGTAAGGGTAAGGGTAAGCTTAAGGGTAAAAGCAAGGGTAAGGGTAAGGGTAAGGGTAAGGGTAAGGGTAAGGGTAAGGGAAAGCTTAAGGGTAAAAGCAAGGGTAAGGGTAAGGGTAAGGGTAAGGGTAAGGGTAAGGGTAAAGGTAAGGGTAAGCCTAAGGGTAAAAGCAAGGGTAAGGGTAAGGGTAAGGGTAAGGGTAAGGGTAAGGGTAAGGGTAAGGGTAAGGGTAAGGGTAAGGGTAAGGGTAAGGGTAAGGGTAAGGGTAAGGGTAAGGGTAAGGGTAAGGGTAAGCTTAAGGGTGAAAGCAAGGGTAAGGGTAAGGGTAAGGGTAAGGGTAAGCCTAAGGGTAAAAGCAAGGGTAAGGGTAAGGCTAACGGTAAGGGTAAGGGTAAGCTTAAGGGTAAAAGCAAGGGTAAGGGTAAGGGTAAGGGTAAGGGTAAGGGTAAGGGTAAGGGTAAGCTTAAGGGTAAAAGCAAGGGTAAGGGTAAGGGTAAGGGTAAGGGTAAGGGTAAAGGTAAGGGTAAGCCTAAGGGTAAAAGCAAGGGTAAGGGTAAGGGTAAGGGTAAGGGTAAGGGTAAGGGTAAGAGTAAGCTTAAGGGTAAAAGCAAGGGTAAGGGTAAGTGTAAGGGTAAGGGTAAGGGTAAGGGTATGGGTAAGGGTAAGCTTAAGGGTAAGGGTAAGGGTAAGGGTAAGGGTAAGCTTAAGGGTAAAAGCAAGGGTAAGGGTAAGGGAAAGGGTAAGGGTAAGCTTAAGGGTTAAAGCAAGGGTAAGGGTAAGGGTAAGGGTAAGGGTAAGGGTAAGCTTAAGGGTAAGGGTAAGGGTAAGGGTAAGGGTAAGCTTAAGGGTAAAAGCAAGGGTAAGGGTAAGGGTAAGGGTAAGGGTAAGGGTAAGCTTAAGGGTAAGGGTAAGGGTAAGGGTAAGGGTAAGCTTAAGGATAAAAGCAAGGGTAAGGTTAAGGGTAAGGGTAAGGGTAAGGGTAAGGGTAAGGGTAAGGGTAAGGGTAAGCTTAAGGGTAAGGGTAAGGGTAAGGGTAAGGGTAAGCTTAAGGGTAAAAGCAAGGGTAAGGGTAAGGGTAAGGGTAAGGGTAAGGGTAAGGGTAAGGGTAAGGGTAAGGGTAAGGGTAAGGGTAAGGGTAAGCTTAAGGGTAAGGGTAAGGGTAAGGGTAAGCTTAAGGGTAAAAGCAAGGGTAAGGGTAAGGGTAAGGGTAAGGGTAGGGTAAGCTTAAGGGTAAAAGCAAGGGTAAGGGTAAGGGTAAGGGTAAGGGTAAGGGTAAGGGTAAGGGTAAGGGTAAGGGTAAGGGTAAGGGTAAGGGTAAGGGTAAGGGTAAGGGTAAGGGTAAGCTTAAGGGTAAGGGTAAGGGTAAGGGTAAGCTTAAGGGTAAAAGCAAGGGTAAGGGTAAGGGTAAGGGTAAGGGTAAGGGTAAAGGTAAGGGTAAGCCT
>CAUEHS010001018.1:0-45305 GCA_958510865.1 Myrrha octodecimguttata
CCTTACCCTTACCCTTAACCTTACCCTTGCTTTTACCCTTAAGCTTACCCTTACCCTTACCCTTACCCTTACCCTTACCCTTACCCTTACCCTTACCCTTACCCTTACCCTTACCCTTACCCTTACCCTTACCCTTACCCTTACCCTTGGTTTTACCCTTAGGCTTACCCTTACCTTTACCCTTACCCTTACCCTTACCCTTACCCTTACCCTTACCCTTACCCTTACCCTTGCATTTACCCTTAAGCTTACCCTTACCCTTACCCTCTACCCTTACCCTTACCCTTACCCTTGCTTTTACCCTTAGGCTTACCCTTACCCTTACCCTTACCCTTACCCTTGCTTTTACCCTTAAGCTTACCCTTACCCTTACCCTTACCCTTACCCTTACCCTTACCCTTACCCTTACCCTTACCCTTACCCTTACCCTTACCCTTACCCTTACCCTTATCCCTTACCCTTACCCTTACCCTTACCCTTACCCTTGCTTTTACCCTTAGGCTTACCCTTACCTTTACCCTTACCCTTACCCTTACCCTTACCCTTACCCTTGCTTTTACCCTTAAGCTTACCCTTACCCTTACCCTTACCCTTACCCTTACCCTTACCCTTACCCTTACCCTTACCCTTGCTTTTACCCTTAAGCTTACCCTTACCCTTACCCTTACCCTTACCCTTACCCTTACCCTTACCCTTACCCTCACCCTTGCTTTTACCCTTAAGCTTACCCTTACCCTTACCCTTACCCTTACCCTTACCCTTACCCTTACCCTTGCTTTTACCCTTAAGCTTACCCTTACCCTTACCCTTACCCTTACCCTTACCCTTGCTTTTACCCTTAGGCTTACCCTTACCCTTACCCTTACCCTTACCCTTGCTTTTACCCTTAAGCTTACCCTTACCCTTACCCTTACCCTTACTCTTACCCTTACCCTTACCCTTACCCTTACCCTTGCTTTTACCCTTAGGCTTACCCTTACCTTTACCCTTACCCTTACCCTTACCCTTACCCTTACCCTTACCCTTACCCTTACCCTTACCCTTACCCTTGCTTTTACCCTTAAGCTTAACCTTACGCTTACCCTTACCCTTACCCTTACCCTTACCCTTACCCTTACCCTAACCCTTACCCTTGCTTTTACCCTTAAGCTCACCCTTACCCTTACCCTTACCCTTACCCTTACCGTTACCCTTACTCTTACCCTTACCCTTGCTTTTACCCTTAAGCTTACCCTTACCCTTACCCTTACCCTTACCCTTAAGCTTACCCTTACCCTTACCCTTACCCTTACCCTTACCCTTACCCTTACCCTTGCTTTTACCCTTAAGCTTACCCTTACCCTTACCCTTACCCTTACCCTTACCCTTGCTTTTACCCTTACGCTTACCCTTACCCTTACCCTTACCCTTACCCTTAAGCTTACCCTTACCCTTACCCTTACCCTTACCCTTACCCTTACCCTTGCTTTTACCCTTAAGCTTACCCTTACCCTTACCCTTACCCTTACCCTTACCCTTACCCTTACCCTTACCCTTACCCTTACCCTTACCCTTACCCTTGCTTTTACCCTTAGGCTTACCCTTACCTTTACCTTAACCATTACCCTTACCCTTACCCTTACCCTTACCCTTACCCTTACCCTTGCTTTTACCCTTAAGCTTACCCTTACCCTTACCCTTACCCTTACCCTTACCCTTACCCTTACCCTTACCCTTACCCTTACCCTTACCCTTACCCTTACCCTTACCCTTACCCTTACCCTTACCCTTACCCTTACCCTTGCTTTTACCCTTAAGCTTACCCTTACCCTTACCCTTACCCTTACCCTTGCTTTTACCCTTAAGCTTACCCTTACCCTTACTCTTACCCCTACCCTTACCCTTACCCTTACCCTTACCCTTACCCTTACCCATACCCTTACCCTTACCCTTGCTTTTACCCTTAGGCTTACCCTCACCTTTACCCTTACCCTTACCCTTACCCTTACCCTTACCCTTGCTTTTACCCTCAAGCTTACCCTTACCCTTACCCTTACCCTTACCCTTAGCCTTACCCTTAACCTTGCTTTTACCCTTAAGCTTACCCTTACCCTTACCCTTACCCTTACCCTTGCTTTTACCCTTAGGCTTACCCTTACCCTTACCCTTACCCTTACCCTTAAGCTTACCCTTACCCTTACCCTTACCCTTACCCTTACCCTTACCCTTACCCTTACCCTTACCCTTACCCTTACCCTTACCCTTACCCTTACCCTTACCCTTACCCTTGCTTTTACCCTTAAGCTTACCCTTACCCTTACCCTTACCCTTACCCTTACCCTTACCCTTACCCTTACCCTTACCCTTACCCTTACTTAGGGTAAGGGTAAGGGTAAGCTTAAGGGTAAAAGCAAGGTAAGGGTAAGGGTAAGGGTAAGGGTAAGGGTAAGGGTAAGGGTAAGGGTAAGCTTAAGGGTAAGGGTAAGGGTAAGGGTAAGGGTAAGCTTAAGGGTAAAAGCAAGGGTAAGGGTAAGGGTAAGGGTAAGGGTAAGCTTAAGGGTAAGGGTAAGGGTAAGGGTAAGGGTAAGCTTAAGGGTAAAAGCAAGGGTAAGGTTAAGGGTAAGGGTAAGGGTAAGGGTAAGGGTAAGGGTAAGCTTAAGGGTAAGGGTAAGGGTAAGGGTAAGGGTAAGCTTAAGGGTAAAAGCAAGGGTAAGGGTAAGGGTAAGGGTAAGGGTAAGGGTAAGGGTAAGGGTAAGGGTAAGGGTAAGGGTAAGGGTAAGGGTAAGGGTAAGGGTAAGGGTAAGGGTAAGCTTAAGGGTAAGGGTAAGGGTAAGGGTAAGCTTAAGGGTAAAAGCAAGGGTAAGGGTAAGGGTAAGGGTAAGGGTAAGGGTAAGCTTAAGGGTAAAAGCAAGGGTAAGGGTAAGGGTAAGGGTAAGGGTAAGGGTAAGGGTAAGGGTAAGGGTAAGGGTAAGGGTGAGGGTAAGGGTAAGGGTAAGCTTAAGGGTAAGGGTAAGGGTAAGGGTAAGCTTAGGGGTAAAAGCAAGGGTAAGGGTAAGGGTAAGGGTAAGGGTAAGGGTAAAGGTAAGGGTAAGCCTAAGGGTAAAAGCAAGGGTAAGGGTAAGGGTAAGGGTAAGGGTAAGGGTAAGGGTAAGGGTAAGGGTAAGGGTAAGTGTAAGGGTAAGCTTAAGGGTAAAAGCAAGGGTAAGGGTAAGGGTAAGGGTAAGGGTAAGGGTAAGGGTAAGGGGTAAGGGTAAGCTTAAGGGTAAAAGCAAGGGTAAGGGTAAGGGTAAGGGTAAGGGTAAGGGTAAGGGTAAGGGTAAGGGTAAGGGTAAGGGTAAGGGTAAGCTTAAGGGTAAAAGCAAGGGTAAGGGTAAGGGTAAGGGTAAGGGTAAGGGTTAGGGTAAGGGTAAAGGTAAGGGTAAGCCTAAGGGTAAAAGCAAGGGTAAGGGTAAGGGTAAGGGTAAGGGTAAGGGTAAGGGTAAGGGTAAGGGTAAGGGTAAGGGTAAGGGTAAGGGTAAGAGTAAGGGTAAGGGTAAGGGTAAGCTTAAGGGTAAAAGCAAGGGTAAGGGTAAGGTTAAGGGTAAGGGTAAGGGTAAGCTTAAGGGTAAAAGCAAGGGTAAGGGTAAGGGTAAGGGTAAGGGTAAGGGTAAGCTTAAGGGTAAAAGCAAGGGTAAGGGTAAGGGTGAGGGTAAGGGTAAGGGTAAGGGTAAGGGTAAGGGTAAAGGTAAGGGTAAGCCTAAGAGTAAAAGCAAGGGTAAGGGTAAGGGTAAGGGTAAGGGTAAGGGTAAGGGTAAGGGTAAGGTTAAGGGTAAGCTTAAGGGTAAAAGCAAGGGTAAGGATAAGGGTAAGGGTAAGGGTAAGGGTAAGGGTAAGGGTAAGGGTAAGGGTAAGCTTAAGGGTAAAAGCAAGGGTAAGGGTAAGGGTAAGGGTAAGGGTAAGGGTAAGGGTAAGGGTAAGGGTAAGGGTAAGGGTAAGTGTAAGGGTAAGCTTAAGGGTAAAAGCAAGGGTAAGGGTTAGGGTAAGGGTAAGGGTAAGGGTAAGGGTAAGCTTAAGGGTAAAAGCAAGGGTAAGGGTAAGGGTAAGGGTAAGGATAAGGGTAAGGGTAAGGGTAAGGGTAAAGGTAAGGGTAAGCCTAAGGGTAAAAGCAAGGGTAAGGGTAAGGGTAAGGGTAAGGGTAAGGGTAAGGGTAAGGGTAAGGGTAAGGGTAAGGGTAAGGGTAAGGGTAAGCTTAAGGGTATAAGCAAGGGTAAGGGTAAGGGTAAGGGTGAGGGTAAGGGTAAGGGTAAGGGTAAAGGTAAGCTTAAGGGTAAAAGCAAGGGTAAGGGTAAGTGTAAGGGTAAGGGTAAGGGTAAGGGTAAGGGTAAGGGTAAGCTTAAGGGTAAAAGCAAGGGTAAGGGTAAGGGTAAGGGTAAGGGTAAGGGTAAGGGTAAGGGTAAGGGTAAGGGTAAGGGTAAGGGTAAGGGTAAGGGTAAGGGTAAGGGTAAAGGTAAGGTTAAGCCTAAGGGTAAAAGCAAGGGTAAGGGTAAGGGTAAGGGTAAGGGTAAGGGTAAGGGTAAGGGTAAGGGTAAGGGTAAGGGTAAGGGTAAGGGTAAGGGTAAGGGTAAGGGTAAGGGTAAGCTTAAGGGTAAAAGCAAGGGTAAGGGTAAGGGTAAGGGTAAGGGTAAGCCTAAGGGTAAAAGCAAGGGTAAGGGTAAGGGTAAGGGTAAGGGTAAGGGTAAGCTTAAGGGTAAAAGCAAGGGTAAGGGTAAGGGTAAGGGTAAGGGTAAAGGTAAGGGTAAGGGTAAGCTTAAGGGTAAAAGCAAGGGTAAGGGTAAGGGTAAGGGTAAGGGTAAGGGTAAGGGTAAGGGTAAGGGTAAGGGTAAGGGTAAGGGAAAGGGTAAAGGTAAGGGTAAGCCTAAGGGTCAAAGCAAGGGTAAGGGTAAGGGTAAGGGTAAGGGTAAGGGTAAGGGTAAGGTTAAGGGTAAGGGTAAGCTTAAGGGTAAAAGCAAGGGTAAGGGTAAGGGTAAGGGTAAGGGTAAGGGTAAGGGTAAGGGTAAGGGTAAGGGTAAGGGTAAGGTAGTGTAAGGGTAAGCTTAAGGGTAAGGGTAAGGGTAAGGGTAAGGGTAAGCCTAAGGGTAAAAGCAAGGGTAAGTGTAAGGGTAAGGGTAAGGGTAAGGGTAAGCTTACCCTTACCCTTACCCTAAACCCTTACCCTTACCCTTGCTTTTACCCTTAAGCGTACCCTTACCCTTACCCTTACCCTTACCCTTACCCTTACCCTTACCCATACCCTTACCCTTACCCTTATCCTTACCCTTGCTTTTACCCTTAAGCTCACCCTTACCCTTACCCTTACCCTTACCCTTACCCTTACCCTTACCCTTACCCTTACCCTTGCTTTTACTCTTAGGCTTACCCTTACCTTTACCCTTACCCTTACCCTCTTACCCTTACCCTCACCCCCTTACCCTTACCCTTGCTTTTAACCTTAAGCTTACCCTTACCCTTACCCTTACCTTTACCCTTACCCTTGCTTTTACCCTTAAGCTTACCCTTACCCTTACCCTTAACCTTACCCTTACCCTTGCTTTTACCCTTAGGCTTACCCTTACCCTTACCCTTACCCTTACCCTTGCTTTTACCCTTAAGCTTACCCTTACCCTTACCCTCTTACTCTTACCCTTACCCTTACCCTTACCCTTACCCTTACCCTTACCCTTACCCTTACCCTTACCCTTGCTTTCACCCTTAGGCTTACCCTTACCTTTACCCTTAACCTAACCCTTACCCTTACCCTTACCCTTACCCTTACCCTTACCTTTGCTTTTACCCTTAAACTTACCCTTACCCTTACCCTTACCCTTACCCTTACCCTTACCCTTACCCTTATCCTTACCCTTACCCTTGCTTTTACCCTTAAGCTTACCCTTACCCTTACCCTTACCCTTACCCTTACCCTTACCCTTACCTTTACCCTTACCCTTACCCTTGCTTTTACCCTTAAACTTACCCTCACCCTTACCCTTACCCTTACCCTTACCCTTACCCTTACCCTTACCCTTGCTTTTACCCTTAGGCTTACCCTTACCTTTACCCTTACCCTTACCCTTACCCTTACCCTTACCCTTGCTTTTACCCTTAAGCTTACCCTTACCCTTACCCTAACCCTTAAGCTTACCCTTACCCTTACCCTTACCCTTACCCTTACCCTTACCCTTACCCTTACCCTTACCCTTACCCTTACCCTTGCTTTTTTCCTTAAGCTTACCCTTACCCTTACCCTTACCCTTACCCTTACCCTTACCCTTACCCTTACCCTTACCCTTGCTTTTACCCTTAAGCTTACCCTTACCCTTACCCTTACCCTTAAGCTTACCCTTACCCTTACCCTTATCCTTACCCTTACCCTTACCCTTACCCTTACCCTTACCCTTACCCTTACCCTTACCCTTACCCTTGCTTTTACCCTTAAGCTTACCCTTACCCTTACCCTTACCCTTACCCTTAAGCTTACCCTTACCCTTACCCTTACCCTTACCCTTACCCTTAACCTTACCCTTGCTTTTACCCTTAAGCTTACCCTTACCCTTACTCTTACCCTTACCCTTAAGCTTACCCTTACCCTTACCCTTACCCTTACCCTTACCCTTGCCCTTACCCTTACCCTTAAGCTTACCCTTACCCTTACCCTTACCCTTACCCTTACCCTTACCCTTACCCTTGCTTTTACCCTTAAGCTTACCCTTACCCTTACCCTTACCCTTACCCTTAAGCTTACCCTTACCCTTACCCTTACCCTTACCCTTACCCTTACCCTTACCCTTGCTTTTACCCTTAAGCTTACCCTTACCCTTACCCTAAGTAAGGGTAAGGGTAAGGGTAAGGGTAAGGGTAAGGGTAAGGGTAAGGGTAAGGGTAAGGGTAAGGGTAAAGGTAAGGGTAAGGGTAAGGGTAAGGGTAAGGGAAAGCTTAAGGGTAAGGGTAAGGGTAAGGGTAAGGGTAATCCTAAGGGTAAAAGCAAGGGTAAGGGTAAGGGTAAGGGTAAGGGTAAGAGTAAGGGTAAGCTTAAGGGTAAAAGCAAGGGTAAGGGTAAGGCTAAGGGTAAGGGTAAGGGTAAGGGTAAGGGTAAGCTTAAGGGTAAAAGCAAGGGTAAGGGTAAGGGTAAGGGTAAGGGTAAGGGTAAGGGTAAGGGTAAGGGTAAAGGTGAGGGTAAGCCTAAGGGTAAAAGCAAGGGTAAGGGTAAGGGTAAGGGTAAGGGTAAGGGTAAGGGTAAGGGTAAGGGTAAGGGTAGGGGTAAGAGTAAGGGTAAGGGTAAGCTTAAGGGTAAAAGCAAGGGTAAGGGTAAGGGTAAGGGTAAGGGTAAGGGTAAGGGTAAGCTTGAGGGTAAAAGCAAGGGTAAGGGTAAGGGTAAGGGTAAGGGTAAGGGTAAGGGTAAGGGTAAGGGTAAGGGTAAGGGTAAGGGTAAGGGTAAGGGTAAGGGTAAGGGTAGGGGTAAGGGTAAGGGTAAGGGTAAGGGTAAGGGTAAGCTTAAGGGTAAAAGCAAGGGTAAGGGTAAGGGTAAGGGTAACGGTAAGGGTAATGGTAAGGGTAAAGGTAAGGGTAAGCCTAAGGGTAAAAGCAAGGGTAAGGGTAAGGGTAAGGGTAAGGGTAAGGGTAAGGGTAAGGGTAAGGGTAAGGGTAAGGGTAAGGGTAAGCTTAAGGGTAAAAGCAAGGGTAAGGGTAAGGGTAAGGGTAAGGGTAAGGGTAAGGGTAAGGGTAAGCTTAAGGGTAAGGGTAAGGGTAAGGGTAAGGGTAAGCTTAAGGGTAAAAGCAAGGGTAAGGGTAAGGGTAAGGGTAAGGGTAAGGGTAAGCTTAAGGGTAAAAGCAAGGGTAAGGGTAAGGGTGAGGGTAAGGGTAAGGGTAAGGTTAAGGGTAAGCTTAAGGGTAAGGGTAAGGGTAAGGGTAAGGGTAAGCTTAAGGGTAAAAGCAAGGGTAAGGGTAAGAGTAAGGGTAAGGGTAAGGGTAAGGGTAAGGGTAAGGGTAAGGGTAAGGGTGAGCTTAAGGGTAAAAGCAAGGGTAAGGGTAAGGGTAAGGGTAAGGGTAAGGGTAAGGGTAAGGGTAAGGGTAAGCTTAAGGGTAAAAGCAAGGTTAAGGGTAAGGGTAAGGGTAAGGGTAAGGGTAAGGGTAAGGGTAAGGGTAAGGGTGAAGGTAAGGGTAAGCCTAAGGGTAAAAGCAAGGGTAAGGGTAAGGGTAAGGGTAAGGGTAAAAGTAAGGGTAAGGGTAAGGGTAAGGGTAAGCTTAAGGGTAAAAGCAAGGGTAAGGGTAAGGGTAAGGGTAAGGGTAAGGGTAAGCCTAAGGGTAAAAGCAAGGGTAAGGGTAAGGGTAAGGGTAAGGGTAAGGGTAAGGGTAAGGGTAAGGGTAAGCTTAAGGGTAAAAGCAAGGGTAAGGGAAAGGGTAAGGGTAAGGGTAAGGGTAAGGGTAAGCTTAAGGGTAAAAGCAAGGGTGAGGGTAAGGGTAAGGGTAAGGGTAAGGGTAAGGGTAAGGGTAAGGGTAAGGGTAAGGGTAAGGGTAAGCTTAAGGGTAAAAGCAAGGGTAAGGGTAAGGGTAAGGGTAAGGGTAAGGGTAAGGGTAAGGGTAAGGGTTAGGGTAAGCTTAAGGGTAAAAGCAAGGGTAAGGGTAAGGGTAAGGGTAAGGGTAAGGGTAAGGGTAAGGGTAAGGGTAAAGGTAAGGGTAAGCCTAAGGGTAAAAGCAAGGGTAACGGTAAGGGTAAGGGTAAGGGTAAGGGTAAGGGTAAGGGTAAGGGTAAGGGTAAGGGTAAGGGTAAGGGTAAGGGTAAGGGTAAGGGTAAGGGTAAGGGTAAGGGTAAGGGTAAGGGTAAGGGTAAGGGTAAGGGTAAGGAGGGTAAGGGTAAGGGTAAGGGTAAGGGTAAGGGTAAGGGTAAGGGTAAGGGTAAGGGTAAGGGTAAGGGTAAGGGTAAGCTTAAGGGTAAAGCAAGGGTAAGGGTAAGGGTAAGGGTAAGGGTAAGCCTAAGGGTGAAAGCAAGGGTAAGGGTAAGGGTAAGGGTAAGGGTAAGGGTAAGCTTAAGGGTAAAAGCAAGGGTAAGGGTAAGGGTAAGGGTAAGGGTAAGGGTAAGGGTAAGGGTAAGGGTAAGGGTAAGAGTAAGGGTAAGGGTAAGGGTAAGCTTAAGGGTAAAAGCAAGGGTAAGGGTAAGGGTAAGGGTAAGGGTAAGGGTAAGGGTAAGGGTAAGGGTAAAGGTAAGGGTAAGCCTAAGGGTAAAAGCAAGGGTAAGGGTAAGGGTAAGGGTAAGGGTAAGGGTAAGGGTAAGGGTAAGCTTAAGGGTAAAAGCAAGGGTAAGGGTAAGGGTAAGGGTAAGGGTAAGGGTAAGGGTAAGGGTAAGGGTAAGGGTAAGGGTAAGGGTAAGCTTAAGGGTAAGGGTAAGGGTAAGGGTAAGCTTAAGGGTAAAAGCTAGGTTAAGGGTAAGGGTAAGGGTAAGGGTAAGCTTAAGGGTAAAAGCAAGGGTAAGGGTAAGGGTAAGGGTAAGGGTAAGGGTAAGGGTAAGGGTAAGGGTAAGGGTAAGGGTAAGCTTAAGGGTAAGGGTAAGGGTAAGGGTAAGGGTAAGCTTAAGGGTAAAAGCAAGGGTAAGGGTAAGGGTAAGGGTAAGGGTAAGGGTAAGCTTAAGGGTAAGGGTAAGGGTAAGGGTAAGGGTAAGCTTAAGGGTAAAAGCAAGGGTGAGGTTAAGGGTAAGGGTAAGGGTAAGGGTAAGGGTACGGGTAAGCTTAAGGGTAAGGGTAAGGGTAAGGGTAAGGGTAAGCTTAAGGGTAAAAGCAAGGGTAAGGGTAAGGGTAAGGGTAAGGGTAAGGGTAAGGGTAAGCTTAAGTGTAAAAGCAAGGGTAAGGGTAAGGGTAAGGGTAAGGGTAAGGGTAAGCTTAAGGGTAAAAGCAAGGGTAAGGGTAAGGGTAAGGGTAAGGGTAAGGTTAAGGGTAAGGGTAAGGGTAAGGGTAAGCTTAAGGGTAAGGGTAAGTGTAAGGGTAAGCTTAAGGGTAAAAGCAAGGGTAAGGGTAAGGGTAAGGGTAAGGGTGAGGGTAAAGGTAAGGGTAAGCCTAAGGGTAAAAGCAAGGGTAAGGGTAAGGGTAAGGGTAAGGGTAAGGGTAAGGGTAAGGGTAAGGGTAAGGGTAAGGGTAAGGGTAAGGGTAAGGGTAAGGGTAAGCTTAAGGGTAAAAGCAAGGGTAAGGGTAAGGGTAAGGGTAAGGGTAAGCTTAAGGGTAAAAGCAAGGGTAAGGGTAAGGGTAAGGGTAAGGGTAAGGGTAAGGGTAAGGGTAAGAGGGTAAGGGTAAGGGTAAGGGTAAGGGTAAGGGTAAGGGTAAGGGTAAGGGTAAGGGTAAGGGTAAGGGTAAGGGTAAGGGTAAGGGTAAGGGTAAGGGTAAGGGTAAGGGTAAGCTTAAGGGTAAAAGCAAGGGTAAGGGTAAGGGTAAGGGTAAGGGTAAGGGTTAGGGTAAGGGTAAAGGTAAGGGTAAGCCTAAGGGTAAAAGCAAGGGTAAGGGTAAGGGTAAGGGTAAGGGTAAGGGTAAGGGTAAGGGTAAGAGTAAGGGTAAGGGTAAGGGTAAGCTTAAGGGTAAAAGCAAGGGTAAGGGTAAGGGTAAGGGTAAGGGTAAGCCTAAGGGTAAAAGCAAGGGTAAGGGTAAGGTTAAGGGTAAGGGTAAGGGTAAGCTTAAGGGTAAAAGCAAGGGTAAGGGTAAGGGTAAGGGTAAGGGTAAGGGTAAGCTTAAGGGTAAAAGCAAGGGTAAGGGTAAGGGTGAGGGTAAGGGTAATTGTAAGGGTAAGGGTAAAGGTAAGGGTAAGCCTAAGAGTAAAAGCAAGGGTAAGGGTAAGGGTAAGGGTAAGGGTAAGCTTAAGTGTAAAAGCAAGGGTAAGGGTAAGGGTAAGGGTAAGGAAGGGTAAGCTTAAGGGTAAAAGCAAGGGTAAGGGTAAGGGTAAGGGTAAGGGTAAGGGTAAGGGTAAGGTTAAGGGTAAGGGTAAGGGTAAGGGTAAGCTTAAGGGTAAGGGTAAGTGTAAGGGTAAGCTTAAGGGTAAAAGCAAGGGTAAGGGTAAGGGTAAGGGTAAGGGTGAGGGTAAAGGTAAGGGTAAGCCTAAGGGTAAAAGCAAGGGTAAGGGTAAGGGTAAGGGTAAGGGTAAGGGTAAGGGTAAGGGTAAGGGTAAGGGTAAGGGTAAGGGTAAGGGTAAGGGTAAGGGTAAGCTTAAGGGTAAAAGCAAGGGAAAGGGTAAGGGTAAGGGTAAGGGTAAGGGTAAGGGTAAGGGTAAGGGTAAGGGTAAGCTTAAGGGTAAAAGCAAGGGTAAGGGTAAGGGTAAGGGTAAGGGTAAGGGTAAGGGTAAGGGTAAGGGTAAGGGTAAGGGTAAGGGTAAGGGTAAGGGTAAGCTTAAGGGTAAAAGCAAGGGTAAGGGTAAGGGTAAGGGTAAGGGTAAGGGTAAGGGTTAGGGTAAGGGTAAAGGTAAGGGTAAGCCTAAGGGTAAAAGCAAGGGTAAGGGTAAGGGTAAGGGTAAGGGTAAGGGTAAGGGTAAGGGTAAGGGTAAGGGTAAGGGTAAGGGTAAGAGTAAGGGTAAGGGTAAGGGTAAGCTTAAGGGTAAAAGCAAGGGTAAGGGTAAGGGTAAGGGTAAGGGTAAGGGTAAGCCTAAGGGTAAAAGCAAGGGTAAGGGTAAGGTTAAGGGTAAGGGTAAGGGTAAGCTTATGGGTAAAAGCAAGGGTAAGGGTAAGGGTAAGGGTAAGGGTAAGGGTAAGCTTAAGGGTAAAAGCAAGGGTAAGGGTAAGGGTGAGGGTAAGGGTAATTGTAAGGGTAAGGGTAAAGGTAAGGGTAAGCCTAAGAGTAAAAGCAAGGGTAAGGGTAAGGGTAAGGGTAAGGGTAAGGGTAAGGGTAAGGGTAAGGGTAAGGGTAAGGGTAAGGGTAAGGGTAAGCTTAAGGGTAAAAGCAAGGGTAAGGATAAGGGTAAGGGTAAGGGTAAGGGTAAGGGTAAGGGTAAGGGTAAGGGTAAGCTTAAGGGTAAAAGCAAGGGTAAGGGTAAGGGTAAGGGTAAGGGTAAGGGTAAGGGTAAGGGTAAGGGTAAGGGTAAGGGTAAGGGTAAGCTTAAGGGTAAAAGCAAGGGTAAGGGTTAGGGTAAGGGTAAGGGTAAGGGTAAGGGTAAGGGTAAGCTTAAGGGTAATAGCAAGGGTAAGGGTAAGGGTAAGGGTAAGGGTAAGGGTAAGGGTAAGGGTAAGGGTAAGGGTAAGGGTAAGGGTAAGGGTAAGGGTAAGGGTAAGAGTAAGGGTAAGGGTAAGGGTAAGCTTAAGGGTAAAAGCAAGGGTAAGGGTAAGGGTAAGGGTAAGGGTAAGCCTAAGGGTAAAAGCAAGGGTAAGGGTAAGGTTAAGGGTAAGGGTAAGGGTAAGCTTAAGGGTAAAAGCAAGGGTAAGGGTAAGGGTAAGGGTAAGGGTAAGGGTAAGCTTAAGGGTAAAAGCAAGGGTAAGGGTGAGGGTGAGGGTAAGGGTAATTGTAAGGGTAAGGGTAAAGGTAAGGGTAAGCCTAAGAGTAAAAGCAAGGGTAAGGGTAAGGGTAAGGGTAAGGGTAAGGGTAAGGGTAAAGGTAAGGGTAAGGGTAAGCTTAAGGGTAAAAGCAAGGGTAAGGATAAGGGTAAGGGTAAGGGTAAGGGTAAGGGTAAGGGTGAGGGTAAGGGTAAGGGTAAGGTTAAGGGTAAGCTTAAGGGTAAAAGCAAGGGTAAGGGTAAGGGTAAGGGTAAGGGTAAGGGTAAGGGTAAGGGTAAGGGTAAGGGTAAGGGTAAGGGTAAGGGTAAGGGTAAGGGTAAGGGTAAGCTTAAGGGTAAAAGCAAGGGTAAGGGTTAGGGTAAGGGTAAGGGTAAGGGTAAGGGTAAGGGTAAGGGTAAGCTTAAGGGTAATAGCAAGGGTAAGGGTAAGGGTAAGGGTAAGGGTAAGGGTAAGGGTAAGGGTAAAGGTAAGGGTAAGCCTAAGGGTAAAAGCAAGGGTAAGGGTAAGGGTAAGGGTAAGGGTAAATTTAAGGGTAAGGGTAAGGGTAAGGGTAAGGGTAAGGGTAAGGGTAAGGGTAAGGGTAAGCTTAAGGGTATATGCAAGGGTAAGGGTAAGGGTAAGGGTGAGGGTAAGGGTAAGGGTAAGCTTAAGGGTAAAAGCAAGGGTAAGGGTAAGGGTAAGGGTAAGGGTAAGGGTAAGGGTAAGGGTAAGCTTAAGGGTAAAAGCAAGGGTAAAGGTAAGGGTTAGGGTAAGGGTAAGGGTAAGGGTAAGGGTAAGGGTAAGGGTAAGGGTAAAGGTAAGGTTAAGCCTAAGGGTAAAAGCAAGGGTAAGGGTAAGGGTAAGGGTAAGGGTAAGGGTAAGGGTAAGGGTAAGGGTAAGGGTAAGGGTAAGGGTAAGCTTAAGGGTAAAAGCAAGGGTAAGAGTAAGGGTAAGGGTAAGGGTAAGGGTAAGCTTAAGGGTAAGGGTAAGAGTAAGGGTAAGGGTAAGGGTAAGCTTAAGGGTAAAAGCAAGGGTAAGAGTAAGGGTAAGGGTAAGGGTAAGGGTAAGCTTAAGGGTAAAAGCAAGGGTAAGGGTAAGGGTAAGGGTAAGGGTAAGGGTAAGGGTAAGGGTAAGGGTAAGGGTAAGGGTAAGCTTAAGGGTAAAAGCAAGGGTAAGGGTAAGGGTAAGGGTAAGGGTAAGGGTAAGGGTAAGGGTAAAGGTAAGGGTAAGCCTAAGGGTCAAAGCAAGGGTAAGGGTAAGGGTAAGGGTAAGGGTAAGGGTAAGGGTAAGGGTAAGGGTAAGGGTAAGGGTAAGGGTAAGGGTAAGGGTAAGGGTAAGGGTAAGGGTAAGGGTAAGCTTAAGGGTAAAAGCAAGGGTAAGGGTAAGGGTAAGGGTAAGGGTAAGGGTAAGGGTAAGGGTAAGGGTAAGGGTAAGGGTAAGGGTAAGGGTAAGGGTAAGCTTAAGGGTAAAAGCAAGGGTAAGGGTAAGGGTAAGGGTAAGGGTAAGGGTAAGGGTAAGGGTAAGGGTAAGGGTAAGGGTAAGGGTAAGGGTAAGGGTAAGGGTAAGGGTAAGGGTAAGGGTAAGGGTAAGGGTAAGGGTAAGGGTAAGGGTAAGCTTAAGGGTAAAAGCAATGGTAAGGGTAAGGGTAAGGGTAAGGGTAAGGGTAAGGGTAAGGGTAAGGGTAAGGGTAAGGGTAAGGGTAAGGGTAAGGGTAAGGGTAAGCTTAAGGGTAAAAGCAAGGGTAAGGGTAAGGGTAAGGGTAAGGGTAAGGGTAATGGTAAGGGTAAAGGTAAGGGTAAGCCTAAGGGTAAAAGCAAGGGTAAGGGTAAGGGTAAGGGTAAGGGTAAGGGTAAGGTTAAGGGTAAGGGTTAGGGTAAGGGTAAGGGTAAGGGTAAGGGTAAGCTTAAGGGTAAAAGCAAGGGTAAGGGTAAGGGTAAGGGTAAGGGTAAGGGTAAGGGTAAGGGTAAGGGTAAGGGTAAGGGTAAGGGTAAGCTTAAGGGTAAGGGTAAGGGTAAGGGTAAGGGTAAGCTTAAGGGTAAAAGCAAGGGTAAGGGTAAGGGTAAGGGAAAGGGTAAGGGTAAGCTTAAGGGTAAAAGCAAGGGTAAGGGTAAGGGTAAGGGTAAGGGTAAGGGTTAGGGTAAGGGTAAGCTTAAGGGTAAGGGTAAGGGTAAGGGTAAGGGTAAGCTTAAGGGTAAAAGCAAGGGTAAGGGTCAGGGTAAGGGTAAGTGTAAGGGTAAGGGTAAGGGTAAGGGTAAGGGTGAGCTTAAGGGTAAAAGCAAGGGTAAGGGTAAGGTTAAGGGTAAGGGTAAGGGTAAGGGTAAGGGTAAGGGTTAGCTTAAGGGTAAAAGCAAGGGTAAGGGTAAGGGTAAGGGTAAGGGTAAGGGTAAGGGTGAGGGTAAGGGTAAGGGTAAGGGTAAGGGTAAGGGTAAGGGTAAAGGTAAGGGTAAGCCTAAGGGTAAAAGCAAGGGTAAGGGTAAGGGTAAGGGTAAGGGTAAGAGTAAGGGTAAGGGTAAGGGTAAGGGTAAGCTTAAGGGTAAAAGCAAGGGTAAGGGTAAGGGTAAGGGTAAGGGTAAGCCTAAGGGTAAAAGCAAGGGTAAGGGTAAGGGTAAGCTTAAGGGTAAAAGCAAGGGTAAGGGTAAGGGTAAGGGTAAGGGTAAGGGTAAGGGTAAGCTTAAGGGTAAAAGCAAGGGTGGGGGTAAGGGTAAGGGTAAGGGTAAGGGTAAGGGTAAGGGTAAGGGTAAGGGTAAGGGTAAGGGTAAGGGTAAGGGTAAGGGTAAGTTTAAGGGTAAAAGCAAGGGTAAGGGTAAGGGTAAGGGTAAGGGTAAGGGTAAGGGTAAAGGTAAGGGTAAGCCTAAGGGTAAAAGCAAGGGTAAGGGTAAGGGTAAGGGTAAGGGTAAGGGTTAGGGTAAGGGTAAGGGTAAGGGTAAGGGTAAGGGTAAGGGTAAGGGTAAGGGTAAGGGTAAGGGTAAGGGTAAGGGTAAGGGTAAGGGTAAGCTTAAGGGTAAAAGCAAGGGTAAGGGTAAGGGAAAGGGTAAGGGTAAGCCTAAGGGTGAAAGCAAGGGTAAGGGTAAGGGTAAGGGTAAGGGTAAGGGTAAGCTTAAGGGTAAAAGCAAGAGTAAGGGTAAGGGTAAGGGTGAGGGTAAGGGTAAGGGTAAGCTTAAGGGTAAAAGCAAGGGTAAGGGTAAAGGTAAGGGTAAGGGTAAGGGTAAGGGTAAGGGTAAGGGTAAGGGTAAGGGTAAGGGTAAGGGTAAGGGTAAGGGTAAAGGTAAGGGTAAGCCTAAGGGTAAAAGCAAGGGTAAGGGTAAGGGTAGGGGTAAGGGTAAGGGTAAGGTTAAGGGTAAGGGTAAGGGTAAGCTTAAGGGTAAAAGCAAGGGTAAGGGTAAGGGTAAGGGTAAGGGTAAGGGTAAGGGTAAGGGTAAGGGTAAGGGTAAGGGTAAGGGTAAGGGTAAGGGTAAGGGTAAGCTTAAGGGTAAGGGTAAGGGTAAGGGTAAGCTTAAGGGTAAAAGCAAGGGTAAGGGTAAGGGTAAGGGTAAGGGTAAGCTTAAGGGTAAAAGCAAGGGTAAGGGTAAGGGTAAGGGTAAGGGTAAGGGTAAGGGTAAGGGTAAGGGTAAGGGTAAGGGTAAGGGTAAGGGTAAGGGTAAGGGTAAGGGTAAGGGTAAGGGTAAGGGTAAGGGTAAGGGTAAGGGTAAGGGTAAGCTTAAGGGTAAGGGTAAGGGTAAGGGTAAGCTTAAGGGTAAAAGCAAGGGTAAGGGTAAGGGTAAGGGTAAGGGTAAGGGTAAGGGAAAGCTTAAGGGTAAGGGTAAGGGTAAGGGTAAGGGTAAGCTTAAGGGTAAAAGCAAGGGTAAGGGTAAGGGTGAGGGTAAGGGTAAGGGTAAGGGTAAGGGTAAGGGTAAGCTTAAGGGTAAGGGTAAGGGTAAGGGTAAGGGTAAGCTTAAGGGTAAAAGCAAGGGTAAGAGTAAGGGTAAGGGTAAGGGTAAGGGTAAGGGTAAGGGTAAGGGTAAGGGTAAGGGTAAGGGTAAGGGTAAGGGTAAGGGTAAGGGTAAGGGTAAGGGTAAGGGTAAGGGTAAGGGTAAGGGAAAGCTTAAGGGTAAGGGTAAGGGTAAGGGTAAGGGTAAGCTTAAGGGTAAAAGCAAGGGTAAGGTTAAGGGTAAGGGTAAGGGTAAGGGTAAGCTTAAGGGTAAAAGCAAGGGTAAGGGTAAGGGTAAGGGTAAGGGTAAGGGTAAGGGTAAGGGTAAGGGTAAGGGTAAGGGTAAGGGTAAGCTTAAGGGTAAGGGTAAGGGTAAGGGTAAGGGTAAGCTTAAGGGTAAAAGCAAGGGTAAGGGTAAGGGTAAGGGTAAGGGTAAGGGTAAGGGTAAAGGTAAGGGTAAGCCTAAGGGTAAAAGCAAGGATAAGGGTAAGGGTAAGGGTAAGGGTAAGGGTAAGGGTAAGGGTAAGGGTAAGGGTAAGGGTAAGGGTAAGCTTAAGGGTAAAAGCAAGGGTAAGGGTAAGGGTAAGGGTAAGGGTAAGGGTAAGGGTAAGGGTAAGGGTAAGGGTAAGGGTAAGGGTAAGGGTAAGCTTAAGGGTAAAAGCAAGGGTAAGGGTAAGGGTAAGGGTAAGGGTAAGGGTAAGGGTAAGCTTAAGGGTAAAAGCAAGGGTAAGGGTAAGGGTAAGGGTAAGGGTAAGGGTTAGGGTAAGGGTAAAGGTAAGGGTAAGCCTAAGGGTAAAAGCAAGGGTAAGGGTAAGGGTAAGGGTAAGGGTAAGGGTAAGGGTAAGGGTAAGGGTAAGGGTAAGGGTAAGGGTAAGGGTAAGAGTAAGGGTAAGGGTAAGGGTAAGCTTAAGGGTAAAAGCAAGGGTAAGGGTAAGGGTAAGGGTAAGGGTAAGCCTAAGGGTAAAAGCAAGGGTAAGGGTAAGGGTAAGGGTAAGGGTAAGGGTAAGGGTAAGGGTAAGCTCAAGGGTAAAAGCAAGGGTAAGGGTAAGGGTAAGGGTAAGGGTAAGGGTAAGGGTAAGGGTAAGCTTAAGGGTAAAAGCAAGGGTAAGGGTAAGGGTAAGGGTAAGGGTAAGGGTAAGGGTAAGGGTAAAGGTAAGGGTAAGCCTAAGGGTAAAAGCAAGGGTAAGGGTAAGGGTAAGGGTAAGGGTAAGGGTAAGGGTAAGGGTAAGGGTAAGGGTAAGCTTAAGGGTAAAAGCAAGGGTAAGGGTAAGGGTAAGGGTAAGGGTAAGGGTAAGGGTAAGGGTAAGGGTAAGGGTAAGGGTAAGCTTAAGGGTAAAAGCAAGGGTAAGGGTAAGGGTAAGGGTAAGGGTAAGGGTAAGGGTAAGGGTAAGGGTAAGGGTAAAGGTAAGGGTAAGGGTAAGGGTAAGCTTAAGGGTAAAAGCAAGGGTAAGGGTAAGGGTAAGGGTAAGGGTAAGGGTAAGGGTAAGGGTAAGGGTAAGCTTAAGGGTAAAAGCAAGGGTAAGGGTTAGGGTAAGGGTAAGGGTAAGGGTAAGGGTAAGGGTAAGCTTAAGGGTAAAAGCAAGGGTAAGGGTAAGGGTAAGGGTAAGGGTAAGGGTAAGGGTAAGGGTAAGGGTAAGGGTAAGGGTAAGGGTAAGGGTAAGGGTAAGGGTAAGGGTAAGCTTAAGGGTAAAAGCAAGGGTAAGGGTAAGGGTAAGGGTAAGGGTAAGGGTAAGGGTGAGGGTAAGCTTAAGGGTAAAAGCAAGGGTAAGGGTAAGGGTAAGGGTAAGGGTAAGGGTTAGGGTAAGGGTAAAGGTAAGGGTAAGCCTAAGGGTAAAAGCAAGGGTAAGGGTAAGGGTAAGGGTAAGGGTAAGGGTAAGGGTAAGGGTAAGGGTAAGAGTAAGGGTAAGGGTAAGGGTAAGCTTAAGGGTAAAAGCAAGGGTAAGGGTAAGGGTAAGGGTAAGGGTAAGCCTAAGGGTAAAAGCAAGGGTAAGGGTAAGGGTAAGGGTAAGCTTAAGGGTAAAAGCAAGGGTAAGGGTAAGGGTAAGGGTAAGGGTAAGGGTAAGGGTAAGGGTAAGGGTAAGGGTAAGCTTAAAGGTAAAAGCAAGGGTAAAGGTAAGGGTAAGGGTAAGGGTAAGGGTAAGGGTAAGGGTAAGGGTAAGGGTAAAGGTAAGGGTAAGCCTAAGGGTAAAAGCAAGGGTAAGGGTAAGGGTAAGGGTAAGGGTAAGCTTAAGGGTAAAAGCAAGGGTAAGGGTAAGGGTAAGGGTAAGGGTAAGGGTAAGGGTAAGGGTAAGGGTAAGGGTAAGGGTAAGCTTAAGGGTAAAAGCAAGGGTAAGGGTAAGGGTAAGGGTAAGGGTAAGGGTAAGGGTAAGGGTAAGGGTAAGGGTAAGGGTAAGGGTAAGGGTAAGGGTAAGGGTAAGGGTAAGGGTAAGGGTAAGGGTAAGCTAAAGGGTAAAAGCAAGGGTAAGGGTTAGGGTAAGGGTAAGGGTAAGGGTAAGGGTAAGGGTAAGCTTAAGGGTAAAAGCAAGGGTAAGGGTAAGGGTAAGGGTAAGGGTAAGGGTAAGGGTAAGGGTAAGGGTAAGGGTAAGGGTAAGGGTAAAGGTAACGGTAAGCCTAAGGGTAAAAGCAAGGGTAAGGGTAAGGGTAAGGGTAAGGGTAAGGGTAAGGGTAAGGGTAAGGTTAAGGGTAAGGGTAAGGGTAAGGGTAAGGGTAAGCTTAAGGGTAAAAGCAAGGGTAAGGGTAAGGGTAAGGGTGAGGGTAAGGGTAAGGGTAAGGGTAAGGGTAAGGGTAAGCTTAAGGGTAAAAGCAATGGTAAGGGTAAGGATAAGGGTAAGGGTAAGGGTAAGCTTAAGGGTAAAAGCAAGGGTAAGGGTAAGGGTAAGGGTAAGGGTAAGGGTAAGGGTAAGGGTAAGGTTAAGGGTAAGGGTAAGGGTAAGGGTAAGGGTAAGGGTAAGGGTAAAGGTAAGGGTAAGGGTAAAGGTAAGGGTAAGCCTAAGGGTAAAAGCAAGGGTAAGGGTAAGGGTAAGGGTAAGGGTGAGGGTAAGGGTAAGGGTAAGGGTAAGGGTAAGGGTAAGGGTAAGGGTAAGGGTAAGTGTAAGGGTAAGCTTAAGGGTAAAAGCAAGGGTAAGGGTAAGGGTAAGGGTAAGGGTAAGCCTAAGGGTAAAAGCAAGGGTAAGGGTAAGGGTAAGGGTAAGGGTAAGGGTAAGCTTAAGGGTAAAAGCAAGGGTAAGGGTAAGGGTAAGGGTAAGGGTAAGGGTAAGGGTAAGGGTAAGGGTAAGCTTAAGGGTAAAAGCAAGGGTAAGGGTAAGGGTAAGGGTAAGGGTAAGGGTAAAGGTAAGGGTAAGCCTAAGGGTAAAAGCAAGGGTAAGGGTAAGGGTAAGGGTAAGGGTAAGGGTAAGGGTAAGGGTAAGGGTAAGGGTAAGGGTAAGGGTAAGGGTAAGGGTAAGGGTAAGGGTAAGGGTAAGGGTAAGGGTAAGGGTAAGGGTAAGCTTAAGGGTAAAAGCAAGGGTAAGGGTAAGGGTAAGGGTAAGGGTAAGGGTAAGGGTAAGCTTAAGGGTTAAAGCAAGGGTAAGGGTAAGGGTAAGGGTAAGGGTAAGGGTATGGGTAAGGGTAAGCTTAAGGGTAAAAGCAAGAGTAAGGGTAAGGGTAAGGGTAAGCTTAAGGGTAAAAGCAAGGGTAAGGGTAAGGGTAAGAGTAAGGGTAAGGGTAAGGGTAAGGGTAAAGGTAAGGGTAAGCCTAAGGGTAAAAGCAAGGGTAAGGGTAAGGGTAAGGGTAAGGGTAAGGGTAAGGGTAAGGGTAAGGGTAAGGGTAAGGGTAAGGGTAAGGGTAAGGGTAAGGGTAAGCTTAAGGGTAAAAGCAAGGGTGAGGGTAAGGGTAAGGGTAAGGGTAAGGGTAAGGGTAAGGGTAAGGGTAAGGGTAAGGGTAAGGGTAAGGGTAAGGGTAAGGGTAAGGGTAAGGGTAAGCCTAAGGGTAAAAGCAAGGGTAAGGGTAAGGGTAAGGGTAAGGGTAAGGGTAAGCTTAAGGGTAAAAGCAAGGGTAAGGGTAAGGGTAAGGGTAAGGGTAAGGGTAAGGGTAAGGGTAAGGGTAAGGGTAAGGGTAAGGGTAAGGGTAAGGGTAAGGGTAAGGGTAAGCTTAAGGGTAAAAGCAAGGGTAAGGGTAAGGGTAAGGGTAAGGGTAAGGGTAAAGGTAAGGGTAAGCCTAAGGGTAAAAGCAAGGGTATGGGTAAGGGTAAGGGTAAGGGTAAGGGTAAGGGTAAGGGTAAGGGTAAGGGTAAGGGTAAGGGTAAGGGTAAGGGTAAGGGTAAGGGTAAGGGTAAGGGTAAGGGTAAGGGTAAGCTTAAGGGTAAAAGCAAGGGTAAGGGTAAGGGTAAGGGTAAGGGTAAGGGTAAGGGTAAGGGTAAGGGTAAGGGTAAGCTTAAGGGTAAAAGCAAGGGTAAGAGTAAGGGTAAGGGTAAGGGTAAGGGTAAGGGTAAGGGTAAGGGTAAGGGTAAGGGTAAGGGTAAGGGTAAGGGTAAGGGTAAGGGTAAGCTTAAGGGTAAAAGCAAGGGTAAGGGTAAGGGTAAGGGTAAGGGTAAGGGTAAGGGTAAGGGTAAGGGTAAGGGTAAGGGTAAGCTTAAGGGTAAAAGCAAGGGTAAGGGTAAGGGTAAGGGTAAGGGTAAGGGTAAGGGTAAGGGTAAGGGTAAGCCTAAGGGTAAAAGAAAGGGTAAGGGTAAGGGTTAAAGCAAGGGTAAGGGTAAGGGTAAGGGTAAGGGTAAGGGTAAGGGTAAGGGTAAGGGTAAGCTTAAGGGTAAAAGCAAGGGTAAGGGTAAGGGTAAGGGTAAGGGTAAGGGTAAGTGTAAGCTTAAGGGTAAAAGCAAGGGTAAGGGTAAGGGTAAGGGTAAAGGTAAGGGTAAGCCTTAGGGTAAAAGCAAGGGTAAGGGTAAGGGTAAGGGTAAGGGTAAGGGTAAGGGTAAGGGTAAGGGTAAGGGTAAGGGTAAGCTTAAGGGTAAAAGCAAGGGTAAGGGTAAGGGTAAGGGTAAGGGTAAGGGTAAGGGTAAGGATAAGGGTAAGGGTAAGGGTAAGGGTAAGGGTAAGCTCAAGGGTAAAAGCAAGGGTAAGGGTAAGGGTAAGGGTAAGGGTAAGGGTAAGCTTAAGGGTAAAAGCAAGGGTAAGGGTTAGGGTAAGGGTAAGGGTAAGGGTAAGGGTAAGCTTGAGGGTAAAAGCAAGGGTAAGGGTAAGGGTAAGGGTAAGGATAAAGGTAAGGGTAAGCCTAAGGGTAAAAGCAAGGGTAAGGGTAAGAGTAAGGGTAAGGGTAAGGGTAAGGGTAAGGGTAAGGGTAAGGGTAAGCTTAAGGGTATAAGCAAGGGTAAGGGTAAGGGTAAGGGTGAGGGTAAGGGTAAGGGTAAGGGTAAGCTTAAGGGTAAAAGCAAGGGTAAGGTTAAGGGTAAGGGTAAGGGTAAGGGTAAGGGTAAGGGTAAGCTTAAGGGTAAAAGCAAGGGTAAGGGTAAGGGTAAGGGTAAGGGTAAGGGTAAGGGTAAGGGTAAGGGTAAGGGTAAGGGTAAGGGTAAGGGTAAGGGTAAGGGTAAGGGTAAGGGTAAGGGTAAGGGTAAGGGTAAAGGTAAGGGTAAGCCTAAGGGTAAAAGCAAGGGTAAGGGTAAAGGTAAGGGTAAGGGTAAGGGTAAGGGTAAGGGTAAGGGTAAGGGTAAGGGTAAGGGTAGGGGTAAGGGTAAGCTTAAGGGTAAAAGCAAGGGTAAGGGTAAGGGTAAGGGTAAGGGTAAGCCTAAGGGTAAAACAAGGGTAAGGGTAAGGGTAAGGGTAAGGGTAAGCTTAAGGGTAAAAGCAAGGGTAAGGGTATGGGTAAGTGTGAGGGTAAGGGTAAGCTCAAGGGTTAAAGCAAGGGTAAGGGTAAGGGTAAGGGTAAGGGTAAGGGTAAGGGTAAGGGTAAGGGTAAAGGTAAGGGTAAGGGTAAGGGTAAGGGTAAGGGTAAGGGTAAGCTTAAGGGTAAAAGCAAGGGTAAGGGTAAGGGTAAGGGTAAGGGTAAGGGTAAGGGTAAGGGTAAGGGTAAGGGTAAGGGTAAGGGTAAGGGTAAGGGTAAGGGTAAGGGTAAGCTTAAGGGTAAGGGTAAGGGTAAGGGTAAGGGTAAGCTTAAGGGTAAAAGCAAGGGTAAGGGTAAGGGTAAGGGTAAGGGTAAGGGTAAGGGTAAGGGTAAGCTTAAGGGTAAGGGTAAGGGTAAGGGTAAGGGTAAGCTTAAGGGTAAAAGCAAGGGTAAGGGTAAGGGTAAGGGTTAGGGTAAGGGTAAGCTTAAGGGTAAGGGTAAGGGTAAGGGTAAGGGTAAGCTTAAGGGTAAAAGCAAGGGTAAGGGTAAGGGTAAGGGTAAGGGTAAGGGTAAGGGTAAGGGTAAGGGTAAGGGTAAGGGTAAGGGTAAGGGTAAGGGTAAGGGTAAGGGTAAGCTTAAGGGTAAGGGTAAGGGTAAGGGTAAGGGTAAGCTTAAGGGTAAAAGCAAGGGTAAGGGTAAGGGTAAGGGTAAGGGTAAGGGTAAGGGTAAGGGTAAGGGTAAGCTTAAGGGTAAAAGCAAGGGTAAGGGTAAGGGTAAGGGTAAGGGTAAGGGTAAGGGTAAGGGTAAGGGTAAGGGTAAGGGTAAGGGTAAGCTTAAGGGTAAGGGTAAGGGTAAGGGTAAGGGTAAGCTTAAGGGTAAAAGCAAGGGTAAGGGTAAGGGTAAGGGTAAGGGTAAGGGTAAGGGTAAGGGTAAGGGTAAGGGTAAGCTTAAGGGTAAAAGTAAGGGTAAGGGTAAGGGTAAGGGTAAGGGTAAGGGTAAGGGTAAGGGTAAGGGTAAGGGTAAGGGTAAGCTTAAGGGTAAAAGCAAGGGTAAGGGTAAGGGTAAGGGTAAGGGTAAGGGTAAAGGTAAGGGTAAGCCTAAGGGTAAAAGCAAGTGTAAGGGTAAGGGTAAGGGTAAGGGTAAGGGTAAGGGTAAGGGTAAGGGTAAGGGTAAGGGTAAGGGTAAGGGTAAGGGTAAGCTTAAGGGTAAAAGCAAGGGTAAGGGTAAGGGTAAGGGTAAGCCTAAGGGTAAAAGCAAGGGTAAGGGTAAGGGTAAGGGTAAGGGTAAGGGTAAGGGTAAGGGTAAGCTTAAGGGTAAAAGCAAGGGAAAGGGTAAGGGTAAGGGTAAGGGTAAGGGTAAGGGTAAGCTTAAGGGTAAAAGCAAGGGTGAGGGTAAGGGTGAGGGTAAGGGTAAGGGTAAGGGTAAGGGTAAGGGTAAGGGTAAGGGTAAGCTTAAGGGTAAAAGCAAGGGTAAGGGTAAGGGTAAGGGTAAGGGTAAGGGTAAGGGTAAGCTTAAGGGTAAAAGCAAGGGTAAGGGTAAGGGTAAGGGTAAGGGTAAGGGTAAGGGTAAAGGTAAGGGTAAGCCTAAGGGTAAAAGCAAGGGTAAGGGTAAGGGTAAGGGTAAGGGTAAGGGTAAGGGTAAGGGTAAGGGTAAGGGTAAGGGTAAGGGTAAGGGTAAGGGTAAGGGTAAGGGTAAGGGTAAGGGTAAGGGTAAGGGTAAGGGTAAGGGTAAGGGTAAGGGTAAGCTTAAGGGTAAAAGCAAGGGTAAGGGTAAGGGTAAGGGTAAGCCTAAGGGTAAAAGCAAGGGTAAGGGTAAGGGTAAGGGTAAGGGTAAGGGTAAGGGTAAGCTTAAGGGTAAAAGCAAGGGTAAGGGTAAGGGTAAGGGTAAGGGTAAGGGTAAGCTTAAGGGTAAAAGCAAGGGTAAGGGTAAGGGTAAGGGTAAGGGTAAGGGTAAGGGTAAAGGTAAGGGTAAGCCTAAGGGTAAAAGCAAGGGTAAGGGTAAGGGTAAGGGTAAGGGTAAGGGTAAGGGTAAGGGTAAGGGTAAGGGTAAGGGTAAGGGTAAGGGTAAGGGTAAGGGTAAGGGTAAGGGTAAGGGTAAGGGTAAGGGTAAGGGTAAGGGTAAGCTTAAGGGTAAAAGCAAGGGTAAGGGTAAGGGTAAGGGTAAGGGTAAGGGTAAGGGTAAGGGTAAGCTTAAGGGTAAAAGCAAGGGTAAGGGTAAGGGTAAGGGTAAGGGTAAGGGTAAGGGTAAGGGTAAGGGTAAGGGTAAGGGTAAGGGTAAGGGTAAGGGTAAGGGTAAGGGTAAGGGTAAGGGTAAGGGTAAGGGTAAGGGTAAGCTTTAGGGTAAAAGCAAGGGTAAGGCTTAGGGTAAGGGTAAGGGTAAGGGTAAGGGTAAGCTTAAGGGTAAAAGCAAGGGTAAGGGTAAGGGTAAGGGTAAGGGTAAGGGTAAGCTTAAGGGTAAAAGCAAGGGTAAGGGTAAGGGTAAGGGTAAGGGTAAGGGTAAGGGTAAGGGTAAGGGTAAGGGTAAGGGTAAGGGTAAGGGTAAGGGTAAGGGTAAGGGTAAGGGTAAGGGTAAGGGTAAGGGTAAGGGTAAGCTTTAGGGTAAAAGCAAGGGTAAGGCTAAGGGTAAGGGTAAGGGTAAGGGTAAGGGTAAGCTTAAGGGTAAAAGCAAGGGTAAGGGTAAGGGTAAGGGTAAGGGTAAGGGTAAGGGTAAGGGTAAGGGTAAGGGTAAGGGTAAGGGTAAAGGTAAGGGTAAGCCTAAGGGTAAATGCAAGGGTAAGGGTAAGGGTAAGGGTAAGGGTAAGGGTAAGTGTAAGGGTAAGGGTAAGGGTAAGGGTAAGGGTAAGCTTAAGGGTAAAAGCAAGGGTAAGGGTAAGGGTAAGGGTAAGGGTAAGGGTAAGGGTAAGGTTAAGCTTAAGGGTAAGGAAAAGGGTAAGGGTAAGGGTAAGCTTAAGGGTAAAAGCAAGGGTAAGGGTAAGGGTAAGGGTAAGGGTAAGGGTAAGCTTAAGGGTAAAAGCAAGGGTAAGGGTAAGGGTAAGGGTAAGGGTAAGGGTAAGGGTAAGGGTAAGGGTAAGGGTAAGGGTAAGCTTAAGGGTAAAAGCAAGGGTAAGGGTAAGGGTAAGGGTAAGGGTAAGGGTAAGGGTAAGGGTAAGGGTAAGGGTAAGGGTAAGGGTAAGGGTAAGGGTAAGGGTAAGGGTAAGGGTAAGGGTAAGGGTAAGGGTAAGGGTAAGGGTAAGGGTAAGGGTAAGGGTAAGGGTAAGGGTAAGGGTAAGGGTAAGGGTAAGGGTAAGCTTAAGGGTAAAAGCAAGGGTAAGGGTAAGGGTAAGGGTAAGGGTAAGGGTAAAGGTAAGGGTAAGGGTAAGGGTAAGGGTAAGGGTAAGGGTAAGGGTAAGGGTAAGCTTAAGGGTAAAAGCAAGGGTAAGGGTAAGAGTGAGGGTAAGGGTAAGGGTAAGGGTGAGGGTAAAGGTAAGGGTAAGCCTAAGGGTAAAAGCAAGGGTAAGGGTAAGGGTAAGGGTAAGGGTAAGGGTAAGGGTAAGGGTAAGGGTAAGGGTAAGGGTAAGGGTAAGGGTAAGGGTAAGGGTAAGGGTAAGGGTAAGGGTAAGCCTAAGGGTAAAAGCAAGGGTAAGGGTAAGGGTAAGGGTAAGGGTAAGGGTAAGGGTAAGGGTAAGGGTAAGGGTAAGGGTAAGGGTAAGGGTAAGGGTAAGGGTAAGGGTATGCTTAAGGGTAAAAGCAAGGGTAAGGGTAAGGGTAAGGGTAAGGGTAAGGGTAAGGGTAAGGGTAAAGGTAAGGGTAAGCCTAAGGGTAAAAGCAAGGGTAAGGGTAAGGGTAAGGGTAAGGTTAAGGGTAAGGGTAAGGGTAAGGGTAAGCTTAAGGGTAAAAGCAAGGGAAAGGGTAAGGGTAAAGGTAAGGGAAAGGGTAAGGGTAAGGGTAAGGGTAAGGGTAAGGGTAAGCTTAAGGGTAAAAGCAAGGGTAAGGGTAAGAGTAAGGGTAAGGGTAAGGGTAAGGGTAAGGGTGAGGGTAAAGGTAAGGGTAAGCCTAAGGGTAAAAGCAAGGGTAAGGGTAAGGGTAAGGGTAAGGGTAAGGGTAAGGGTAAGGGTAAGGGTAAGGGTAAGGGTAAGGGTAAGGGTAAGGGTAAGGGTAAGCTTAAGGGTAAAAGCAAGGGTAAGGGTAAGGGTAAGGGTAAGGGTAAGGGTAAGGGTAAGGGTAAAGGTAAGGGTAAGCCTAAGGGTAAAAGCAAGGGTAAGGGTAAGGGTAAGGGTAAGGTTAAGGGTAAGGGTAAGGGTAAGGGTAAGGGTAAGGGTAAGCTTAAGGGTAAAAGCAAGGGTAAGGGTAAGGGTAAGGGTAAGGGTAAGGGTAAGGGTAAGGGTAAGGGTAAGCTTAAGGGTAAGGGTAAGGCCAAGGGTAAGCTTAAGTGTAAAAGCAAGGGTAAGGGTAAGGGTAAGGGTAAGGGTAAGGGTAAGGGTAAGGGTAAGGGTAAGGGTAAGGGTAAGGGTAAGGGTAAGGGTAAGGGTAAGCTTAAGGGTAAGGGTAAGGGTAAGGGTAAGGGTAAGCTTAAGGGTAAAAGCAAGGGTTAGGGTAAGGGTAAGAGTAAGGGTAAGGGTAAGGGTAAGGGTAAGGGTAAGGGTAAGGGTAAGGGTAAGGGTAAGGGTAAGGGTAAGGGTAAGGGTAAGGGTAAGGGTAAAGGTAAGGGTAAGCCTAAGGGTAAAAGCAAGGGTAAGGGTAAAGGTAAGGGTAAGGGTAAGGGTAAGGGTAAGGGTAAGGGTAAGGGTAAGGGTAAGGGTAAGGGTAGGGGTAAGGGTAAGCTTAAGGGTAAAAGCAAGGGTAAGGGTAAGGGTAAGGGTAAGGGTAAGCCTAAGGGTAAAACAAGGGTAAGGGTAAGGGTAAGGGTAAGGGTAAGCTTAAGGGTAAAAGCAAGGGTAAGGGTATGGGTAAGTGTGAGGGTAAGGGTAAGCTTAAGGGTTAAAGCAAGGGTAAGGGTAAGGGTAAGGGTAAGGGTAAGGGTAAGGGTAAGGGTAAGGGTAAGGGTAAAGGTAAGGGTAAGGGTAAGGGTAAGGGTAAGGGTAAGGGTAAGCTTAAGGGTAAAAGCAAGGGTAAGGGTAAGGGTAAGGGTAAGGGTAAGGGTAAGGGTAAGGGTAAGGGTAAGGGTAAGGGTAAGGGTAAGGGTAAGGGTAAGCTTAAGGGTAAGGGTAAGGGTAAGGGTAAGGGTAAGCTTAAGGGTAAAAGCAAGGGTAAGGGTAAGGGTAAGGGTAAGGGTAAGGGTAAGGGTAAGGGTAAGGGTAAGCTTAAGGGTAAGGGTAAGGGTAAGGGTAAGGGTAAGCTTAAGGGTAAAAGCAAGGGTAAGGGTAAGGGTAAGGGTTAGGGTAAGGGTAAGCTTAAGGGTAAGGGTAAGGGTAAGGGTAAGGGTAAGCTTAAGGGTAAAAGCAAGGGTAAGGGTAAGGGTAAGGGTAAGGGTAAGGGTAAGGGTAAGGGTAAGGGTAAGGGTAAGGGTAAGGGTAAGGGTAAGGGTAAGCTTAAGGTTAAGGGTAAGGGTAAGGGTAAGGGTAAGCTTAAGGGTAAAAGCAAGGGTAAGGGTAAGGGTAAGGGTAAGGGTAAGCTTAAGGGTAAAAGCAAGGGTAAGGGTAAGGGTAAGGGTAAGGGTAAGGGTAAGGGTAAGGGTAAGGGTAAGGGTAAGGGTAAGCTTAAGGGTAAGGGTAAGGGTAAGGGTAAGGGTAAGGGTAAGCTTAAGGGTAAAAGCAAGGGTAAGGGTAAGGGTAAGGGTAAGGGTAAGGGTAAGGGTAAGGGTAAGGGTAAGGGTAAGGGTAAGCTTAAGGGTAAAAGTAAGGGTAAGGGTAAGGGTAAGGGTAAGGGTAAGGGTAAGGGTAAGGGTAAGGGTAAGGGTTAGGGTAAGGGTAAGGGTAAGCTTAAGGGTAAAAGCAAGGGTAAGGGTAAGGGTAAGGGTAAGGGTAAGGGTAAAGGTAAGGGTAAGCCTAAGGGTAAAAGCAAGTGTAAGGGTAAGGGTAAGGGTAAGGGTAAGGGTAAGGGTAAGGGTAAGGGTAAGGGTAAGGGTAAGGGTAAGGGTAAGGGTAAGGGTAAGGGTAAGGGTAAGGGTAAGGGTAAGCTTAAGGGTAAAAGCAAGGGTAAGGGTAAGGGTAAGGGTAAGCCTAAGGGTAAAAGCAAGGGTAAGGGTAAGGGTAAGGGTAAGGGTAAGGGTAAGGGTAAGGGTAAGCTTAAGGGTAAAAGCAAGGGAAAGGGTAAGGGTAAGGGTAAGGGTAAGGGTAAGGGTAAGCTTAAGGGTAAAAGCAAGGGTGAGGGTAAGGGTGAGGGTAAGGGTAAGGGTAAGGGTAAGGGTAAGGGTAAGGGTAAGGGTAAGGGTAAGCTTAAGGGTAAAAGCAAGGGTAAGGGTAAGGGTAAGGGTAAGGGTAAGGGTAAGGGTAAGCTTAAGGGTAAAAGCAAGGGTAAGGGTAAGGGTAAGGGTAAGGGTAAGGGTAAGGGTAAAGGTAAGGGTAAGCCTAAGGGTAAAAGCAAGGGTAAGGGTAAGGGTAAGGGTAAGGGTAAGGGTAAGGGTAAGGGTAAGGGTAAGGGTAAGGGTAAGGGTAAGGGTAAGGGTAAGGGTAAGGGTAAGGGTAAGGGTAAGGGTAAGGGTAAGGGTAAGGGTAAGGGTAAGGGTAAGGGTAAGCTTAAGGGTAAAAGCAAGGGTAAGGGTAAGGGTAAGGGTAAGCCTAAGGGTAAAAGCAAGGGTAAGGGTAAGGGTAAGGGTAAGGGTAAGGGTAAGCTTAAGGGTAAAAGCAAGGGTAAGGGTAAGGGTAAGGGTAAGGGTAAGGGTAAGCTTAAGGGTAAAAGCAAGGGTAAGGGTAAGGGTAAGGGTAAGGGTAAGGGTAAGGGTAAAGGTAAGGGTAAGCCTAAGGGTAAAAGCAAGGGTAAGGGTAAGGGTAAGGGTAAGGGTAAGGGTAAGGGTAAGGGTAAGGGTAAGGGTAAGGGTAAGGGTAAGGGTAAGGGTAAGGGTAAGGGTAAGGGTAAGGGTAAGGGTAAGGGTAAGGGTAAGCTTAAGGGTAAAAGCAAGGGTAAGGGTAAGGGTAAGGGTAAGGGTAAGGGTAAGGGTAAGGGTAAGCTTAAGGGTAAAAGCAAGGGTAAGGGTAAGGGTAAGGGTAAGGGTAAGGGTAAGGGTAAGGGTAAGGGTAAGGGTAAGGGTAAGGGTAAGGGTAAGGGTAAGGGTAAGGGTAAGGGTAAGGGTAAGGGTAAGGGTAAGCTTTAGGGTAAAAGCAAGGGTAAGGCTAAGGGTAAGGGTAAGGGTAAGGGTAAGGGTAAGCTTAAGGGTAAAAGCAAGGGTAAGGGTAAGGGTAAGGGTAAGGGTAAGGGTAAGGGTAAGGGTAAGGGTAAGGGTAAGGGTAAGGGTAAAGGTAAGGGTAAGCCTAAGGGTAAATGCAAGGGTAAGGGTAAGGGTAAGGGTAAGGGTAAGGGTAAGTGTAAGGGTAAGGGTAAGGGTAAGGGTAAGGGTAAGCTTAAGGGTAAAAGCAAGGGTAAGGGTAAGGGTAAGGGTAAGGGTAAGGGTAAGGGTAAGGGTAAGGTTAAGCTTAAGGGTAAGGAAAAGGGTAAGGGTAAGGGTAAGCTTAAGGGTAAAAGCAAGGGTAAGGGTAAGGGTAAGGGTAAGGGTAAGGGTAAGCTTAAGGGTAAAAGCAAGGGTAAGGGTAAGGGTAAGGGTAAGGGTAAGGGTAAGGGTAAGGGTAAGGGTAAGGGTAAGCTTAAGGGTAAAAGCAAGGGTAAGGGTAAGGGTAAGGGTAAGGGTAAGGGTAAGGGTAAGGGTAAGGGTAAGGGTAAGGGTAAGGGTAAGGGTAAGGGTAAGGGTAAGGGTAAGGGTAAGGGTAAGGGTAAGGGTAAGGGTAAGGGTAAGGGTAAGGGTAAGGGTAAGGGTAAGCTTAAGGGTAAAAGCAAGGGTAAGGGTAAGGGTAAGGGTAAGGGTAAGGGTAAAGGTAAGGGTAAGGGTAAGGGTAAGGGTAAGCTTAAGGGTAAAAGCAAGGGAAAGGGTAAGGGTAAAGGTAAGGGAAAGGGTAAGGGTAAGGGTAAGGGTAAGGGTTAGGGTAAGCTTAAGGGTAAAAGCAAGGGTAAGGGTAAGAGTAAGGGTAAGGGTAAGGGTAAGGGTGAGGGTAAAGGTAAGGGTAAGCCTAAGGGTAAAAGCAAGGGTAAGGGTAAGGGTAAGGGTAAGGGTAAGGGTAAGGGTAAGGGTAAGGGTAAGGGTAAGGGTAAGGGTAAGGGTAAGGGTAAGGGTGAGGGTAAGCTTAAGGGTAAAAGCAAGGGTAAGGATAAGGGTAAGGGTAAGGGTAAGGGTAAGGGTAAGGGTAAAGGTAAGGGTAAGCCTAAGGGTAAAAGCAAGGGTAAGGGTAAGGGTAAGGGTAAGGTTAAGGGTAAGGGTAAGGGTAAGGGTAAGGGTAAGGGTAAGCTTAAGGGTAAAAGCAAGGGTAAGGGTAAGGGTAAGGGTAAGGGTAAGGGTAAGGGTAAGGGTAAGGGTAAGGGTAAGCTTAAGGGTAAGGGTAAGGCCAAGGGTAAGCTTAAGTGTAAAAGCAAGGGTAAGGGTAAGGGTAAGGGTAAGGGTAAGGGTAAGGGTAAGGGTAAGGGTAAGGGTAAGGGTAAGGGTAAGGGTAAGGGTAAGCTTAAGGGTAAGGGTAAGGGTAAGGGTAAGGGTAAGCTTAAGGGTAAAAGCAAGGGTTAGGGTAAGGGTAAGAGTAAGGGTAAGGGTAAGGGTAAGGGTAAGGGTAAGGGTAAGGGTAAGGGTAAGGGTAAGCTTAAGGGTAAAAGCAAGGGTAAGGGTGAGGGTAAGGGTAAGGGTAAGGGTAAGGGTAAGGGTAAGCTTAAGGGTAAAAGCAAGGACAAGGGTAAGGGTAAGGGTAAGGGTAAGGGTAAGGGTAAGGGTAAGGGTAAGGGTAAGGGTAAGGGTAAGTGTAAGGGTAAGCTTAAGGGTAAAAGCAAGGGTAAGGGTAAGGGTAAGGGTAAGGGTAAGCCTAAGGGTAAAAGCAAGGGTAAGGGTAAGGGTAAGGGTAAGGGTAAGGGTAAGCTTAAGGGTAAAAGCAAGGGTAAGGGTAAGGGTAAGGGTAAGGGTAAGGGTAAGGGTAAGGGTAAGCTTAAGGGTAAAAGCAAGGGTAAGGGTAAGGGTAAGGGTAAGGGTAAGGGTAAGGGTAAGGTTAAGCTTAAGGGTAAAAGCAAGGGTAGGTGTAAGGGTAAGGGTAAGGGTAAGGATAAGGGTAAGGGTAAGGGTAAGCTTAAGGGTAAAAGCAAGGGTAAGGGTAAGGGTAAGGGTAAGGGTAAGGGTAAGGGTAAGGGTAAGGGTAAGGGTAAGGGTAAGGGTGAGGGTAAGGGTAAGGGTAAGCTTAAGGGTAAAAGCAAGGGTAAGGGTAAGGGTAAGCGTAAGGGTAAGGGTAAGGGTAAGGGTAAGGGTAAGGATAAGGGTAAAGGTAAGGGTAAGCCTAAGGGTAAAAGCAAGGGTAAGGGTAAGGGTAAGGGTAAGGTTAAGGGTAAGGGTAAGGGTAAGGGTAAGGGTAAGGGTAAGCTTAAGGGTAAAAGCAAGGGTAAGGGTAAGGGTAAGGGTAAGGGTAAGGGTAAGGGTAAGGGTAAGGGTAAGGGTAAGGGTAAGGGTAAGGGTAAGGGTAAGGGTAAGGGTAAGGGTAAGCTTAAGGGTAAGCTTAAGGGTAAAAGCAAGGGTGAGGGTAAGGGTAAGGGTAAGGGTAAGGGTAAGGGTAAGGGTAAGGGTAAAGGTAAGGGTAAGCCTAAGGGTAAAAGCAAGGGTAAGGGTAAGGGTAAGGGTAAGGGTAAGGGTAAGGGTAAGGGTAAGGGTAAGGGTAAGGGTAAGGGTAAGGGTAAGGGTAAGGGTAAGGGTAAGGGTAAGGGTGAGGGTAAGGGTAAGGGTAAGGGTAAGCTTAAGGGTAAAAGCAAGGGTAAGGGTAAGGGTAAGGGTAAGGGTAAGCCTAAGGGTAAAAGCAAGGGTAAGGGTAAGGGTAAGGGTAAGGGTAAGGGTAAGCTTAAGGGTAAAAGCAAGGGTAAGGGTAAGGGTAAGGGTAAGGGTAAGCTTAAGGGTAAAAGCAAGGGTAAGGGTAAGGGTAAGGGTAAGGGTAAGGGTAAGGGTAAGGGTAAGGGTAAGGGTAAAGGTAAGGGTAAGCCTAAGGGTAAAAGCAAAGGGTAAGGGTAAGGGTGAGGGTAAGGGTAAGGGTAAGGGTAAGGGTAAGGGTAAGGGTAAGGGTAAGGGTAAGGGTAAGGGTAAGGGTAAGGGTAAGCTTAAGGGTAAAAGCAAGGGTAAGGGTAAGGGTAAGGGTAAGGGTAAGGGTAAGGGTAAGGGTAAGGGTAAGGGTAAGCTTAAGGGTAAAAGCAAGGGTAAGGGTAAGGGTTAGGGTAAGGGTAAGGGTAAGGGTAAGGGTAAGGGTAAGGGTAAGGGTAAGGGTAAGGGTAAGCTTTAGGGTAAAAGCAAGGGTAAGGGTAAGGGTAAGGGTAAGGGTAAGGCTAAGCTTAACGGTAAAAGCAAGGGTAAGGGTAAGGGTAAGGGTAAGGGTAAGGGTAAGGGTAAGGGTAAGGGTAAAGGTAAGGGTAAGCCTAAGGGTAAGTGCAAGGGTAAGGGTAAGGGTAAGGGTAAGTGTAAGGGTAAGGGTAAGGGTAAGGGTAAGGGTAAGCTTAAGGGTAAAAGCAAGGGTAAGGGTAAGGGTAAGGGTAAGGGTAAGGGTAAGGGTAAGGGTAAGGGTAAGGGTAAGGGTAAGGTTAAGCTTAAGGGTAAGGAAAAGGGTAAGGGTAAGGGTAAGCTTAAGGGTAAAAGCAAGGGTAAGGGTAAGGGTAAGGGTAAGGGTAAGGGTAAGCTTAAGGGTAAAAGGAAGGGTAAGGGTAAGGGTAAGGGTAAGGGTAAGGGTAAGGGTAAGGGTAAGGGTAAGCTTAAGGGTAAAAGCAAGGGTAAGGGTAAGGGTAAGGGTAAGGGTAAGGGTAAGGGTAAGGGTAAGGGTAAGGGTAAGGTTAAGGGTAAGGGTAAGGGTAAGGGTAAGGGTAAGGGTAAGCTTAAGGGTAAAAGCAAGGGTAAGGGTAAGGGTAAGGGTAAGGGTAAGGGTAAAGGTAAGGGTAAGGGTAAGGGTAAGGGTAATCTTAAGGGTAAAAGCAAGGGAAAGGGTAAGGGTAAAGGTAAGGGAAAGGGTAAGGGTAAGGGTAAGGGTAAGGGTAAGGGTAAGCTTAAGGGTAAAAGCAAGGGTAAAGGTAAGGGTAAGGGTAAGGGTAAGGGTGAGGGTAAAGGTAAGGGTAAGCCTAAGGGTAAAAGCAAGGGTAAGGGTAAGGGTGAGGGTAAGGGTAAGGGTAAGGGTAAGGGTAAGGGTAAGGGTAAGCTCAAGGGTAAAAGCAAGGGTAAGGGTAAGGGTAAGGGTAAGGGTAAGGGTAAGGGTAAGGGTAAGGGTAAGCTTAAGGGTAAAAGCAAGGGTAAGGGTAAGGCTAAGGGTAAGGGTAAGGGTAAGGGTAAGGGTAAGGGTAAGGGTAAGGGTAAGGGTAAGGGTAAGGGTAAGGGTAAGCTTAAGGGTAAAAGCAAGGGTAAGGGTAAGGGTAAGGGTAAGGGTAAGGGTAAGGGTAAGGGTAAAGGTAAGGGTAAGCCTAAGGGTAAAAGCAAGGGTAAGGGTAAGGGTAAGGGTAAGGTTAAGGGTAAGGGTAAGGGTAAGGGTAAGGGTAAGGGTAAGCTTAAGGGTAAAAGCAAGGGTAAGGGTAAGGGTAAGGGTAAGGGTAAGGGTAAGGGTAAGGGTAAGCTTAAGGGTAAGGGTAAGGCCAAGGGTAAGCTTAAGGGTAAAAGCAAGGGTAAGGGTAAGGGTAAGGGTAAGGGTAAGGGTAAGGGTAAGGGTAAGGGCAAGGGTAAGGGTAAGGGTAAGGGTAAGCTTAAGGGTAAGGGTAAGGGTAAGGGTAAGGGTAAGCTTAAGGGTAAAAGCAAGGGTTAGGGTAAGGGTAAGAGTAAGGGTAAGGGTAAGGGTAAGGGTAAGGGTAAGGGTAAGGGTAAGCTTAAGGGTAAAAGCAAGGGTAAGGGTGAGGGTAAGGGTAAGGGTAAGGGTAAGGGTAAGCTTAAGGGTAAAAGCAAGGACAAGGGTAAGGGTAAGGGTAAGGGTAAGGGTAAGGGTAAGGGTAAGGGTAAGGGTAAGGGTAAGTGTAAGGGTAAGCTTAAGGGTAAAAGCAAGGGTAAGGGTAAGGGTAAGGGTAAGGGTGAGCCTAAGGGTAAAAGCAAGGGTGAGGGTAAGCTGACCCTTACCCTTACCCTTACCCTTACCCTTACCCTTACCCTTACCCTTACCCTTACCCTTACCCTTACCCTTACCCTTGCTTTTACCCTTAAGCTTACCCTTACCCTTACCCTTACCCTTACCCTTACCCTTACCCTTACCCTTACCCTTACCCTTACCCTTACCCTTGCTTTTACCCTTAGGCTTACCCTTACCTTTACCCTTACCCTTACCCTTACCCTTACCCTTACCCTTACCCTTACCCTTGCTTTTACCCTTAAGCTTACCCTTACCCTTACCCTTACCCTTACCCTTACCCTTACCCTTACCCTTGCTTTTACCCTTAAGCTTACCCTTACCCTTACCCTTACCTTTACCCTTACCCTTACCCTTGCTTTTACCCTTAGGCTTACCCTTACCCTTACCCTTACCCTTACCCTTGCTTTTACCCTTAAGCTTACCCTTACCCTTACCCTTACCCTTACCCTTACCCTTACCCTTACCCTTACCCTTACCCTTACCCTTACCCTTACCCTTACCCTTGCTTTTACCCTTAAGCTTACCCTTACCCTTACCCTTACCCTTACCCTTACCCTTACCCTTACCCTTACCCTTACCCTCACCCTTGCTTTTACCCTTAAGCTTACCCTTACCCTTACCCTTACCCTTACCCTTACCCTTACCCTTGCTTTTACCCTTAAGCTTACCCTTACCCTTACCCTTACCCTTACCCTTACCCTTGCTTTTACCCTTAGGCTTACCCTTACCCTTACCCTTACCCTTACCCTTACCCTTACCCTTACCCTTACCCTTGCTTTTACCCTTAAGCTTACCCTTACCCTTACCCTTACCCTTACCCTTACCCTTACTCTCACCCTTGCTTTTACCCTTAAGCTTACCCTTACCCTTACCCTTACCCTTACCCTTACCCTTACCCTTGCTTTTACCCTTAAGCTTACCCTTACCCTTACCCTTACCCTTACCCTTACCCTTACCCTTACCCTTACCCTTACCCTTGCTTTTACCCTTAGGCTTACCCTTACCCTTACCCTTACCCTTACCCTTGCTTTTACCCTTAAGCTTACCCTTACCCTTACCCTTACCCTTACTCTTACCCTTACCCTTACCCTTACCCTTGCTTTTACCCTTAGGCTTACCCTTACCTTTACCCTTACCCTTACCCTTACCCTTACCCTTACCCTTACCCTTACCCTTACCCTTACCCTTACCCTTACCCTTGCTTTTACCCTTAAGCTTACCCTTACCCTTACCCTTACCCTTACCCTTACCCTTACCCTTACCCTTACCCTTACCCTTACCCTTACCCTTACCCTTACCCTTACCCTTACCCTTACCCTTACCCTTGCTTTTACCCTTAAGCTCACCCTTACCCTTACCCTTACCCTTACCCTTACCCTTACCCTTACTCTTACCCTTACCCTTGCTTTCACCCTTAAGCTTACCCTTACCCTTACCCTTACCCTTAAGCTTACCCTTACACTTACCGTTACCCTTACCCTTATCCTTACCCTTACCCTTGCTTTTACCCTTAAGCTTACCCTTACCCTTACCCTTACCCTTACCCTTACCCTTGCTTTTACCCTTAAGCTTACCCTTACCCTTACCCTTACCCTTACCCTTAAGCTTACGCTTACCCTTACCCTTACCCTTACCCTTACCCTTACCCTTACCCTTACCCTTGCTTTTACCCTTAAGCTTACCCTTACCCTTACCCTTACCCTTACCCTTACCCTTACCCTTACCCTTACCCTTACCCTTACCCTTACCCTTGCTTTTACCCTTAGGCTTACCCTTACCTTTACCCTTACCATTACCCTTACCCTTACCCTTACCCTTACCGTTACCCTTACCCTTGCTTTTACCCTTAAGCTTACCCTTACCCTTACCCTTACCCTTACCCTTACCCTTACCCTTGCTTTTACCCTTAAGCTTACCCTTACCCTTACTCTTACCCCTACCCTTACCCTTACCCTCACCCTTACCCTTACCCTTACCCTTACCCTTACCCTTACCCTTACCCTTGCTTTTACCCTTAAGCTCACCCTTACCCTTACCCTTACTCTTACCCTTACCCTTGCTTTTACCCTTAAGCTTACCCTTACCCTTACCCTTACCCTTAAGCTTACCCTTACCCTTACCCTTACCCTTACCCTTACCCTTACCCTTACCCTTACCCTTACCCTTGCTTTTACCCTTAAGCTTACCCTTACCCTTACCCTTACCCTTACCCTTACCCTTGCTTTTACCCTTAAGCTTACCCTTACCCTTACCTTTACCCTTACCCTTAAGCTTACGCTTACCCTTACCCTTACCCTTACCCTTACCCTTACCCTTACCCTTACCCTTGCTTTTACCCTTAAGCTTACCCTTACCCTTACCTCTACCCTTACCCTTACCCTTACCCTTACCCTTACCCTTACACTTGCTTTTACCCTTAGGCTTACCCTTACCTTTACCCTTACCATTACCCTTACCCTTACCCTTACCCTTACCCTTACCCTTACCCTTGCTTTTACCCTTAAGCTTACCCTTACCCTTACCCTTACCCTAACCCTTACCCTTACCCTTGCTTTTACCCTTAAGCTTACCCTTACCCTTACCCTTACCCTTACCCTTACCCTTACCCTTACCCTTACCCTTACCCTTACCCTTACCCTTACCCTTACCCTTGCTTTTACCCTTAAGCTTACCCTTACCCTTACCCTTACCCTTACCCTTACCCTTACCCTTGCTTTTACCCTTAAGCTTACCCTTACCCTTACTCTTACCCCTACCCTTACCCTTACCCTTACCCTTACCCTTACCCTTACCCTTACCCTTGCTTTTACCCTTAGGCTTACCCTCACCTTTACCCTTACCCTTACCCTTACCCTTACCCTTACCCTTACACTTACCCTTGCTTTTACCCTTAAGCTTACCCTTACCCTTACCCTTACCCTTACCCTTAGCCTTACCCTTACCCTTGCTTTTACCCTTAAGCTCACCCTTACCCTTACCCTTACCCTTACCCTTACCCTTGCTTTTACCCTTAGGCTTACCCTTACCCTTACCCTTACCCTTACCCTTAAGCTTACCCTTACCCTTACCCTTACCCTTACCCTTACCCTTACCCTTACCCTTACCCTTACCCTTACCCTTACCCTTACCCTTACCCTTACCCTTACCCTTACCCTTACCCTTACCCTTGCTTTTACCCTTAAGCTTACCCTTACCCTTACCCTTACCATTACCCTTACCCTTACCCTTACCCTTACCCTTACCCTTACCCTTACCCTTACCCTTACCCTTACCCTTACTTAGGGTAAGGGTAAGGGTAAGCTTAAGGGTAAAAGCAAGGGTAAGGGTAAGGGTAAGGGTAAGGGTAAGGGTAAGGGTAAGGGTAAGGGTAAGGGTAAGGGTAAGGGTAAGGGTAAGCTTAAGGGTAAGGGTGAGGGTAAGGGTAAGGGTAAGCTTAAGGGTAAAAGCAAGGGTAAGGGTAAGGGTAAGGGTAAGGGTAAGGGTAAGCTTAAGGGTAAGGGTAAGGGTAAGGGTAAGGGTAAGCTTAAGGGTAAAAGCAAGGGTAAGGTTAAGGGTAAGGGTAAGGGTAAGGGTAAGGGTAAGAGTAAGCTTAAGGGTAAGGGTAAGGGTAAGGGTAAGGGTAAGCTTAAGGGTAAAAGCAAGGGTAAGGGTAAGGGTAAGGGTAAGGGTAAGGGTAAGGGCAAGGGTAAGGGTAAGGGTAAGGGTAAGGGTAAGGGTAAGGGTAAGCTTAAGGGTAAGGGTAAGGGTAAGGGTAAGCTTAAGGGTAAAAGCAAGGGTAACGGTAAGGGTAAGGGTAAGGGTAAGGGTAAGCTTAAGGGTAAAAGCAAGGGTAAGGGTAAGGGTAAGGGTAAGGGTAAGGGTAAGGGTAAGGGTAAGGGTAAGGGTAAGGGTAAGGGTAAGGGTAAGGGTAAGGGTAAGGGTAAGGGTAAGCTTAAGGGTAAGGGTAAGGGTAAGGGTAAGCTTAAGGGTAAAAGCAAGGGTAAGGGTAAGGGTAAGGGTAAGGGTAAAGGTAAGGGTAAGCCTAAGGGTAAAAGCAAGGGTAAGGGTAAGGGTAAGGGTAAGGGTAAGGGTAAGGGTAAGGGTAAGGGTAAGGGTAAGGGTAAGGGTAGGGGTAAGGGTAAGGGTAAGCTTAAGGGTAAAAGCAAGGGTTAGGGTAAGGGTAAGGGTAAGGGTAAGGGTAAGGGTAAGGGTAAGGGTAAGGGTAAGGGTAAGCTTAAGGGTAAAAGCAAGGGTAAGGGTAAGGGTAAGGGTAAGGGTAAGGGTTAGGGTAAGGGTAAAGGTAAGGGTAAGCCTAAGGGTAAAAGCAAGGGTAAGGGTAAGGGTAAGGGTAAGGGTAAGGGTAAGGGTAAGGGTAAGGGTAAGGGTAAGGGTAAGGGTAAGGGTAAGAGTAAGGGTAAGGGTAAGGGTAAGCTTAAGGGTAAAAGCAAGGGTAAGGGTAAGGGTAAGGGTAAGGGTAAGCCTAAGGGTAAAAGCAAGGGTAAGGGTAAGGTTAAGGGTAAGGGTAAGGGTAAGCTTAAGGGTAAAAGCAAGGGTAAGGGTAAGGGTAAGGGTAAGGGTAAGCTTAAGGGTAAAAGCAAGGGTAAGGGTAAGGGTGAGGGTAAGGGTAAGGGTAAGGGTAAGGGTAAGGGTAAAGGTAAGGGTAAGCCTAAGAGTAAAAGCAAGGGTAAGGGTAAGGGTAAGGGTAAGGGTAAGGGTAAGGGTAAGGGTAAGGGTAAGGGTAAGGGTAAGGGTAAGGGTAAGCTTAAGTGTAAAAGCAAGGGTAAGGATAAGGGTAAGGGTAAGGGTAAGGGTAAGGGTAAGGGTAAGGGTAAGGGTAAGGGTAAGCTTAAGGGTAAAAGCAAGGGTAAGGGTAAGGGTAAGGGTAAGGGTAAGGGTAAGGGTAAGGGTAAGGGTAAGGGTAAGGGTAAGGGTAAGCTTAAGGGTAAAAGCAAGGGTAAGGGTTAGGGTAAGGGTAAGGGTAAGGGTAAGGGTAAGCTTAAGGGTAAAAGCAAGGGTAAGGGTAAGGGTAAGGGTAAGGGTAAGGGTAAGGGTAAGGGTAAAGGTAAGGGTAAGCCTAAGGGTAAAAGCAAGGGTAAGGGTAAGGGTAAGGGTAAGGGTAAGGGTAAGGGTAAGGGTAAGGGTAAGGGTGAGGGTAAGGGTAAGGGTAAGGGTAAGCTTAAGGGTATAAGCAAGGGTAAGGGTAAGGGTAAGGGTGAGGGTAAGGGTAAGGGTAAGGGTAAGGGTAAGCTTAAGGGTAAAAGCAAGGGTAAGGGTAAGGGTAAGGGTAAGGGTAAGGGTAAGGGTAAGGGTAACGGTAAGCTTAAGGGTAAAAGCAAGGGTAAGGGTAAGGGTAAGGGTAAGGGTAAGGGTAAGGGTAAGGGTAAGGGTAAGGGTAAGGGTAAGGGTAAGGGTAAGGGTAAGGGTAAGGGTAAGGGTAAAGGTAAGGTTAAGCCTAAGGGTGAAAGCAAGGGTAAGGGTAAGGGTAAGGGTAAGGGTAAGGGTAAGGGTAAGGGTAAGGGTAAGGGTAAGGGTAAGGGTAAGGGTAAGGGTAAGGGTAAGGGTAAGGGTAAGGGTAAGGGTAAGGGTAAGGGTAAGCTTAAGGGTAAAAGCAAGGGTAAGGGTAAGGGTAAGGGTAAGGGTAAGCCTAAGGGTAAAAGCAAGGGTAAGGGTAAGGGTAAGGGTAAGGGTAAGGGTAAGCTTAAGGGTAAAAGCAAGGGTAAGGGTAAGGGTAAGGGTAAGGGTAAGGGTAAGGGTAAGGGTAAGCTTAAGGGTAAAAGCAAGGGTAAGGGTAAGGGTAAGGGTAAGGGTAAGGGTAAGGGTAAGGGTAAGGGTAAGGGTAAAGGTAAGGGTAAGCCTAAGGGTCAAAGCAAGGGTAAGGGTAAGGGTGAGGGTAAGGGTAAGGGTAAGGGTAAGGGTAAGGGTAAGGGTAAGCTTAAGGGTAAAAGCAAGGGTAAGGGTAAGGGTAAGGGTAAGGGTAAGGGTAAGGGTAAGGTAAGGGTAAGGGTAAGCTTAAGGGTAAGGGTAAGGGTAAGGGTAAGGGTAAGCCTAAGGGTAAAAGCAAGGGTAAGTGTAAGGGTAAGGGTAAGGGTAAGGGTAAGCTTACCCTTACCCTTACCCTTACCCTTATCCTTACCCTTGCTTTTACCCTTGAGCTTACCCTTACCCTTACCCTTACCCTTACCCTTACCCTTACCCTTACCCTTACCCTTACCCTTACCCTTGCTTTTACTCTTAGGCTTACCCTTACCTTTACCCTTACCCTTACCCTTACCCTTACCCTCACCCTTACCCATACCCTTGCTTTTACCCTTAAGCTTACCCTTACCCTTACCCTCACCCTCACCCTTACCCTTGCTTTTACCCTTAAGCTTACCCTTACCCTTACCCTTAACCTTACCCTTACCCTTGCTTTTACCCTTAGGCTTACCCTTACCCTTACCCTTACCCTTACCCTTGCTTTTACCCTTAAGCTTACCCTTACCCTTACCCTTACTCTTACCCTTACCCTTACCCTTACCCTTACCCTTACCCTTACCCTTACCCTTACCCTTACCCTTGCTTTTACCCTTAGGCTTACCCTTACCTTTACCCTTACCCTAACCCTTACCCTTACCCTTACCCTTACCCTTACCCTTGCTTTTACCCTTAAGCTTACCCTTACCCTTACCCTTACCCTTACCCTTACCCTTACCCTTACCCTTACCCTTACCCTTACCCTTACCCTTACCCTTACCCTTACCCTTACCCTTGCTTTTACCCTTAAGCTCACCCTCACCCTTACCCTTACCCTTACCCTTACCCTTACCCTTACCCTTACCCTTACCCTTACCCTTACCCTTGCTTTTACCCTTAAGCTTACCCTTACCCTTACCCTTACCCTTACCCTTACCCTTACCCTTACCCTTACCCTTACCCTTACCCTTACCCTTACCCTTACCCTTGCTTTTACCCTTAGGCTTACCCTTACCTTTACCCTTACCCTTACCCTTACCCTTACCCTTACCCTTGCTTTTACCCTTAAGCTTACCCTTACCCTTACCCTTACCCTTAAGCTTACCCTTACCCTTACCCTTACCCTTACCCTTACCCTCACCCTTACCCTTACCCTTACCCTTACCCTTACCCTTACCCTTACCCTTGCTTTTACCTTAAGCTTACCCTTACCCTTACCCTTACCCTTACCCTTACCCTTGCTTTTACCCTTAAACTTACCCTTACCCTTACCCTTACCCTTAAGCTTACCCTTACCCTTACCCTTACCCTTACCCTTATCCTTACCCTTACCCTTACCCTTACCCTTACCCTTACCCTTGCTTTTACCCTTAAGCTTACCCTTACCCTTACCCTTACCCTTACCCTTAAGCTTACCCTTACCCTTACCCTTACCCTTACCCTTAACCTTACCCTTGCTTTTACCCTTAAGCTTACCCTTACCCTTACCCTTACCCTTACCCTTAAGCTTACCCTTACCCTTACCCTTACCCTTACCCTTGCTTTTACCCTTAAGCTTACCCTTACCCTTACCCTTACCCTTACCCTTAAGCTTACCCTTACCCTTACCCTTACCCTTACCCTTACCCTTACCCTTACCCTTACCCTTACCCTTGCTTTTACCCTTAAGCTTACCCTTACCCTTACCCTAAGTAAGGGTAAAGGTAAGGGTAAGGGTAAGGGTAAGGGTAAGGGTAAGTGTAAGGGTAAGGGTAAGGGTAAGGGTAAGGGTAAGGGTAAGGGTAAGGGTAAGCTTAAGGGTAAAAGCAAGGGTAAGGGTAAGGGTAAGGGTAAGGGTAAGGGTAAGGGTAAGGGTAAGGGTAAGGGTAAGGGTAAGCTTAAGGGTAAGGGTAAGGGTAAGGGTAAGGGTAAGCCTAAGGGTAAAAGCAAGGGTAAGGGTAAGGGTAAGGGTAAGGGTAAGGGTAAGCTTAAGGGTAAAAGCAAGGGTAAGGGTAAAGCTAAGGGTAAGGGTAAGGGTAAGGGTAAGGGTAAGCTTAAGGGTAAAAGCAAGGGTAAGGGTAAGGGTAAGGGTAAGGGTAAGGGTAAAGGTAAGGGTGAAGGTGAGGGTAAGCCTAAGGGTAAAAGCAAGGGTAAGGGTAAGGGTAAGGGTAAGGGTAAGGGTAAGGGTAAGGGTAGGGGTAAGAGTAAGGGTAAGCTTAAGTGTAAAAGCAAGGGTAAGGGTAAGGGTAAGGGTAAGGGTAAGGTAAGGGTAAGGGTAAGCTTAAGGGTAAAAGCAAGGGTAAGGGTAAGGGTAAGGGTAAGGGTAAGGGTAAGGGTAAGGGTAAGGGTAAGGGTAAGGGTAAGGGTAAGGGTAAGGGTAAGGGTAAGGGTAAGGGTAAGGGTAAGGGTAAGGGTAAGGGTAAGGGTAAGGGTAAGGGTAAGGGTAAGGGTAAGGGTAAGGGTAAGGGTAAGGGTAAGGGTAAGGGTAAGGGTAAGCTTAAGGGTAAAAGCAAGGGTAAGGGTAAGGGTAAGGTAAGGGTAAGGGTAATGGTAAGGGTAAAGGTAAGGGTAAGCCTAAGGGTAAAAGCAAGGGTAAGGGTAAGGGTAAGGGTAAGGGTAAGGGTAAGGGTAAGGGTAAGAGTAAGGGTAAGGGTAAGGGTAAGGGTAAGCTTAAGGGTAAAAGCAAGGGTAAGGGTAAGGGTAAGGGTAAGGGTAAGGGTAAGCTTAAGGGTAAGGGTAAGGGTAAGGGTAAGGGTAAGCTTAAGGGTAAAAGCAAGGGTAAGGGTAAGGGTAAGGGTAAGGGTAAGCTTAAGGGTAAAAGCAAAGGTAAGGGTAAGGGTAAGGGTAAGGGTAAGGGTAAGGGTAAGGGTAAGCTTAAGGGTAAGGGTAAGGGTAGGGTAAGGGTAAGCTTAAGGGTAAAAGCAAGGGTAAGGGTAAGAGTAAGGGTAAGGGTAAGGGTAAGGGTAAGGGTAAGGGTAAGGGTGAGCTTAAGGGTAAAAGCAAGGGTAAGGGTAAGGGTAAAGGTAAGGGTAAGGGTAAGGGTAAGGGTAAGGGTAAGGGTAAGGGTAAGCTTAAGGGTAAAAGCAAGGGTAAGGGTAAGGGTAAGGGTAAGGGTAAGGGTAAGGGTAAGGGTAAGGGTAAAGGTAAAGGTAAGGGTAAGCCTAAGGGTAAAAGCAAGGGTAAGGGTAAGGGTAAGGGTAAGGGTAAGAGTAAGGGTAAGGGTAAGGGTAAGGGTAAGCTTAAGGGTAAAAGCAAGGGTAAGGGTAAGGGTAAGGGTAAGGGTAAGCCGAAGGGTAAAACAAGGGTAAGGGTAAGGGTAAGGGTAAGGGTAAGCTTAAGGGTAAAAGCAAGGGTAAGGGTAAGGGTAAGGGTAAGGGTAAGGGTAAGGGTAAGCTTAAGGGTAAAGGCAAGGGTGAGGGTAAGGGTAAGGGTAAGGGTAAGGGTAAGGGTAAGGGTGAGGGTAAGGGTAAGGGTGAGGGTAAGCTTAAGGGTAAAAGCAAGGGTAAGGGTAAGGGTAAGGGTAAGGGTAAGGGTAAGGGTAAGGGTAAGGGTGAGGGTAAGGGTAAGCTTAAGGGTAAAAGCAAGGGTAAGGGTAAGGGTAAGGGTAAGGGTAAGGGTAAAGGTAAGGGTAAGCCTAAGGGTAAAAGCAAGGGTAAGGGTAAGGGTAAGGGTAAGGGTAAGGGTAAGGGTAAGGGTAAGGGTAAGGGTAAGGGTAAGGGTAAGGGTAAGGGTAAGGGTAAGGGTAAGGGTAAGGGTAAGGGTAAGGGTAAGGGTAAGGGTAAGGGTAAGGGTAAGGGTAAGGGTAAGGGTAAGCTTAAGGGTAAAAGCAAGGGTAAGGGTAAGGGTAAGGGTAAGGGTAAGCCTAAGGGTAAAAGCAAGGGTAAGGGTAAGGGTAAGGGTAAGCTTAAGGGTAAAAGCAAGGGTAAGGGTAAGGGTAAGGGTAAGGGTAAGGGTAAGGGTAAGGGTAAGCTTAAGGGTAAAAGCAAGGGTAAGGGTAAGGGTAAGGGTAAGGGTAAGGGTAAGGGTAAGGGTAAGGGTAAAGGTAAGGGTAAAAGCAAGGGTAAGGGTAAGGGTAAGGGTAAGGGTAAGGGTAAGGGTAAGGGTAAGCTTAAGGGTAAAAGCAAGGGTAAGGGTAAGGGTAAGGGTAAGGGTAAGGGTAAGGGTAAGGGTAAGGGTAAGGGTAAGGGTAAGGGTAAGGGTAAGCTTAAGGGTAAGGGTAAGGGTAAGGGTAAGGGTAAGCTTAAGGGTAAAAGCAAGGGTAAGGGTAAGGGTAAGGGTAAGGGTAAGCTTAAGGGTAAAAGCAAGGGTAAGGGTAAGGGTAAGGGTAAGGGTAAGGGTAAGGGTAAGGGTAAGGGTAAGGGTAAGCTTAAGGGTAAGGGTAAGGGTAAGGGTAAGGGTAAGCTTAAGGGTAAAAGCAAGGGTAACGGTAAGGGTAAGGGTAAGGGTAAGGGTAAGCTTAAGGGTAAGGGTAAGGGTAAGGGTAAGCTTAAGGGTAAAAGCAAGGGTAAGGTTAAGGGTAAGGGTAAGGGTAAGGGTAAGGGTAAGGGTAAGCTTAAGGGTAAGGGTAAGGGTAAGGGTAAGGGTAAGCTTAAGGGTAAAAGCAAGGGTAAGGGTAAGGGTAAGGGTAAGGGTAAGGGTAAGGGTAAGGGTAAGGGTAAGGGTAAGGGTAAGGGTAAGGGTAAGGGTAAGGGTAAGGGTAAGGGTAAGGGTAAGGGTAAGGGTAAGGGTAAGCTTAAGGGTAAGCTTAAGGGTAAAAGCAAGGGTAAGGGTAAGGGTAAGGGTAAGGGTAAGGGTAAGCTTAAGGGTAAAAGCAAGGGTAAGGGTAAGGGTAAGGGTAAGGGTAAGGGTAAGGGTAAGGGTAAGGGTAAGGGTAAGGGTAAGGGTAAGCTTAAGGGAAGGGTAAGGGGTAAGGGTGAGCTTAAGGGTAAAAGCAAGGGTAAGGGTAAGGGTAAGGGTAAGGGTAAGGGTAAAGGTAAGGGTAAGCCTAAGGGTAAAAGCAAGGGTAAGGGTAAGGGTAAGGGTAAGGGTAAGGGTAAGGGTAAGGGTAAGGG